>CM031865.1:21235382-21411389 GCA_018697195.1 Certhia americana
GCATCTCCCCAAATCACAGCTGCTGCTGCAGGAACAGCATCTCCCCACCCCACAGCAGCAGTTCCTCACTTCTCACCACCTGGAAAAAGACTTGTCTAGCTCACATTCTGCTCACAAGAAATGTCAAAGAGCCAAAAGAAAAACAAGATAAACCTACCTGAAGTTATTGTTTCCCATCACCAGTTCATTTCCCTTTTCCTAGAAACAGATCTAATTTCAGATGTTTTTTCTCAGCTGGTTTACAAGTCGGGCAACTTGTTTTCTTAAGCCTAAGACTGAGATAAATACAGGACTTCAGGTTCCTTGCTTTGCATTGACAGAACATGATAATGTATATTTTCTCTGCATCCCCAGATAAGTATTAAAGTTAAGAACCCTGAATTAAGGGAATGCCAGCTTGTAGTCTTTAATATTAATAAAGCTAATTAGACAGAAAAAAGACTAACTTAGAGAACATTAAGGGGAAAAAAAGGCTTTACTGGCATATTTTCTCTGAAAATTCAAGCTAACATTTCTCATTCTTTGTGAAAAGGTTCTTTTCATGTGTATGTTCAGGGACTTTAGCAGCAGAATATTGCAAATGTGGTAAAGACAGTGATAAATTTGCAAGGACAAGCCAAGAGCAATCTAATTGTGTTGTTTCAACCAAAGCCAGCTCAATGACTAAGCTCTCTAAGGACATGGAATATAAAGCCTTTTTTTATTTAACGACTGCAATTCAATTTCTGCCACTGTTGGCCACCTGAGGAAATTGCAAAAGATACAGTATTTCCCCTTCTGGAGAAATAACAGGATGTGAGTCTTCCCTCCCTGATGCAGAAACTGCAACAGTACTGAATGATTTTCCAAATCTGGCTAAGGAAACAGCAGAGTTTGTTATTTGGGGTTAGTTGGGGCCAGGTTCCTGTGGTCCAGGTACAGTGTTCTGTACCCAAACATGACAGGTGAGAAGGTCCTGCATCAGCCCAGCACCTGCTGCTCACAGGACGTTCTGTTCCCAGCCCCTCAGGAGCCACCTTGCCTTACAGATGGATTCCTGCTCTAAGAGGGCTAAAAGTGTCTATTGCATATCATCTTTATTACTTGATACATTCCAACAGGAAGGAGGTTGCTTCATGAGAGGATGACTTAATCTCAACTGTTAATTAACCATTCATTAGAATCACTATGCAAATCCAATAATACATTACACAGGGTTGGGATTTTTGCAAACCTATTCGTGTTCACAGTTCAAAATACCATTAATTAGCAAGTACATCCCATTATTTAAATAAGGTTAGGGAATGTGCAAAGTAATCTTTCCTTCATTTTTCCTCACAGCCTTTTTTACCTCAAGAAATCCATCAAGTAGTTAATAGCTGTGTTTTGTGTATACAAGACTGCTCAGAAACACTGAACATGCTCTGAGAATTTCATCAGTCTGTGCACCCCTCTTTAGTTCTTTTACAACTCTGCAAACATATTTTATAATTCTTCCAAAATATCTTTTTCTTATGAATTCCACAATGCAACGAAATGCAACATTACAGATAACACACAAATTATTGCTTTCTTACACAAGTCACAAAACTGCACCTTTACTTTTCTGTCCTGATAAATGAGAGTTCTTCATTTTTTTGTCTCCTGTCCACATCATTCATGATTTTTTCCCTGCTTTAAAACTGATTGCTTCAAAGGACCTGTTTCCAACTTCACTATATTCAAGGAAAAAAAAAAAAAAACAAAAAAAACCCCACCAAATACCAAATATTTTACTGTAGAGGATATCTCATCTACTACTAAAATTCTGTCCCAGAATCTGTCTCAGATTTCATTACAAAATATCCTCTTTTCCAGGAGAACAAAAAGCTTTTCAGAACCACTCATGGACTAAGCCAGAAAGAATATTTCCAAAAACAGAAGGAATTCAACCATCTGACCTGAATTTGCACATGGTAAGTTTGCAGCTGTGAAAATGGACTGCAAGTCTCATAATTAATCTAATTTGTCAAAATTCCAGTTTCAGGTTTTGTCTAAAACGCTTTTCAGAACTATATACACACACACAGAGCACACACAGTGAATTCCTGGTGTTTGTTCCTGTATCTTATGCTCCAGTCCTCCACCCAAACATCCAGCAGCCAGATACTGTTTATTTTTCATGCCTATTTTTCACAGCAGTATTGATTCTGAAATAATGCACTTCATTTATGTTCACACCTAATTCTACTGCAGAGCAAACAAAGAGAAGTAAAGCCTATATCTAATAAAGGTTTGTTCACCACTGGTTATTGGTGTTTGAAAACAATTATAAACCACTGATGATCTCTTATGCTAGTATTAACTAAACACTGTTTAAATGACTGTATTTGAAGGAAAACAGCACACAGAAAAAAATTGCTCCTGATTCTTCTGTGATAGTCCAGCAGGGTTCAAAATACTGCTGCTACCAGACAAACTGGTAGGTGGCAAAACAGTGTAGTAGCATGTAGTGATGCATTTACTGTCCCAGGAGTTCACTGGTGCTGTGCATCAGGAATTACCTCTGGCCCGTGCAGATATCAGCTCAGGGAAATCTACAGCAGTAACTGTGACAGGCATTTCCAAAGTGACTGATGTCTGTTCCAGCTCTTGAAAAACTGAATTTAAGGGACCTTTTAGAGGACAAATTATCACATGAAAATGGGAAACACACAGGGTTTGGGGTTTTTTACCTTTGAAAGAATGGATATTTCATATTTCACATCAACATTCAGAAATTAATAATCACAAAAGAAATCAAACTATTGTGGACACTTGAAATTGTTTCTACAGCAAGCTACTACATTTCAAATGTCCAAAGTCACTGAAAAGAGAAAATGGGGACAAAAAATATTTACATAACTATATGAAACAGTATACATAATATATATACATAACCTAAATGAAAGCGTAGAAAAAGAAAAATTGACATGCCATCAAACATCATCACTGCCGTCCCTATGAGGAGGAGCTCACAACTTTGGTGTTTGTATTTCATCACCAATCAAAAAGCAAAAACCCAGGATGGGGAGGGGAAGCCAACAAATAAACCAACCAAAAAACAAAGCCAACAACAAAAAAAACCAACAGAAAAACCCAAGAAAATAAAACCAACAACAAAAAACCAACAACAAAAAAACCCAAACTAAACAAAAAACAAAAAAAAGCAACCAAAAGCCCACCCCAACAAACAAACAAACCAAAAACAAACAAACAAACAAACAGGAATTAAAAAGGTGGCATTTGTTTCTGTTTCCTTGGTATCTATTCCAAGAGGTGCTGTAGGAGAATATATCTCTCCACATACATCAGAAGCACACAGAGTTCACACAGAAACTCTGAAAGGAACCTGTCTCATGTTCAATTCTGCAGCAACCACTGAATGAGGGGCTCCCTCTGCATCTGTGGGTGTTGAGAAATTAGAACAAGTCTGATTGCTGCAGCATAATTGGATTGCAGCGGTTGGCAGAGCAATTAAAGCCCACTAATTCCATGATCAGATCATATCACAGGTAGAGAAATGCCTGTTCCTTGCAGCCTTGCCAATCTCTGGTAGTCATTTCACTCAGACTCCTTTTCATTCCACTGCCTGCTAAAACAAATGCCTATTTTGGTCACAAATCTCTCCATCAGTTATCTGACGGTACTCTACTTGATTACAGTCTCAGGAGATATTAAAAATATCCGTATTATACAAGCCAGCACCAGAAAAAACTTCTGTATCAGGTCACCAAATGAACTTGAGGGATGATGTTCTTGAAGAAAGTGTAACTTGACTGAGCAGCACCAAAATAAAATCCAGCCAAACTGAGTCTCCAACTGCTCTTAAAAATACCTAAAGCTGCACTTCAAAAAAAGCTATCTTTATGAAGGCAACTAAAATAAATTTGGCAAATGCCAGAACACCATTTGAAAGTGTGAACTGACTGTGTTCCCTTTATTAGCCTCTCTAACCTCACTAAGCATTTATGTTTTTCCATATCTAAATTAGAATTCAAGTGCAAGACATTCAATTTTCATTAGTGTCTCATGCTCCCCTAGCAGAAAAAGAAATCTAAAGTAATAAAATGTTAAGACTGTGCCATTCTAGAATAGAAAAAAAACAGCTATTAATAAAAACTTTAGCAGACAGTTCAAAATACAGTAAATATATGATTGATAACAAGTTCTACCAATTACTGAATTCACTTTACTCAAGGATTTGATTTCACAACTTTACCTCTGGGGTTTTTTTTAAATTTTCATTGTACAGAGTCTTCATGGTCATTGTCACTTCAGAAGGAAAAGTAGCCTTAAAGATACCAGCTTCACGTCAGCTGCCAATGTCAGCCCAAATGTTATGACAAAACAAATTCCAGAATTCCACTGTTTGTTTGCAGGAAACATCCAAACCCAACTCAACAATTCAAATATGATGCCCTGCATTGGGGCTGGGCATTAAATTAAAATAAAACTGATTAAAACTTGGCAAAGTAGGAAAAGAAGTGGGAACTGTCCCTTCTGAAGCAGATTTAGGGACACGCTGTCACACTATATTTATGTTTCAGACTCTTATTGTGCCTGTAAGTTACATCTGGATGCAATTTTGCTTTAAGATAACTGTCACTAAACTCAAATTTAGTGTTTTAGGCTCTTTGGGAGAGTTCAAACCTCAAAACACAGTCTTCAGCCAATGGTCAGAGCTCCTTTTCTGTTTGTCTCAACTGGTGCTGGGGGAGGCGTTATCCCTTAATTGCTCACCAAGGGCTGCAACCCACACTGCTGGAATTGCCACAGCCTGAATCCCAGGGAGTCTCTCGCTGTTCGCAGCTGAGCCAGCCAACCTCAGCTGCACCTGTCCATGCTATAACTAAACAGCCAAAAGTTCCTAAAACTACTGATCCTCTCCTAGTCAGGGCTGCAGGGCTGGCCACACCTCTGTGTGACAGCAAGGCTCCTGGTATGTTTGTTATTTCTTTTTATTTCTGTTTTTTTTTCAATACGCTGCATTTCCCCCAAACTTGTCAATAATTTTCCTAAAGAGAGGGCGACCTCAGTTACTAAAACAATGATGAAAGTCAGAAATTTACACCAGTAAAATGACCTTTAAAAAAGAGTTCAGGGAGCCATTTGTGAACAGGGGGTTCAGTGTCCAGCAACTAGCACGTACATAAAGGTGAATTACAATAAATCCTTTATACTTTTCCCCAGCACCCTGGCAGGAATAGCAAATAAGCAGAGTTAATATGCAGTTTTATGATACATTTCAAAAGAATTCCTAATGAGCCCACACTCAACAGTCACTAAACTCCTTAAGCGGGGCTAACATTATGAAAAGACATTTTTTGCCATCATATAATAAAGAATAAAAATTGTGGTAAACATTTATCTTTCACCTCTGTTAAATCTTTCATCATGCAAAAGGCATTAACATCTAGAAGTTAAGGTTGCATACTGAAGCAAAACACAAAGAACACTTTCAGAAAGACAGTTTAGACTGGTTTGTTTCAAAATTCATCACATTAGAAACAAATATTAATTAGAAATTTAGAAAACTTTTCATTTGGGGGATAAATGAGGGTCTTACATGAATGCTGGTGGATTATTTTAAATATACTAAATATATTATTTTAAATATCTATATATTTTTGCCCTCAGAAATGCAGAATTAATAAACACGTAAGCCATGTGTTTTCTAAGAGACCAAAAAGTGAGAAAGGATTTGCCACAGTTTCAGTGGCTGTACACTCACAGCGTATTCAGTGCAAGGTTTGTATACACAAGATTTATTTCTGCCCTTCTTTGTCCTCTTCTCCCATTAATCCCTGCCACTGTAAGATATGACACCACTTCTTTCTGAAACACAAACTGGCTTCAGCCCTGAGCACAGGGAAGGGCTCATTCCTGCTTTAGGAAGGGAAACAGAAGGTCCATAACCTTTCCAATACTGCATGTACAGGGGGAACAAAATGTAATTCAATTTAACTTCAAGTTTTGACCCCATCTCCCACTCATGCATACCTTAAGGTGACCAAATCAAAATAGAGCTGTGAACCTCTCTAGATCAGTAAAATAAATCAGGGCAGCAGTCTCCTCCTCATCTGGTTAAGTTCTCCTTGCATTCCAGTGTCTGTCCCCACAGACCTGGCTCCCTGAAAATCCAGTATCCACAAATGCCATCACATTTCCAGCTGGCCCTTGACTGTTCTAGGTTTTAAAAGAATCAGTTTTATCACACAGAGCCCAGGACTTACAGAAGACTACTACAACAACCCTGCTCCCTTGTAAGATTAATCGTACCAGGTGTCAACTAACACTGAAATCAAACACTTGAGAAACAAAAGCAAGTTCTTCAGATCACATCAGATTCAATTCCCAAACACCTGTAATTGAAATCCAAACCCTGGTAGCTGAAATCCAAACACCATCTGGGCATATTTAGAAGTGCAACACTTTGAGCAAATTCAAAAGAACAGGCACAAGTACCAGTGCTGCTTCTCACCATTCAGTTCTTTGGAATCTCTTCAGGCCACTTTTCACAATGAATGCATCATGCTCTTCCACCAGTATTTTTCCGAAGAATAGTAGGTACAGAAATATTAAATTGTTATTTCTAAGTCCTTGGCAATACCACTCTTTATTAAAGTGTAACTCCAACAACTTAGAAAAGGAATGTTCTAAAAAACTACACAGCACAAGGATTAGGAGTTGCCTCCCCAGCATGGCCAGGGAAGCACCCATGAACCGAGGGGTACCCAGGGCATGACTGAACAGCCAGCTCTGGATAAATCCCCACCTTGCAGCCCAAGGAGCTGGAGAGTCACTTCTTCTATCATCCCTCCCATCCTAATGGTCATAAAACCCATTCTAAATTACAGACCGAATTCCATTTTATACAATTCATTCTGGTAACATTACGACACTTAATAGTTGTCTTTTTCCCTTCAGTCAAGAAAGCTGTTTTTCCTACTGTATCACCCAGTAAAAACAACAGAAGATACTGGATAAAATAAGAGTTGTGGTGTAACTATCAGTGATGCTGTATGAGTACCAGAACTAAAAGTTTTGTCCTACACTGGGGTTTCATGGTGAAAGTGGCTGTAATGACACCACTTCCAGCAACCTTCCAAAAAGCTCATTTTCCCTCCTGCAACTTACACAACACTATTTATGCCTCTTCCTTCATGAACCTCAAAACCAGAAAAGAAATCTACAGGACACCTTGGCCATCTACACAAAAAATTAACTCTACCGCCTCTGAAATCAAAGCCTGCTGAGTAATACTCAGCATTTGTTTGCCATCACCTAGTTAGAGCCCCTTCACAACTTGGAAGTGCTGTGACAGGAAATAAGAGGTCACATACACCCAAACTAACAGCACTGGTAGATCCTGTGTTCAGCCCCTTACAGAAAATGTAATCAGATTCTTAAGAATATTCTTAAATTACAGAATTAATTAAAAAGATTTTAAGTTTTACAATTTTAATCAAAATTACAGAAATAATTACATTGGTATCTTTCCAGCAAGAGACCTTGACTCTGCCTTAATGACTGAATCCTGTCACAAAGGCCACAAGCACTCTGTAGACTTATTTCAGTCTCCTGTTCTGCTGAGTAATTATAACAGCCAAGATTTGTAAATTATACTCTTATTAACACTGAAACTGATGATGAAATACAGAAAATGAAGTAGCAAAAAATGATAGGGGCAGCTTGTAAATAGACTGGGAGGTGAGATCAGTGACGTTGGCCCATGGGCTCTGCTCCTGCCAGAGGGATCTCCAAAACTCACCCTGTCTTTGCACAGGCTCTTTCTGCCACTGCCTAGCAGAGAATGCTTCAGCCCCTCATATCTGAAGTTATTTATTCAGCTCAGCTATCAAAGCTGCACTCACAAATGTGGCTCTAAAGGTCAAAACCATGTCTCTCCAGCTCAGGTCACTCTTGCTGCTCTTATATTGCAAATCAAGGTCAAAAAACTGAGTTTCTTCTAATGAAAGAATGAGAACCAGTTTATTTCACCACTGACAGCAGTACCAGTAGGACAAACAGTAAACAGTAGCACTTTACAAAATGTAACATTCACCTCTTCCCAAAGATAATTTCTGGTGGTAAAAAATACTTTGTATCAAGTCTTCTTTTGTCACATAAACTAAGCTGAATTAAACTGAATATTTTCTTGTTTAAAGAAAATACTTATCAACATTACATGAAAATATTTTCACATTCTAATTCATGTGGTCTCTCCAGCAATCTTTTACCTAGAGCACTTTAATTTCTTTGCCCTTGATTATAAATTATAAACAAGCAGTGCAAGCGAACTAAGTTCTCCTTCCTTCTCAGAGAAAATCAAACTGAATAATTAATTACCGAAAATCTACCCAGTTGTTTCTGCAGCAGTAACATACAGGGCAAATACGAATTTTTTCAAACTCACTATTTTATAATCTAGACTTAAGCCAGAATCCAACTCTACTTACTTTGGGTGTCAAAAAGAATGATTTGTTCCATCTTCTCTAGAGGAGCCTTCCTCTCTTTATGCATATTGATTAGAGAAACAGCTTAGAGACAATTTCTAGACAGCTTAAGTTCATAAAATCGGCTCCTGCTGCAGTGTGCTGCCTAGAACTGTGTGCCATATGCAGCTTTGGCAGCAAGGGTCTCAGCAGGAAAGGCAATCATTTCAGGATCTGCAAGAAAAGCCACTGGAAAGGCAGGAGAGCAACACTGACTACAACAATGAAATTCTCAGCTGGACAGACCTGCTCACTTCAGAAATGCTGGATCCTGTAGCACGACACATAGAGGCAAAATATGCTACACTGAACATGGGAAAATAAGAGATTTTACATAAAAATTGGGAGCTGAGAGTTAGTTCCACTCCTCTATTACAACCCTGAGCTTATTTCTACTTCATGTAGTTAGTTACTTCCACTGACAAATTGGTTGAGCTTCCTACCCTACTTAAACTTATTTACTCACGATACACTAGAGCAATAAAGAATAATCCTTTAGCAAGGAAAACATGCATTCTGTACAAATATCTATGCCATCCCTGTCCCATGCACAGCTGTGTATGACCACACACCATGTATCCCTTATATAAAAGCACAATACTAAGTGAAAGAGAGCTGGACCTCCCTGTAAAGGCTCACACAGGAAGAAAGCCACATCTGTGCATCACAGCTGAGTCCCCTAGACAGCATGAGGACTTGTGGAGCAGAGATTAAAGCTTGAGCTTCTGTATGCCTCCATTCCCAGAGGGGATCACCCACCCTGACACTCCTTGGTCTGGTTCAGAAGGTGACAGTGCTTTGGGCTGTTGGATTCCACCAGCCCTTCACACAGCCAGCACCTCTGGCTGGGCTGGCAGCAGCGCCACAGGGCTCCAGATGCAGGAGAGAAATGATCAGTCCTCTTACCCACAGCACAGAAACCACAGTGATGCAGTTGGTCAGAGCTGCACTGGCTCTGTCACTCCAGCCTGTGCTCAGAGTGGGTCACACCCCAGGGGCAGGATGACCTGAAGTGTGACTAGAGAGGTTGCTCTATGACCTTTTTGGCTGTCAGTCTGTGCTTCAAGGAGATAAGGAGGGGGAGGTGTTTTGCACAGGATTAAAGGGGATTTTATTACTCTGGGGAATTTGGTGGCAAAAGACAGAAAACACAAGTGTACAGCTTAAATATGGGGGTGGTCTAAAGGGAGGGTACAATTATTAGCTAATCAGAGGTATCCTGAGGAGGAGTGAAGGGCAGAGTTCACAAAAGCATCATCCAGTGAGGGAGGTAAGGGGGGAAAATTGGGTCACATGGACTAATGGGGCATCCTGCTTTAGGGGGTTTCTGAAGGGGAATTCAGAGCAGGGGGCTGGCACAAGGTAGGATTGACAGGAACTCAGGGAAGATTGACACAGTGGGTAGGAGGGGATTATTTGGACCAAACCATTACTTGGGCAATAACAGAACATACTATTAACAAGAAACACACTGTAACACCACAGAAGGCACCCTGCATCCTCCTTTAATAACAGAAAGCATTTAGTGTGAGCTGGACTGGAGATCCCAGGTATATTCCTGAGATCCCACACCCTCTCCCCTTCCAGAGCAATGTTTGCTGCCCTGGATCATTTCCCCAGCCCAGCAGCTGCAGTACATTAGCCATGGGAACAGGGAAATGAGGCACAATATCTGCAATGACAGGGAACCTACATAGGGATTTAATTAACTCTCACACACAGCACTTCAGGCTAACAGATCTGCATTTCGGTTTGCCTACTGGTAGACTTGAACACCACAATTTTACTTGAGTTTCCATCCATTTTCCAAGATGTGAACCAGAAAGACCTAAATGTCTTAAGGCCTTCTCCTCACAAAAGTCAACAGGATTTATTCTGAGGCTATGGATATCAATCCCCAGACATAGCAGGGACTGGGTAGAACACCTCTCCACTTTTCCAGCATTTCGGTTTCAGGGATCTTACAGGCAGCTGCAAGAATATGATGGAAGGTGAGTGCCAGACAAACAAGTCAGAAAGCTGTTCCACAAATGAAGTGGGAGCCATCTCAGGCCACTGCAGCAGCATCTGCATCTACTAAGTTCAAAGCAGAAGTACTGGTGGTGTGCACACATGTACATACATGTACTGTAAACAAAGACTATGAGATTACAACTGCAAGAGAACACAGAAATGTATGCAGCAGAACTACTTACTTTCCCTCTCCACTATAGCATTCCCTCTGCTATAAAATTAAAGCAACCTTATTGGGCAAAAACTTCCAAAACCGTAGACTGACCTGAAAAGACAAGACCATCACTCTTCACTGGAATAAAACCTTACCTTGATGTTTTCAGACGTAAGATTTTGCTCCGTTCACATTACAGAACTTTGTAGAGCTTTTGTTAAATTCAATTCTTATGTTCTTCTATTCTTTTTGATCACATCATGGCAAAGTAATTTCAGACCAATACACTGCCCAAGAGGTCAAAAGAACTCCAGTCAATGGGTTACTTGCATCTACCATGTACTATTATTAATTAATCCTCAGAAAGATGCACAGTTCTACTCACAAAGCAGAGATAAAGCCAGAAGAGCTGGATCAAAATTCAGAAAAATCATTTAGTCCTTAAAGTTAATTCACTGCTTCTCAATACTTTCTGGGGGCTTTTCCTACTACAGTTGACCATGGCTGGCCTCCATCATTTCACATGATTAGAAACAGTATTTCATTTCATGAACATTTCATTTGGCAATGATTAAATGCTAAGTCTTTTGTGGTTACCCTTCTCCTCTGTTTTAGCAAGGTTTTAAGAACAATGTTCACTCTTTCCAACAACTATCTGACCTGGGGAGGGAAAGAGTAGTTCATGCCAGTTCATGAATGAGAAAAGGAGAACCATGAGACAGAAGCAGAAACCCTGAAAAAAACAAATTAGTCTAAGCCTTTATGAACTTCTTTGTGTCTCCAAAAAACATCACTTACAGTTGTAGCTGTTATCTAAACCTCTGTAAACTCCCATAGTACTAAATAAAGTATGGCATTGTGAAAAACTGCAAGTCTGCAAAGCACCTCAATGTCCTCAGTATTTCTGTAGAAATCTATTTATGTTGTGACCTACAAACTGATCCATATGCAAAGCTTTTCAGAGGAAAACTGGATATGTGCAGACCCTGATTCAATACCAAAATTAAATCTTGATTCCTCAACTTCTTCTGAAACAGGCTGAAATTACTTTTTACAATAAAAAGAAATAAATTATTTGGTAAAAAAAAAAAAAAAAAAAAAAAGTGAGTTTGGATTAGTAAACCAGGTCTAACAAAAATCTCAGACAGCAACAGTCTTACTCTGAATTTTCCAGATACTCAAAAGAAAGACATGTTTTCCTTTGGTTGTGCATCCATGTACAACAACAGAATCCCTGTTCCTGCTTTTAGAATCCACACCAAAATCTTAAAGCATAATTACTCATATCCACTTAATAGGAATTTTTAACTCACTGGAAAACTTCCTTACTGATTTAGTCACTGATTGTTACAGTTATCAAGATTTTTACTTTCTCCCAGTAAATATCCTGATTCCACAGAAGAGCTGTGTCTGATGTCACAGAATATTCTGAGTGGGATGAGAACCCCAGGGATCACAGAGTCCAACTCTCCCATCAGGAATTGCACCCATACTGTCATTAGCACCAGCTGAGCTCATCTGATCTTCACTGTTCATCTCATGGACTTGGACCCCTTAATTCTGCCTTTAAGGACATCAGCATCAAGATCACAACTGCGGCAATGCTGGTTGGCAATGCTGGTTCACAGCTGCAGAGAACGAGCAGTAGGAGGAATTGTTTGCTTAATGCCACTGCCAGAAAAATGTATTTTGGAAGAATGAGGACCCAGCTGTGCTGGGTGCTGCACAAGGACCAGCCAAAAGCAGAAATAATCTCATGAAAAACAAGGCAATTTACAGTTCCTTGAACTAAGACTGGCATGTCCAGGAGGTCTGAGCCCCAGAAAATGAGCACAAGAACACGGAAAGCACAGACATGCAATAGGCCTTTGCTCAGACACTTCCTGTTGTACTTAAACCGTTTAAATTCAAGTGCAAGTCATCTGGGCTAACTACAGAGTGAAAATACATACAGGAGAGAGAGCAAATTCCATTTTTCCTTCCTATTATGAAACCCCACTCCTACAAATTTCATTTCTCTTTTCCATTATCTTCAGTATCTTTGCACCCCTGCATTTGTTGTATTTACATCTTAGCTCATCTCCACACGGAGGACAATGATATTCTACTGCTATTTTACAGCAGTGCTTGAACTACTGGCATGAAATTGAGAAGCATTTCTGACACAAAACTTTCTGTTCTGATTCATGAAAAACATCCTTCCTGAAATTAAATTCTCCCTTCAGAAACTGCAAGTTTTGCTACAATGAAGTCTACAAGTACTTTGCTGTATCAGATTATGTAATACAAGGCACACAGTACCTCTAGATAATTGCAGGGCAGGACGCAAATGAAGATCCATCTTTCTCACTCTGACATGAGGCAAACAACAGCTGCAGGTTTAAATTATACCATCAAATTCCACAAGACTGTAAAAGCTTAACAGCATCAATACCAATTTTCAATCTAAGCAAAATAGTACATATTCACTAAGGTACCAAGAGATTTTCACAATTTAGGGAGAGAAGCACCTGATACCTTGTGCTTTCCTCTTACTCATAAAGCTTCTGTTCCTCAAAACTCAATTGCAGTTGCCTCTGCTCCCACCCCTCCTCAAAAACCTCTTATACTGCAAGAAATGCTTCACTGACTGCACCTTGTTAAGCAAAAGAACACCTAAAGTACACAGATTCATATTGGGAAAGCAGCTAAACAATTACATGGGGATATTGATTACCAAAGGCATTTACTTTTATTAAAAACATTATTCAGATCTGAACACAAACTGAACATTTCACGCTGCGTTCAGCCAACAGCAACTCCTCCCTTCCTGGTGGGCTGCAAGCTAAGCTGCAGCTCCATGGCACAGCATGTGGCAGAAGAATCTAACCACGGAATTATCCCATTTATCATCCTAATTATGCCTTGGAAGCTGCTGCATTAACATCAATATCTGCATCAAGCTCCAGGTGTCACCACAAATTCTCAGGCAATGAGCAATGTCAGCATGAGAAAGGCAGAGCTGCCCTGGCAGAAATCAATGGGATATTACTTCCATCCTGCCCTCCCTTCAGGATCCTGGCCAGATGAAGAAATATCTGTGTTTGATCCTTATCCTTACAGAGGGCCCCAGCTGATATGACTGGCAACTCCACAGAGCTGCCTGGAGAACCCTGAAAACACCCAGACCAACAAATTGTACATCAAGTGCCAAAAGAGCTTTGTGCAGTGCTTTTACCAGACACATGAAAGGAGGAAAGGAAGATCTCTTGCACAGTGAGTACATTTAGACTGCTGAAAGAATGAACAGCAAAGGTGTTCTGTGAAATGTGCCATGGGAACATACAGGTGCTGCTGAACACAGGTATGACCAGCTGTGATCTACAAAGGGAACTCTCATTTCAGGGTCACCGTGCTCACAGACTGCCCTAAGCCAGGGATTGTGGGTTTGAGTCCCCTCTGAAGTGCCAGAATACCTGTTGCCTTTTTCCTGACCTGGAAATGAAACTTGAGATGATTTTAGTAAGGAGGTAATATAAAAGGGGATCTTTATTTGAAGGCTTTCAGGAGCAGTTATGGAAAGATGTCCACAAAAGCCCACCACCCCCCACCCCACCCCCAGGGGTAAGTACATTTTATCGGTTTTCGGAAATTAGCATGATTGATAAAAAGGCAACCATTAGGAGGACAAGCGGTGATGTAATTTTCCCCCAGGTCAAGCCCCTTCCCTGGAGCCCCCCACTCCCCCCCACCCATCAGCACTAGCTGTATTTTGCCCATGAGAATGTATCTCTAAGGGTTGTTCTTGGCCTTGGTTCCCAGGAAGAACCAAGACAGCACAGGAGCCCTGCACCTCCCGGAGCTTGGGGCTCTGGAATTTGTTTTGTCTTTCTGCTTTAAGGAAAAGCCATGGAAAGTACTGGGAAAATTAGTCACTAACACAATAGACTAGAGAGCTACAAACACATGTGTGAAGAATACAGAAAACACATAAAAGGAAAAAAAAAAAGGCAAAACCTAAAGGGCATCACCCCACAGCACTTAAAGCACCCATAGCGTGGGGAAAAAAAGAACAGTGGAAAGAGCAGATTCACATAAAAGCAATCCCACAAAACTCATCTGAAAGCAGTCCCAAAAGCAGTGCCAGTATACAGCTTTGTGTCAGCAGCAGCAGAGTGTGAACACAGCAGAGCAAAACCAAAGACAAAACTGGACAGCACCTCCACAAGCAACAGCTACAGGCACTGCCAGGAGAACAAACACTGACCCACATCCCCTCTGATACACCAATGGTTTTCACATCCAGTGTGGACAACACCACTGTGGACCCCCAGCCTTTCATTCTGCAGCTACAAATGCAAAGCAGCAAACACGCAGAACTGGAACCTTCCCAAAGCCATTTTTACGGAGCAAAAAGTATCTTTCCCACAGATTAAATGCAATCTTTGATTCAGATCTTTACATTTAAGAGCAACAGACTTCTCACTGCATTTATATTAATGCTCAGACAGGAAGCTTTGTTGATTAAACATTCAATTGCTGTTGTGCATCACCACAGCCTTATTACCTCATGGTGGTGGCTCAAAGTGAATCTAATTCCAGCCCAGCACTAGCGCCTGTACATTTTTTCTTGACTGAATTTGATTTTCATACTTGTGCAAACGGCTAATTTACTCAGCAGTAAAATTTCTTTGCTGACTGCAATAAAAAACCAACAAAACCACACCACAGCCAGTTTAATCAAAACTAGCCCATTTTACAGGCCCTAAAACAAGGGAGGAGCAGCTATGGGCAAACAACTGGAACGAGGAACAGCAGCTTTCACTTTTTATTCATATATTGCACTCAAGTTGGCTGACTTTGGGTTTTTTATTACAATTTAGGCCCCTTCTTGAATAGCTACTTGAACTGTGATAGCATTTATTTGATGGAAAACTGTCAGAAATACAGGAAGCTCTTCCCAGAATCCATCAAACCATTTTAAAAGTCATCGAAAAGAAGGCCCATGTAAACATGATACCCACTGGTTAAACCACTGCCAGTGTGGATTGTATTTTGAGTATCAGAAGGTTCTTCAAAATTACCTTGGCTTTTTGTTTAGTACTATCTACTCTTAATTAATCAAAGTTAAACTCAACAGTAGCATTCTGACTGCAGAATTGTCTAAATGGAACAAAGAAATACTACTCTGATGATTTTCTTCTGAGAATTCAAACAAGAAGTCCCTGCTGTCATACTCATCGCTTTATTATTCCCCTTGAATTTTATTAAGTAAAAAATTAATATAAGAAATTATTGCTTAAATGGCTCACACATCATCTTAGGTACCCGTTTTCACTGTATGGAACTTTCCCATAAATCTTGATTTCAGAAAAGGATGAAGGGGAAAAAACACTAGAGACATTATTCTGATTCCATTTTTTTGCACAAACATGAGTGCAAACAATTAGATTATAACTAATGTTTTATCTGTCAGCTACTCCTAATGTAACAACATGGCACTTCCATCTGAGCAATAGTTTCTGTCATTTACTGCTTTTTCTATATTAATACTCTGATACTTTAAAAAACTCACAAAAAAACAAGAACAAAGTCAGCAGTAAAATAAAAGACAAGACAGTCACTGCAAAGCTCATTTTCTATTCATGGTGTATAGTTTAACAAATAATGTATCTGTGTTTGATTTTATTATGTTACTGGGTGACGTACAGAATTTCAGGAGTCCAGCTAAGGAGAGAGATGACCATTATTCCATCAGTGAGAAAAATCAGTAAGGGCAGTTACACACTTCACGCAGTCTAAAACCTAATTCATACAGAAGTTTTAAGGATTAGAATAAAAAAAAAAAAAAAAAAAAAAAAAAAACAAAAAAAACAAAAACAAACAAACAAACCATTCTTAGCTTTCCCTAGCCAATAAAGTAAAAGAAAACTATGTTTCACTCAGAATCAAGGCCAAGAGTCTGGCTGGTATGCCTAAATATACCAAACACAAATATAAATAGCATCTTTATTACAATATAAGCTTGCTTTGGGGGTTTGGTGGGTGGCTTTTTTCCCCCCTTTCAAACCATTCTTATCTATAATTTCACACCTATTAAAAATAACATCCTTATTTTACAGTAGCTAGAAATGCTAAACTAAAAACCTACACAAATGGAAAGCAGCGATAAGAGCCAAAGTGTTCTGCCTGGAAAAAAAAAAAAAAAAAAAAAAGTAAAAAAAACCCCTAGCCTGCAAGCTTTTCTCCCCTCTCTGTTTTCTGAGGCTCCTTCAGTGCTTTTGCTGGAGGAGAAACTTAAAGATAAATTGGGGTAATAGGAAAACTAGCAACACCCTAAGAAAAATATTTGTAATACCCTGAACAGCAATTTCCAGACAGGGCATAATCACTGCATGGCAAGCTGCATATTCCTGCCTCAGTTAGGACATGGCATCCCTGTCACCAAAAGGGACCCGGCTGTGCCACAGGGGCTCATCTACCCCAGTGACACTGTGGGGGGACAGGAACAAATGCCACCCTGATGGGCACTGCCCCAGCACATCACAGAGCAGTAATTAGCAGCAGCATTCACCACATTTTTCCAATTACCCTTGGAATGCACAGTCTTACTGTAGTTTAGTTTAAGGAACAAAGTGCAACTATTGGTATCAGAGCCTAATCAAAAAAAAACCCCTGATTTCTCAGATGCTGTGGGGGTGCATAGAATAAGGAATCATCTTCTTTAAAAAGCCCTGCAAACCAGAAAGATGTGTAAGCTTGGAGCAAACATCCCAGTGGTGAATGCACCACTGTCAGGGACTGGGAAATCACTCACGCGTGGGGCTGCCCTGGTTCTGGTCCCAGACAGAGCACACACCTTGCTGCATTAGCAGTGGTTGCTGTGTCACTCTGAGGTGGCTGACAGAGGCCCTTTCTCTACTGACACAGCCCAAGAACATCCTCCACCCTGCACAGCTGCACAATTGCTCTGGGAGGAGCTCCATCCCTTGGACTGGGTAGGGAACAACAGCCAGGGTGCTGCTCAGAGCCCTCAGCAGGCAACAAGCACAACTTCCAGCCCAGCTCTGTCAGAGCTGGGAGCAGGCACTGGCTCTGAAACCACTGCAGGGAGGTTGCAACTGGTACCAGTAACCCCCAGGTGCTGGTGGGCAGAGCAGCCGGCTCTGGACAGGACAGCATCCCAGCTACACACTGTCTTCTTGAGGAGATGAAATATAGAAATCAGCTCTATCACAGCTAACGATCTCACTAAAACATAATGCAAAGGGAAAAGAATTCTTTAAGGGCTGCCACAGTCAGCACAGGAAAAACCAGAAAAAACACCAGATGCACACAAAACCAAACACACACAAAACCAAACAAAACCCCCCGAGAAACAAACAAAAGCCCTCCAGAAAAATCCCACGACACACCAAACAACCAAAACATTGAAACAAAAAATTAACAAATCACAAGCCGTTTCTCAGGAATAGTACATAACCCTGCGGGAAAGGATGTAATTCCTGCTATGAAAGCTAGGAAGACAAGAGACAAATTTTCCCTTGGAACATTATTTTTAGTGACATATGAAAACAACATATCTGCAGCTGCATGGCCAACATAGCATATATAGCAATTCATAAGTAATATCAAGTTAACCCAGTCAGCAGCTGATGAAAATTTATTTTAAAATCAAAAGCACTCTTTACTTTTCTTCTGCCCAGACCAAGGCTGTAGTGTTAATAGAACATGTTAATCTCAGCAGCAGTCAGGTGTTTGACTGGTCACACAGAAGTCTCACTTTATCACACACATACCCAGATATTGCAAATCACTGGAAAAGCTTCTCCTGCCACACAAAGGAGCACAATCCCACATGGTGTGTTGGGTTTTCAAGCATACTACCCATCGTGTTTCTCTTTCAGGTTACAACAATGTGGAGCATTACTGGTACAAACAACCATCAAACACGGTCAACACAACTTCTGTCAGGCATTCTGAACTCCTGTGTGCAAATCTGCAGATTCCAAGGGTCTGCACACAGGGACTGACCCAACTTTCCCACAGTTAGGAGAAGGAGCCATTGATTCCCATTTGAGCTGATGTGTCCCTGAAATACAAGAATGCTTCAGAATGATACTTCAATAAAACCAGGACACAACTTTTCTCCCATTTTTGTCAAATAAATACTGCATGGAAATTCCCCTGCAGCCAAAGTGTCTCCAGCTAAATCACTGCAGTGAAGAGGGCAGCAGCTTTTCAAGGTCACACTCTCACACAACCCATCTATATCTGTAAGCTAGCAGTGACATCTCCACTCTTTCTGCAATAAGATCATGGGTACTCCCCATCAAACACATCTTGGAGGAAAAACACCACTGTGAGCACAGGATGCTGCATCTCTTGTGCAAATTGAGCAGCCCATTTTTTATGAGGATCACAGGGGAACTCATTATCCTCCCAAGGCAGGTGCAGTTGTTCTGAGGCAGGTATTTTAGCAGGGTTATGAAGAACCTTCCCTTTGAAGGGCAGAAGTCACTCTCAGTTTTATGGCATGCACTCCAAAGTTTAGACAAAGCGAGTTCCCCACGTGACAGGTCATACAAAGCTGGTGGCAATCAGGTCCACTCAATAATGGGAGCACTAAATGGAACAGCACTTATTACTATCGAAATTAAATATCAGTTCTAAATTTCAGATCAACTCATTGTAACAACAAGCACTAAGTTAGGAGCAAAGCCCTAACTTTTAAGCCACTGATTTCTACATGTCTAAGAATGTGGAAGGATAGAGGTTCTATTTCATTTTCTTTCTGCTTTCCAACCTTTTAGAGGTCACAGGGTACTGAATTTTGACTGATATGCATCACAACAATACTGCCAAGTTTACAGAGCTCTTACTAAATTTTACATTGAGCTGAAATTTGAAATCTAACTTGTAGTAACAAACATGAATACCAGCCGAAGTATTACAAGCCACTCAGGAAAAACATTGTTTTTCTGTAACCGGAGCCCTTCAGCTCAGTCCCCCAGCCTCTGAAGCCTTGGAAGTACTACATTTCTCATGAGGCAGAGAAGAAACCAAGAGCAGCATGTAATGTGCCACATGCTCCTGTCCCTTCCCTCCACAGTGAAGAGAGACTGTCACAGCTGTTAGCACTGCCCTGAACAATGCAGAATAATCCCTAAGCAGTATCCCCCTGGTGCTGTTTTTCCAGGAGTTCCCACTGTGCATTTCCTTGCTTGCCTCACCTCCCCATCATCAAATTCCTCCTCCCGTGCATGCAACAATAGCTGAGAGAGAGAGCTCCACGTTATCCCCAGGAAAAGCCTGCAGTAGCCCACAGACGACACCAGACCTCTCCAGCTCCTAGGTGATTCAACTCCCCTGTGTATTTGGCCTTCAATTTCCTCCTTTGTTCAACACACTCATTAGAATCACTGTAGCAGAAAAGTGAAAAGGTCAGCAGGTCATAAATTATATCAGAGTAATTGCTTATGTGAAATATCAGGTAATTCTCTGACATGCAGTCAGCCTAAAAGAACTGGGTTAGACAAGATCTGAAAAAAAAAGATTCCCAGAAAACATTCTGCAAAGACAAACTCAAAAACCACAAAAACCCTTTGCAATTATGCTACAGTCAGCACTTCGTAGAAAGTATTTTAGTACACAAAGTGGTGAACTTAAACACAGACTAAAATTAATTTTCCTTCTACGTCCCAGTTTACCCTTCTGCTATTCTCAAGGTTTCACTAAATCCACTAATCTGTCAATATTGGTAAGTCTGGCAAAAAAATATTGGGTTTTAATAGCTTCCAGAGAAACAGAAGCTGGTCTATAATTAAATTTCTATAACAGACCTTATTCCCTTGCCCTAACTTATTTTTAGAATTTGTTGTCTCAATGAGAACTGCTTCCTGAAATAAAGTCAAAGCCAAACCCCCAAAAGTTTACAGAATTTCAACGTTTTCCCATCAATCTGAGCTCATAGGAGAAGGTTCATAGCTTAGAGCTCCTGTTGGGTTTGCAGTGCTGAAAGCACTGAAGCCTTAAAACCTCAGAACTTGATTTGCCATCCACTTTGCTTATCAAAACACCAAACTGCTTTTCCTCCACTGTTGATCTTGCTGTAAAGAAATGCTCTCTATTGTGCAAGCTACAGCCTCATTCTGTACAGAAAGCATTCATATTGCTCAGCTTCAGGTACTACCAAAGAAGGTTAAGGCAAACCATGCAGGGATTTAGCTCTTCACATTCAAATGGAGAGTTTAAGAAATCATTACAGCATTTTAGGATTTATCCCCTACTAAATTCCACTGTACATTAAAGAATATAAACTCTGAGACTGGAAAACAAGTCATGTTTGCATTCTGCAGAATGAGGGGGCAGGGGGGGGAAGTAAATATTCCCCTGAACTTAGAAGGGAACCACCTCTTTTAAGACATCTCAAATTAAAGTATTTTCTAAATAAAGGCATAATACTCAAATCCACACAGATTTAAGTAATTAAAAAGAAAACATATTGGACAAAATATCTTAATATTTTTTTATTATTAGAAAGTCAAACATCCAACAAACAGACTGACATTTTTTGAGGTCATGTTGTTTCCACCAAAAATAATCTCTCTCAGATATTTTTGCTGATCTTCACAAGCAGCTCCAGTTCTTTTTGATTTGTGAATCCCTACAAATTTAGATGGACAGCTGAATGGTAATACAAGCCTACTGAAAATAGATGTGTTTTTCTCGATTATTTTTTGCAGCCACTGGAACAGGCACACAGATCTCATGACACCAAAGACCACCATTAAAGGAGGAACGCAGAGGAAGAAAAAAAAGGAAATTATTTTAGTTTCCCAAAATAAACCTCAAAATATTTCTCTTCAAATTATTTCATCTTAATAACTCTGCCTCCTCTTGTGCCTTCCGCTTCAGCAAAACACTGAAATAATCGCACTTTGATCATTTTATACACACCATCTTTATGCCTTTTTCTTTTGAGGAAGAAAAAGATAGAAACCAGCTACAATTGGCTTCAGTACCCAATATTTTTCCCTTTATTATACCAAATCAAGAGTTTGAGTCTACCTTTGCCAGGTTTAAAGACCACTATCAAAAGGCTGACTTTGTAAGACAGTTAAGTATGATCAGACATTTAACATCTTTCTAGCTTTTCTTTTTCAAGACAAATTTAAAATTCTGTTAACTAAGGAAGAAAAAATGAACCTTTAAAATCTAAGCATGACAATAATGGCAAATACCATCTGTTCAGCTGAAGCTCAGGAATTTTTGAAGTAGCTCTCATAAGGAAAAGGGAAAATCACCCTTCAAATATGATTGCTGTAGAGTTTCTTCAGAAATGCCTCATATACACCTGCCAGTGCATTCTGTCCCAGACTGACCTGTGCTGGTAGCCTTCGTGAAATTAACTCCAACCCAAATTTCAGAAACCAATATCATCACACAGAAAATTCTGAGAGAGAGTTCACAAATTATTTTAACTTTGTTCCACCAACCCATATTTTACAAGCTCCTCTCACAACCAAGAAATTCAACCCAATTACCGCAAATGTGGAACCCAGTAGAGGCAATGGGTGTAATACTGTCCAGCCACAGTCACACTTTGATTGCATTTCCAAGAGCCAGGTGTAAGACAAAACCCACCAAGTTTTGGGGGAAACCCTCATTACTTTGTGTTTTTAAGTTTTTGTGATTTACCTACAGGACCTTTGCACTTCTCACTCATATTCAAGGTTATTATTTTTTTAGGGGATAAACAACTACATTTTCTTAGTCGCTTAATTTCAGAAGCTCAGAGTTTAAGGAGGAAAAATACCTAAGTGTCTGAAAAGTTGTGAAGTCTCTCTAAGCTGATAATAATCAGACAAGTGCAGTACATATATAAACACATACACAGTGTTGATAACCACATGCATGTTCAACATGCGAGAATCTACACAAGAAAGAATGAGGAAATCAGTCCCAAAATGAGCAGAGTCTTTTTTCTCACCTACTTCACTTACTCCAACCTGCTAGCAAATGAGTGATAGATGAATGCTGATCCAAAAGCATAATCTTAATATCTACATTTGATTGCAATTTTCAGCAAATGAAATAAAAGGTGTCCCACTTCATTTTAACTGTCCTAAGACATGCAAAGTAGAGTAGCAGTAAATTGTCGTTCTTAATCATTGTTATTAAAAAAACAGCCAAATACTGTCCATATTTGGGATATGCAACTTCAAGTGATTGGTCTGATTTATAACAGTAACAAGAAACAGCTCCACAAAGGAGCACAAGAGACACCTCGGGAGAGTGCAGCACTGCTTGACTTCACTACACTCCCAGTATCCTGTCCAGTGCCAGACAGGAACCATGGGACTGGAATACAAACAGCAGCAAACTGCCTGCTCCAACACAGGTGTTCTCACATGCAGCACCGGGAACAACAACCACACATAAAGCTCAGGATGCCCATCTTGGCCAACACTTCACTTAATCATGTTAAGTTGAATAAAAAGCACTTTGAACAGAACAAAAAAAACCAAACAAAAAACCCCAAACAAAACAAACAAAAGCCACCAAGAATCATTCTACTGGCTCAATGAAAGCAGTTATACCACAGAAAGTTGTAAGGTGAAAGAGATTAAATCAAATATTCCTCCTGTTTGGGTAGAGGCAACTATTAGCAGAACAAGCTTTGAAATAACTGTTTACATTTATAGGAAAACACACAAAAGATGAAACTCCAATTCTACCAATATACACTGCAAATCTCACATTGATTTAACGAGGGTCAAGATTCCACATACAAAGACCAAGCATCTAAATAACAGCATTAACTTCTGGGAAACTGCAAATCTATGCAGAGCCATCTTTAAAATCAATACAGAGAGAAGCCACATTAAAATGAATTGTAATTCAGCACATACACTTCCATTCTATTCCAAAACATATTTTTTGGTAAACTGCAAAAATTGTCTTTCCTAGCCCAAGACTCTTAAGTATTATCTTTTGGTCAACTCACACTCCATCTGTATCTTGAGAATACTCAGACCCAAAAGGGCCCCCAAAAAACCTGAACTATTTTTCCAATCGCCTTAATTTCTGCCAAGCTTGAACGTTTTGTACATAGCCAACCTGTACCACAAAGCCAGCAGCATCAGGGATACTTTACCACCAAGCACCATGAGAGATTTACACAAACCCAGGTAATTTCTTACAAATGGATTTTAAGAATCATCCATCTTCCACATAAAGCAGGGTATCAGGGCAGGGAGGGTAAACCCACTTAGATTCAGTGTGTCTTAAACACTGCTTTTTTTTTTTAATATCACTTATTGAGAACGACAAGTACCAAATTAACTGATGCAGTGAGAGATGCACATCCAGAGCCTTTAGGTTAATTTTATCAAGAAATATCTGGATTTTTAATGCTGTATTATAAAGCATAATGTTCTAACAATTTACTCGAGGTAACCCACTCCCTTGCTCTACATATATAAGCAACCATCATATCCATTTTTATTGGAATGCACACAGCAAAGAATTGGAAGGCATTTAGAGTGAACCGTCCTAAAGTGCACTTTAGAAATCAACACTCGCACTTTTAAACAGTTAGATTCCACTCATTAACCTTCTTGATAGAGTAAATTTGCAGCTCATAAAAGGAAACAAAACACTGAAGCTTACAGGCATGTTACATTCCTTTTAGGGAATGGTCTCTCCTCACAAACCCCTCCCCCAGAGACTGTAACCTGGCCTGATTTACCTGCCCCTTGACTCTGACCTATGGCCTTTGCCCAGGTAATCTGACCCCGACTCCAAAAGGGATAAAACTCCTGTTCCCCCATGCTTCGCTCTTTTTACCTCCTGGGATCCCTTCATGGGAAATAAAGCTTTGGAATACATCCTGAGGTAAGGGGCCTCTTTTGGTCTTCCTATCCCTATCCATTAAGATCTCCTCTCCCAAAACTCCCTAAATCTGAGCTAGCTTGTGGGGGGGGGAGGGGGGTGGAGGGAAGGGGAAAACTTCACAGGCACCCTGAATTTTGTGCTGAAAACCCCCAGTGAGCAAGCACAACTCTCATCTATTGGGTACAGCTGTTGGGTGTTTAAAAACCCACTAAAGAAAACTGAAGTCCCTTTTAAGTGTGCAGTTTGAGCAGGAGGTTGTGTGTCCAGATATAGGATCCAACCCTCAGAGTTCAAAACCAGTCATTTTAAAGTGGAAAAAGAAGGATGAAACTCTGACTGCTCACAAGCCACTTAATGGGAGGTGACAAAAGACATACCTTAGAGGGTGATCTTTAAGTGGCACACACTCTGCTTAAAATTAAAATATGCTTTGGAAGCTCTTAAGTTCCTAGTCTTGGTAACCTTCCAAGTAATGCAATTAAATTTGGTAACAATATGATTCTGACTGGCAAACATTCTCTAACTTCATAATGACAATTTAAATATAGTTGTCAGTCTTCTATGCTGAAATACCTAAATACTGAAGCTGCTATCAAATACTAACTTCTGTCTTTTGAGACCTCTGAATCATTTCATTATCTTGACACACAGACTTCATAATCAGACGAATCTTTTATCCTGTGAGACACAAGAGTGAGTCTTCATGAACAGCTTTTCAATCAGAACAGTCTGGAAAAAAAAAAAAACAAACTCCTAACTCCATTTACTGATGAAAAGAAGCAGAAAGATGAAATCATTTACATCTTGATTGGGGTTTATTGGTGAGCCACAAGAAGCACCAGCAAAAGAAAGCACAGTTGCTTCACCTCGAATCTTCTCACCTAAGCACTTGCCAAACATCGCTTCTCAGGTATTCTGGATGAGGTTGAAAAGAAGGCTCTTTTTTTTTTTTCATGTCTCCTATTAGCTTGATAATGAGAAGTATTTCATTATTATTTATTATAAAATAAAGGAATACAAGGAAACACTGAGTGATGCAGAAAATTTCAGACTCTACGGTCTGTCCGTGTGTTCCCAAAGCCTGTCCTACTCTTTCCTCCCCCCAGGCTATAAGGTTTTCCTGGCTCTGTTCCCCTGAAAATTCCTCTGCTGCTCAGAGTCAGATCTGATGTACTCACATCATGGAGGTACCAAGTGGGACTGAATGTTCCATCGATTTGGAAATGTCTTCAACAGCTAAGACTACAAGTTTTGCCCATGTAATTAATTTAATTGGAATCAAATATTCTTAGCTATTAGATCATTGAGAGGCTTTCAGCTGTACTTAAAAATTAAGACTAAAATCTTGTTTATGGTAATGATGAAGTTCAAGTACAGTGAAATTGAAGAGGTTTATTAATTGGGTCTTACAAGAAATTTGGATATGACAGCCCTTTTAGAACTTCACTGAGTAGAGTACTCAGACTAGAACAAGGTAATTATTTAAGAAATCAGCCTTACACATTTGGGGAAACAAAAAGTGCTGCAGGTTGTATTGCTCCCTGCCTGTGACCATGTGGACCTATGAATTTTGAATATGATGGGGGGAAAAAAGAAACCTTATCCTTCAGCATATTCTATTTTCCATTACTGAAGACCACAAGAGGCCATTCACACAATCTCTAGACATCATTAATGCAATTCCAATAAACCAGAGTGTGCCTGTCTTATTGAGAAAAGCTATCTGAAAACACCTAAAAGAAAACATTTTTCTGTCCAAAATGGTAATTTTTATTGGACCCTATGATAGACTTCTCAGTGTCAACCACCTGCCGCAAAGCTAACTAATTGCATATGCACATTTAATACATGCATTAACTTCTGTAACTAACCACCTCCTAAACGCTCTGATGTTACCCCATATTTCTTGTTCCTTGGAAAACTTTTAGAGAGTTGTTGGGGTTTTTTTTGTGGGGGCGTTTCCCCCCTTTCTATTGAGAGTAAACAATTTTTGCAGCCTGGAGATATTTAGTGCAAGAAATTGTTATTTTCTACTGAGTGAAAAGCGAGAACCAAAATTGTTCCTGTAATCCTTCTCCCCTTCCTCACAAACATGTGGGGAAAAGGAGTGGGGGTGGAGTGGGCTTGGTTTTGTTTTTAAAATGAGAAGCAGCAGAGCAAAGTAGATGAGATGAGAACTGAAATCATTATCTTTGTTTGTCTTTGATCCTCTATACAACAGGATGCTCGGGCACACGGGAAGCTTTGTACACACCATATCCTACCTCCATCTCCCACCAGAATGTACCTTCAAGCCAAAAGCCCAGGTTATGGTTACAGCACCAAGCTTTGCAATTGTGTGCACGAGATACCCACAAAAATGCCTTTTAATTTAAAACTTGCTTACTGTAGAAAAACAGAGCAAGGAGAAAGCAGCACAAGGTTCTTGCTGAAATAACCCCCTTTTTCTTTCCTCTACGGATTAGGTGGAAGAAGAAAACACGTATCAGATATTAACTGCATACAGTGCCAAGACATCCTACTTCATTTATTGAACACTGCATTATAGTCTTAGAAAATTCCCAATTTTAAGAAACATGGTATATAAAGCAATAAGCAAAAACTTAAAGCACTTGAATATCAACATAAATAACCTTAAAATGACTATTTTTAATCAATTATTGGGAGATCGTGGCTCCTGTTATCCAAAAATGTTCTCTGCAGCCCTCCAGTGGTCAAAGGCACAGCAGAGCCCAGCGAGAGAATGACCGCGTTCTGTCTGAACTGCCGACAGGTTAGAAGCCATCTCCCACGAAATAAAACCTCCCACGCTTGTCTAAAGAGAAGATCCTTACAAAGGAGGTAATTACCTTGAATTATATTAGAAAGTAAGGAGGAAGAAAGCGAGTCCCCTCCATCAAAATGTTAAAGTGTTGTGTGTTAGTCTGCCCAGAAAACGCGGCATTCCCACCAGGACACCGAGGCTCGTCGGGTCACTTACAGAAGGAGCAATTAATTTCCTACAGTCGCTTTCTGCTATTCATACGCGTAAATGTAAGAAAAGTCAAGTAACACTTGCTGGAGAGAATCAGTTTCCTCACAAAGTTACGACTCAAGCAGTTGGTTGGGCTTTGATAAGAATACAAACGCCGAACAAACACTGAAGTTTTCTCCTCTCTCACACCCATGTTCACAAATAAACACCAAAGCCCCATACAAAAAAAACAGCAACTAAAACATTTGAAAATAAAAAGATAAAATATAATAAATAAACTTATAAAATAGACCGAGACAGAGTACTCAAAACTAAGTTTCTAAAACGTGGGGCTCAAAACACAGTCCTAAACCGCATGGAAACAACGCAAGGGAAAAGAGAACAAGCAGAGGAAAGCAATCGCCGACACCTGTGCGACCGGAGGTCTTGGAAGGGGCACGGCTGGCTGGGAGCGGCGGGAGCCCCGCACACCTGCGGAGGGGGAGGGAACCCGCACACCTGCGGAGGGAGGGGAGGGAACCCCGCACACCTGCGGAGGGAGGGGGGGAACCCGCACACCTGCGGAGGGAGGGGGGGGGGAGCCCCGCACACCTGCGGAGGAAGGGGGGGAACCCGCACACCTGCGGAGGAAGGGGGGGGAGCCGCACACTTGCGGCGGCCCCGAGGGGTCAGCCCTGGCCCGGCCTGGGGGAACGGGAGCGTTTCTCCTCCGCTCCCGGCCTGGGCAACTCCAGCGCTTCTCTCCGCTCCCTCCGCCCAGCCCCGGCGTGCGGAGACGCAGCCCCGGCCCGTGCCCGCTGCGCGGCTCCGCCGGAGCGGCCCCGCAGCATCCCCCAGCGGCAGCGGCACCTCCCGCCCGGCCCGGCCGCTCCCGGCACCGCTCCCGGCACAGTCGCGGCCGGCGAGCTGCGGGCACAGCCGCCGACCCGCCGAGACCCCCACCCAAACTTTGCGCCCCTGCGTGCGGGGCGCGGCGGCTCTGCCCGGCAGTCCCCGCAGGGCGAGGAGCAGCCCCGCTCCGCTCCGCTCCCTGCCCAGCGATCGACCGCCGTCCGCGGGCAGCCGCGCCCGCCCGCGCCCCGGTACCTGCCTTTGGCGGCGAGCAAGCTGCCCAGCCCCAGCGGCAGCAGCAGCAGCGCCGCCGGGCCCCAGCAGCAGCAGCGGCGCCTCCGCATCCCCGGCGCTGGTGCCGGCCCGGCCGTGTGCGCTGCGCTGAGGGCCAGCCGGCGGGCGGAGGCTGCTGCCGCCGCGCCGTCACTCGCCCTCGCTGCCAGCGCCGAGCGGCTCCGGCCCCCCCGGGACCGCGGCGACGTCACGGCGAGGGCAGGCCCGAATATTCATGAGCCGACACCGCGGGGCAGCGGCCGAAGGAGGGGTGGCCGCACCTGCCCGCGCAGGTGTCACCGCTGCCCCGTGGGGCAGGGCGGGCCCGGGCTGGGGACACGGGGAGGGCACGGCGAGCCGGGAGCAAGGACACAGCAGAGCGGTGTGTAGTGAGGGAGACGGGACGGAGAGGAAGAAAACGAGGCTTTGGTGAAGGATGTGAAGGGCACCCGGAAAGGGCGACACAAAGGTGGCGGCTGGGAGAAAGGGATGGAGAAGAAACGATAAAGTAACAGTTGAGTAAAGATGGAGGGAAACAGAAGACCTTGGAAACCCAAGGTGGGAAGAGAAGATGAGGAAACATGAGGAGCATTTTTCCTCTTTTTTTTTTTTTTTTTTTTTTTTTTTTTTTTGAGGAAAAGGATGAATTGGAAAGGTTGTGGTAAAGGGAAGAGATGGACCAGGAATGGAATTCAAACCTTAGAGATGGAGCTGGCCCTGGCGAGGTGTGGGGCGATGCACAGAGGCCATGGGGTCAGACTGTGGGGCAAGGAGAGCTGGGGCCTCACCAATTGTGCCCAGGTGCAATTGTTACCAGGATTGCAGACAGATGAGATATTCTAGCAGGAGAGCACCGACAAACGCGAGGACACACATTATCACATTAAGATTAGACATTACATTGACTGCAAGGTCTATATAAGCTGTGAGAGCCACAAGGAATTAGTGCAGGTAGCTTGTGCCCTTCAAAGTTCCCTCCCTGCTTCAAATGTTTCTCCTATCGTTGCTCTGCTCCATGAATTGCTCATGAAAGCCAATTGACTCTGGGAAAGCCAGTACTTCCAACAGAATCATGGCTCCAAGGGATTCTTGGTGGTCCCTGGGCTCTGGGAGCAGTCTCATTCTGACAGAGCAGCATTGGGATGCTCTCCTGAAATGTTCCCTAAACCCCTTGTGCCTGAGAGCCCCAGGGGCCATCCCACAGAACACCAAGGAATCTTTACACCAAAGGCATCACAGTTTTTAAGTAAAATCATTTGGGTTGAGGTCTCTGTCATTACTCCTCTCCATTATTTTTCCTATATGTGGTGCTAGAAGCATGAATCATTAAGCAAATTGCATTGAGTAGATGGAATGCAGGGTTCCATCCTCCTTCTGTCTACACACAAAAAATGGGATGGGATACAGAGACAAGAACCCAAGCCCTTTTCCAAACCAAAGATGTAATGCTTCATCTGCTAAGGAAGACAGACAAATGCACATTTACTGTTCTACTGCATTCAGGGAAAAAAAAAAACAAAAACCCAAATTAAAACTGTTGGGACAAACTTCTAAAGCTCTTTTCAGCTGTTCGACTAATTAGTTATGGAAACTGCTTCCCTGTAATCTCTTGATTACAGTGAGCTCAAGTAGAATAGTGTGTAGAAAAAACCAACTGATTGGTGGTGAAATGTAGAGAGCAGATTTGCAAGGCAGAGGTACAGGAAGAGACATCTCCTCAGCCAACTTACAGTCTAAATAAACAAGCCAGGTAACAGGTAACAGACATAAAAAGGGATAAATGCTGCTCTATTCCATGGGCAGGGAGCTGAAGCACAAAAGATGAAGAGGCTTCACCAATAGATAACATTACAGTGGTGTCAGAATCAAAACCTGATTTCAGCTCTGGTACCTTAATCAAAAACTCTCCTTTTTTACCTGACTGCTTATTGATGTGACAACCTGGGTGTTCTGCAGTCTTCATACAGGTGATGGATGTAGATGGATAGAAAAGTTTACAAACAGTAATGATGATGCGCACTGTGCAGGTATTTATAATATAGATAATTGCCATTACCTCTTCTGTTTAATGCTGACTTGCAGCCCAGTGTGTCCATTAACTAATACAGCCTTCATCTGGGCTGGAGAAAGCAAATACAAAATCCTTTACTCATTTTATTCTTTCTTTCTTAACTGAGAGTGTATCGTTCAATTTTTCCTTGCATACATTTCTGACAGAACCATTACAGCAGGGAGATGTATCCTTTAGTCCCAAACTGGAGCGTGCTGAAGGATTACCTCTGACCTGAGATCTATCCAGTCACATGTCTGGAACCGTCACTTTCTCCTGACATGGTTTATTGTCCTGTAAAACAGAAATTCTAAAGCAAGGGGGAGGAGGTCACAGCCATGCATTCCCTGCAAATTATCGACACAGACCTGGCACCAGAGGCAGTCAATCAGAAAGATCCATTTGAGGCTGGAGATGTAAAGATTATTTTTATCATAATTTCCCTAGTGTGGATTCAAGATACTGCTGGAGGCCAGGATTTAACCCTGACAGGCAGAATTTGCTGAAGAAATCTGGGTTGCTCCAAGGTTGTGGTCAATCCTACCTCATTATATATCAGGACATTTAGCTAGGAGCTTTAACTATTGGGACGTTCATGTTTTCTAAATAGAAGTCTTTAATAAGGTGAATATTAGATTTTCTAAGTAACAAAGAGGAGAGAATTTAGCAGTAATATTCAGGTATAAAGTGGGGTTATGCTACTGCTAAGTGCATTAGACTCCATTAATTAAAATAAAAATAACTGAAGCAACAAAAATAAAGGAAACCATAAAAGAATAATCTATTTTAACATTATAAAAGTCACTTTGTCATCCATAGAAAATAATTCAATATGTAAATACACATAATTCAGATCCCATAGCAAACCCCATTGTAGCACTGTTTGTAGGATCAGGGTTGAAAGTTCTTTACAATTTTAAGACATGTTTGTGTAACACCAAAATTGGGAAGCACATAATCTGATTGGGTGCCTATAGCCATAATTCTAACAATGTTAATGTGTAGTTAGAAATAACAAACAAACTAAGGTACAGAAATCTAGATTTGATCACATTTAGAAGATGTTTATGTATTAGCCAAGAAAATGGCAGCATATTTTCATGTTGGAGAAACAAAAGGGAAAGGAGCATAAGTGTCATTTAAAAGAAGAAAATGTATTTAAAGTGCAGCATTATAGAGCATACATTTTCTCTGATACATAGAAGTTTGCTATTGCAGTCACAGGACAGAAAAATAAATTTCCAATAGAATGGAAGTAAATTTTGGGGTTGCTGATGAATATAAAGTAATGGTTTTGCTGTGTGCCAAATGCAACAGTAATAACAATGGTGTCATTTATGTTTCTTCCCAACAAGTATGAGGTAGGCCTAGGGCCATCCTGATTATTTGTTCTTGCTCATGGATTGAACTCATCTTGGACATCAGAGGACATGAAGAGAATGAGGCAGCATTTTGCTACAGCTACCACAGGGACCAGCGCCTCTGCAGAAGTTTGCAGCATTTCTGCAGACTTCTGCAGGTCAGGACTTTCAATAAATAAGCATGGTGGCCACCAAGTGGAACAAAACAAACAGTCTGAGAAATGAGTATAAATATAAACATTTCTTCCCATATACACTGCAACTGCTAATGTGTTAATTAAACAGAAGAAAATGGGCTTAAATTATTTATTCTTAATAAATGGACCATCTGAATAATAAATGTGTGTGTTCTATAACCATCAGGAAGGTTTTTAAACAAAAAGGCCTTTTTGCAGAAGGAAAAATCGCATGAAAGGCGGGGAGACAACTGTATTTGTTTAAATACCATTAAGAACCTAAGCAAAGCCAAATAGCTGTAATGGCGGGAATTAATACTGCTGACAGGCTATTGCATTGTCCCATACACTTGGAGCACAGTGCTGTAATTCCTGCTTGAAAATATGGATGGGAGCTCTGAAAGTGTATTTAACCCTGTGGTGGCTAATCAGAATAATGGAAATGTGTACTCAGTTCCTTAGCTCTGTTATTTGCATCCTTAACTCTGAGCCCTGCTGCCTTCAAACTCTGCTCCTCTCACACTCCTCAGCTTCAAAGACATCCATCCTGTTTTAGGCTGCATAAGAGGTATGTGGGTTTCATTGTTGTTTCCAAAGCAGTTTTTGTTCTTAACTTTTTATGAATCTTCCTGGGGTTTTATTGTGAGAGATCACTAAATAAAATCATGTTGCATGCTTAATTTTTCTGAATCACATCCAAGCAGGCTTTTGATGAACGCTGTAAAACACTTGTTTGTCTTTTCAGTTGAAGATGAATTACTGGGTGCTATTACCCTTCTTTTGTGTTATCTGTTTTGGATTGATCATTTAAGACATTTACATTTAAGTAAATTTTACACTTTATGTAAATAAAATAGAATTTGGAAGCAGACATAGTGTATTTTTTATAGCATTAATGAGATTGTCAGCAAAGAACAAAAAAATTAGCAAAACTATGGAAATAATGAAAGTAAGACAGGATTTAAACCTTAACATTGGATCCAAACTGGGAAAGATACAGTTAAAAATTAGAAGTGAACAAGTATTTTGCCTACAGCCAAGATATAATTTCAAGAAAATTAAACCAGGAACAAACGGAATATTTTTTTTTTCAAATTCTATGAAGTCTGACTTAGAATTAGTTTTTGATGCCTCTATCCAAAGATCTCAAAACCTCTGGGTGTAAGTCACATCTAGGGCACTGTCTCAGATCCTGACTAGTCAGACAGAGAGATTAATGCCTCCAGCAGAGCTACAATTGCTGCTTCCCACATCCACTCACCAGAAATTCCTTCCCCTTCTGAAAGGCTGGGCAATGCAGTCTTACATCTACATTAAACTGGTGGCTGTTGATTCCAAGCAAGTAGCTATGTTTTACCCCTGGGGTCCCCTCCAGTTAATACTTTTATACTTTTGAGAAAAATTTCAACAGAAAAGTAATGAATCATAACAACATGATTTCAAAGCACCTCAAATTCTCCTCTATTTCTTTTGTGAGAGTGTTCTCTGTCATTCCTGCTGTTAAGAGAGACTTCTTGTCTCTCCTATTTGTCATTGGCAATTGGGCTCCAGGAGCAATAAATGAGTTTTTATTTAGTTACTGGTCAGACATGGGATGATCAGAGCTGCCCTAGGGACACAGGACCTGAGTCAGAGTGTGGCACAGATGACACATCAACATCTGCACTGGGGCTTGCACCAAACAACATGAAAAGTGAACGGAGGATGCCTGGCACAAGCAGATAATGCTGTTTGCAGATTGCTGGATCATGAAATTGGTGCAGCTGTGCAACATGCTGAACCAGGGCCTTTCTTTGGGACCATTTTTCCTGCACTCAGAGAGCCAAAAACATGGCCTCGTGGAACACTAAGTCAGATCCTCATGGGATGGACTTCATACTTGCTGAACTCGGATGGCAGCACTTTGGGTAACTTACATACTGAGAGGAAATGAGAACATCAAGGTAACTCCAGCAGCCTTAGTTCTTGGGAGGAAATGCTGTCACCTGAAGGAACAGCAAACAAATTCTTTAACTCATTTAACTCTTAAGGGTTTCTTCAAAACATTTTATTTCTCCTTCCTCATATTTCCTGCCCTCAAACCAACCTTCCTCTCCTATGTGCAGAACAGTCTGTAAACAGCACAGTAAAGTTGGAGGTGTAAATTGGAACCCCATTGCAAGGTTTATAGCCCATGTTCATTCATTTTATTCTCCTTTAAGCTTAGTACAGACTTTAGGGAAGATGTGAATCCATGTAGGGACATATTTGAATGTGTGGAGGGGGAATAACAATAAATATCCAAGGTGACCTCTGAAGCCCAACTAAAAATGTGATTTGACATAATTTTAATGGTACTGAAGAGAAAAATTACAACATTTCTATCCACCCTGAGTGTCCTTTATTGCTCCCATCACAGCATAACAAAATTTCTGTAGGATGTTTTTCAAGCTCCATGTCTTCTTCAGAGCTTTCTCAACTCTCACCCTTTTCCTGTGTTCTAGAACTTTTAAATGAACACTTAGTTTATTTTATCCCCAATATTTCATGTATTAACCTTTCAGTTAGTCAGTATTTGCTGTGCCTTTCTTCTAGTTTCTTTAAGTTTTCTTAATACTTCCTGAAGCTCTAGAACGAAGAGTCAGATTGGAAATTAGGGTAAAATAGCCTAAAAGTTATGAGGTTTTCAAATTATATTTGTAAAAAACACAAGTTATTCTAAACTAACACTATTTATTTGGCAAAGTGCAGCTTCCCTTTTTCAATTCACAGGCTTCAAAATTAAAATATACACCTTTGCAGGAAAAGAATATTCTAATACAAAAATGTAGTCAAAGCATGAAATCTCTACATGGCTATTAACATTGCTATAGTGCTACGTTTCCTGTAGTTTAATTACCATTATTACATCAGGCTGAACATCAAAAAATGTTGATTTTCTGCTCTCTGTAAAATTTCCTTCTCAAGCTAAATTTGAACCAGTTAGCTTTCAATTGCTGTTCGTCATTTTTTTGATTGATGATAATTCCTTATAATTTCCTACCTTTTCCCCCATGTCTGATTTCTCTTGATTATTATAATAATATAATCCTATCCTGTATCTATTTTGCTTTCTTCTGAGGTGTATTCATCAACCGTAACCACTTCAGGTTTAGTGCTGCTTGATCTGAGCTGCCATGAGCTGCTAGATTTTGGCTGATCACTTAGCAAGAGCTGACATTTCCAGTAGATCAACATTTCAGGGGGAATATAGGTAAAGAGTGCCATCCAGAGCCACACAGAGCTCCAGGGAAATGGGGAAAACCTGCCTGAGTGACCTCCAGAGCCACACAGAGCTCCAGGGAAATGGGAAATGAGGAAAATGTGTGCCTGAGTACCAGCACCAGGGGCTTTCTGCCTATTCTGGGAAATACAGTGCAATGTGGATTATTTTTGTGTTAAAGACCAACACAGGTTGGGTCCGTATCACAAGAAATCAAAGCTACTGGGTCCTCAGCAGCACCTCACATTGTGTTGTTGTTAGTACATAACTTCTGCTGATCTAGCTGGGCCCATTTCCTTTGCAAAGCTGAGCCCTTCTCTGTAGAAGAGAAACTACTGTGATTTTTGTGGATGACTGTATCACACCCAGATGAATGAAAACATGGTTTGGAAACCAGTCAGAAAAGCTGTTACTGAAAGACAGTTTTTCCAAGGATAATAAATAAAGGAACTATTACAGCAGAGAGATTCACTGCTGAAAGGCATCCACATTGCTACTCATGAATCTCTGAATTTCAGCAAAATTCAGCTGAAACCAAACAAAGGAATTGCAGTCAAGTCCTTCTAAAAAGACAAGTTTGAGAATCCCAGAGTGACTTCAGAGAGGAATTACATACACAGGGCAGAGATAGCAGATTCATCATTCTTTGAGCCGAGATGAATTCTTAAAAATATAACCTTATTTACTGGGTTTGTGAACTAAGGGAAATAAACCCACCAGAGTTCACATCCTAGAACCATTCCAAATGCAGTGCTATCTCTTCAGCATACATTTCCACAAAACAGCAAATTCCTTGTGGGAAACTCAAATACAGCCAAGGACAAATAACTCCTGCTTTAGTCATAGCAGATATCTCCAAATCCACAGTGTCCACGCTGCTGCCAGATAACTGATACAGGAGCTATTGCAATATCCCACTTACTGATGGCCTGGCTCACTGCAAGGCTTCGAGTTTCCAGAAACTCTAATCCTTTCACAGCAAAGGTGATAAATGTTGCAATTACTCTCAATTTCCCCAAATGATAAGTTTTAGTGTACAAATAAAACGTGAGGAAGGAACATTTTTCCACATGAAATGGTTCAGAGCCAAACATTGCAAGGGAGGCAAAAAAGAATTCTCCCAAATGCATTCTGTGAGCCAAATTTGAAGTATTCCTCCAAACTCTCCTGCCTAGTTTACACCACCAGGGGACATATTGAGTGGCCATTACCAACAGTAATTTGCAGAAACAGTTCATTGGAACACAAGGTATCCTAGCCCATTCTCTAAAAATCAAAAAGGATTTTGGCTGCTGCCTGAATGGGGTTACCCTTATTGTGCCCTTTCCATCCCCTCACTTTCTGGCAAGCACAGGACTTCAGATTAAGTATGTTTATTTAGAATAGTGTTGGTGAAATTGCTCTGGTTTGGAAAAATACACCTTGCTACACTGCCAAGGACAGTGCTGGTCTTCCAAGTAATTGAGAATTGACTTTTTTGAGGACTGTAAACTTCAGCAAAGCTTGTGGTAGGCAATGAATTTACAATGAACTTATTTGCCCACTAAGTGATTCAAATTCTACTGTAAATTGACTAGCAAAATAAAAGGGAAAAGAAGCAGAGCTTTTTCACAGAGCAGTCTTGCTGCAGAGACTGCAAATTTCCCAGTGAAATTTCTTATCCCCAGTACTCAGTAGACAAGGATAGGATTGTTTAGCAGTTGCCCAACAAGTGATTGACATTTGCATTTCATCTGTCTTTGGCAACAGTGTAAGTTCTGTTTTAGTTAATTAAGTTTGGAAAGGCTGCAATTTAGATGATAATATGAAAAGCTGTTATTATAATACAAAAAATTATTAGCTTCTAAAATCTCCTAGAATTTGATAGGGACCAATTAATAGGTAAAGCAAAAATGTTATTAAAACACAAAAACAATCAAGAAGTATGAAATTGTTTCAGCTGCCCATGGATCAATAAGGAATGGCCTATTCCCTGAGCAGGTTAAAATTGTCCATTAATCAAGAGGAATGTTTACTTTTCCTAAAATGCTTTTAGTAAGCACATCATTATTTTGTATTGGAGGTTTGCAGTGTCCATACCGTTGCTGGTAGCTGTGCTCTGAATGGAAGAGGAATGTAATTCTAGACTAAAAGAGCAAATTCCCTGTCCCTGCTTCAAGGGGGCCTACAGCTTCTTCCCGCCCAGGGGGCTCATCCCACAGGAGCCTCCAAAGCAGCACCAGGACACCTCAGGCAGTAACTCTGTGGCTGAGCGGGACCATCCCCTCCATGGACCTCCAGGAATGCTGGCTGGGAAGGGAATTCTTAGAGCTGAGCCATGGAAGCAGCCAGGGACCACAGCTCCATCACAGCAGAATGGGCTGGAGGGAGAGCAGGCTCTACCTTCCTCCCAGGGACTGAGGCAGTGCTCCAGGGGCTCTCTGAATTGGGAATGCTGCATGTGACACAGCTCTTGGCCACCCACCAGCTGCACACGGAATCTGTGTGCGCCCAGCTCATCATTTGATTTAAGTGACATCACTTCACACCGCCAAGCAAACTGATTGATAAGTTGCTCAGAACATTCAAAACAAGTTTTCCTTCTCTCAGCTGTTTTCACCTTACTACATCAATCAAAAGAAGTGTGAGTATATTGTAAATTAAGCACATCAAAATTATAAGATTTTTTTTTTTTTTTAAGTGCAGGATCAGCAGCAAACTAGGTAATAAACATAACAGAAGATTTTGATAAAAGACAGCTGAGAATGAATATGTTGCCACTTTAGTTTAACTCACTTTGCAAATAAAACCAACAGTCCCAGCCCAACATGCCCCACTTACACTGTGGAGCAAACACAGAACAATGAACTGAATTCCTATCAAGTGACATCAAAGGAGCAAATGTGGTCCCTGTCCACTCTTGGCATCCTCCAGCTCTTTACAGTGGCTCAATCCAGAGGACCAGACTCGGGAAAAACTGAAGATTGGAGTTAAATTCATGAAATGGTGTAGCGTGGGCAAACGGTTCTCAGCATTATAGCTGCAGTCATTCCATCTTCTCCTACTGCACATTTACATAGCACACCAAGCTGAAGTAGAATTTAGTGGCATGGACTTGATTTCAAATATTTCTCTCAAAAAAGAAATGGCAATCTGACAAAGATATTGTGATTTGCATTTTGCAATCAAACACTTCAAAACACTGTCAATGGACAAATAGGATATCCAGGTGTTTTTCCTATTCTATAATCATTCATGTTACAGCCTATAGCACCTTCTCCCCCATTTTCCTTACCTGCTAAGTTATTTCTAGAGACAACGTACAGAAGGACCTCCTTTGTGGTTGTAGAGTTTGCACTTACATTTCTCTTCTTAAACTCACAGTAAGGAACACTTGTGCATGTTCACAGAATCCCAGGGTGGTTTGGGTTGTTGGAAGGGCCCTTAAAACCCATCCTGTCCCACCCCAGTGTTATAAATACCCCAGTGTTATAAATTTCTCACCACAATCAGGTTGGTCAATCAATAGGCAATTTATTAATTCGCTGATAATGTCCTGGGGGATGCAGGGAGTGTCCGCTCTAGCAACATGTCCGCTCTACTGTCAGTCACTGCCCCTTTTATAGGCAGTTTCTCATTGTGCTGTGTCATGCTTACTGTGCTGGGGTCTGAACAAGCCAGGGCATGTTGGCTAGTTTGTAGTCTCGCAAGCCAGGAGCAGCAGTCACAAGCCCTATCAGATCTGGGCAAAATCCAAGCACATCACTAAGCGACACTCCCAGCCAGCAGGCAGCAGCAGTAACAAGTCTCTACCTGATCGCACAAGCCTTCAGCAGTAAAAAGCCTTCACATGTTTGCACAATTTTGCAGTTTTCCTTATACATACAAGTCAGTACAGTTATTTGGCAAAAATACCTAATAGCAAAAGTCGGGACACCAAAGGGATTCAAAACAAAATAATGAAATTATTATATGTTTCTTTGCCTTATGTCCATGTTTTACTTTAAGCTCAGTATTCTTGTTTATATAAATCCCATGATTTGTTTCCATAAGGACACAAGTCACCATATAACATCTCCCACCACCCCAGGCTGTGGAAGAGTGGTCAGAGAATGAGGGACGTGTGAATCTGCAGTAAATTGCAGGTGCAGAGTTAGCGAAGGTTGGGACTTAGCTTGGCTGACAAGGTCATCATGCCCTTGTAGGAGATCGTTATAACAACAACGGGGTTTTGTGGCTGATAAAGAGGGAAAAGAATGTTAACACCGATCCACAAGTGTGGGAAACGAGAGTAAGTTGACATTTTTGTGGCAAACCAATCATGAGCTCGCTTTTTGCAATATGCATTAGGTTCATTATTAAGTGTATAAAAGACATGACTAACGAAATAAAGTCGAGATTTGCTGTTCACTCATATTGAATGCTGTATTTCTCCCGCCGACCCCAACACCAGGCTGCTCCAAGCCCCATTGTCCAGCCTGGCCTGGGACACTGCCAGGGATCCAGGGGCACCCACAGCTGCTCCGGGTACCCTGTGCCAGGGCCTGCCCACCCTCCCAGGGAAGGATTTTTTTCCTAATATCTCCTGTGAACCCACCCTCTTTCAGTCTGAAGTCATTGCCCTTTGTCCTGTCATCTCTCAAGATGTGCAGGGTGCTGTCAGGCATTGATCTGACCCATTTAGTCGGTTTTGTATCTTTGCTCTGGAAGAGCAATTTAATAATCCCATGCTGACAAGTATTTCTACATTCTATATAGCTGGAATATCATCCAAGCACCTGCGAATATTTGAAGTTCAGATTCTGCAAGCCTTAAAGTGATTTAAACGTAACTTCCAAATGTTTGTAGGAGTTAAACAAAGCCAACTTGAACTACGTTTTCCATCCAGAAGAATAACGATCGAAGTATTTTTATAGTGGTAATTTAGCTTTGCCCATTTTGTCTTAGTGAACATCAACAGCACAGCATGTAGGCAACAAGTCTGTTACCAATTTTAATTTTTTATTTTTGTATATATTTTCATGTCCTAAATAAATGTAAAACGATTTTGCATGGGTTTCAGTGCATTTTCAGAAAAATTAATCTCTTGAGAAAAAAAAAAAAAAAACACACAAAAGCAAAAAAGCCCCAGACTGAATTAATTATGAACGAAAGAGATCCATGGCAAATGCAACAGAGGCTGCAGTGAGCAGAGCAGTACCATGGCCTTTGTTTGGGAAATTGTATTCAAGTCACTGTCTTATCTATATCTTGTCATACAAATGACTCTTTGACAGAGAACTGATATCTCATCAAAAACTATTATAAAACCGTAATTACTACTTCTGGATCATTAATCTGAAACAGCAATATGTTTCTGCACAAATGGAAGTGAGTTAGGAAATTCTGCCAGCCTGTGGTCCCTCAGATGTGTTATAAAACTGTTAATTAACAGAACTGAGACCTACATAATGTCTACTTAGTTCTGTTATCTCCAGGAAAAAAGCAAGACTCCGGGCCAGATTGTGATTCTGGACATGTCAGCACTCCCTGGAAACTTCAGATACCCATTTCCTGCTCATCTGTCCTTTCCATTCTCACTCAGCCTGCTGTGAGATGGAAACCCAGGCAGGACCTTCCCTGCTCACAGCACTGCCTTCTTCTCACTGGGATGCTCAATTTCTCAGGAATGCATTTGTACCTAAAGGCTTTCCAAGGAAGACAAAACACAACTTTCTCCCCCAATCTTTGGTGTTCTTTTTCTTTTCTTCTTTACATTTTTTTGTTTTGTTTTGTTTTGCTTTTATGGGATTTTTTTTTTTTTTTTGTTTTTTTGGTTTTTTTTTTAAATTTCCCATTTTTTTCTTTCACTATCGTGTTATTCCGCCACGGGAAAAAAAAAAAAAAAGTCCTATACAAAAACTGGATGGGCATAGCCTTGAACATAAGGTAGTTACTGGCTGGTAAATGCAGCACCCTGCCATAACATTTCATAGTTGTGCTTTTGTAGATTAGCATACATAAAAAGGCATCTGATGAACTAGCACATTATGAGACAACTCTTGGGAATGACAAAGTAGAAAGGACTGAGAAAAAAAAAAATTAAGAAAACTGAAGCCAAGGAAATCAGAGGTGAAGCTACATTGCAACAATTACTTATCTTTCCAGATCAGAGACAGCTTTACATGTGGAAGAACTACAAAATTTGACCCTGAAGAGAATAACAATACATTAGGTTTAGAAAATGAACAAGATGATTTAATGCTGATTGCTACCAAAGTTGTCAAATATGGGTTGTTTTTTCACTGTGTTCCACTACTGCTACTGAATTGTCTACAAACACCTCCCCTGCAAATCTCCTGGTGTGATATTTAAGGCAAAGTCACAGAAGAGGCTCTGACTCTCCATCATCAACAGCAGATATAAGAGCTTTAAAACTATGAAAGCAAGGGAACCTCTGTAGGAGCTACCAAATAATCTCAGAATTATCAGGAGATACATGATGTCGATTTCACTGAGTCCAGGTTCCAACTACTGCAGAACAGAGGATATTTCAACTCACATGTGAAGGGGAAGCCTGATTAACTTGTAGGGCTATCACACACAAATCAAGACAAAACTGGTTAGATTACACAAATAGAGCTTTCAAATTATAAATCAGAATTCAAATAATCAAGTATTAATTACTTAGGACTTCCGAGAAATAAGCTGTTGAATTGTTTCTCATACGAGAAAATATAATTCTGTTTTAGACTTTTAATTCCCATAGAACCCTATACCAACAGAAACAGCAGGACAGAAAAATGAATGGTGTAATCCTACCCTCCCAAAAGTTAAAATCCCAATTTTGCTCTCCAATTGCTAGCATAAAAACTGTAATATTTCATCCTAGATTGTTCCTAACTGTTTTGAAAAAAAATAAGAGCTCCATTGTAACACAAATATTGAAACTGTGGAAGTCATTTATTACAGCACTATTGGAGTTATAACAAAGCAAGGGGAAGGCTCATTTCAGAGCCATAGACTCCATGGGATCAAGCACCAGTGATTCCTCTGAGTTTTGCCTTAAAAATTGATATCCAAGCAAAACTTGCAGTGACTTCAATGAGGCCAAGAAATCACGTCTCTAATGCAGTTTGAAATAAACCACACATGTGAAATACAGAAAGATTAAGAATTGAGTCCAACCCTTATTTTTCAGCAGCACTTTCTGCAGTTTTGTTCAACTTTGGTTGGGGGATTTTTGTTTGGTTTTTACTCATTCTGGAAGCTAAAAGAAGAGCCAAAGTGCCACTGGACTGCAGCAGTGAGCTGGCGTTTGTCATTGCTCGTGGGTCAGCTCCTTTGAGGTGCAGAGGCTGGGGTTCAGCAGCTCATCTGCTTGCTTTTCCCTAAAAACAGAGTGTGTTACAAACTCCTCTTTTCTGCTATATTCCATCTTAAATGGCTTTGGAGCTATTTTTCTGCATTCCACCTGAGCTGCTGGTTTGTTTGAGTTCAAAGCAAGCTTTACTAGTTTGAAATTTTGAATGTTTCACTAGTTTACTACTGTTTGCTACTCTTACTGCAGATATCAATTATCTTTCCTGTAATTTACTTTTGTCTGCTGCCTGTCACTTGCTCCCCCTACAGCTGCTTGCACTGTAGACAGTACATTGCATTAAAACTTCTGCAGTTCCATGAACGTAGATTTTTTACAAATCTTATTACTGCATATATAATGAGAAGAATAAAAGGGCCTCAAGACCTTCTACCCCCTTTTTAAGCCATTATTAGATCAGCCTGGGTGGGGTCCCAAGGAGTCACACTCACCACCACTACTCCCTGTGGACAACAAAGAAAAAGAGGTGCAACCAGCTTTGCCCCAAAGCAGAGCTGGGGGCTCCCACCTCAAAGAAGTCCATTGAAGAGTGTTCCAATTAATGGTGTCTCGAGGTATAGGGTGTGTCTTTGAGCAGGCTCTGTTGTTGTTATAGAGAGATAACAAAATAGCTCCACAATAATCTGTTGTTCTGCCCAGTGATCCAGTGTGGTCTTGTACAATATTTGTGCATCGACTTTCAGGCTTCAGCGGTCTGTATACAGTGGTCTCACTTCTGGTAGTTGCTTAGATTTATGGGGGTCCACATAGTTTACATACTGGGTGGAGTTATTTAAAACTCATGTGTAGAGGGGCAGTGGAGGTGGGCCCCCATGGGAACAGGAAACAGGAACAGGATACAGGTAACTTGGAAGAGGGGATACAGGAACACAAAACAAAATACAGCAACTTAGGGTAAAGATACAGTGTGTGGGGATACAGAGTGTGTGGGGATACAGAGTGTGTGGGGATACAAAATAAGTGATTGTTAACATTACTTAATAATCATACTAAACTATTAACACAACAAAAACATTAATTATGCAACAATAACATAACAAACAGTAACTCTTAACTTTTTCTCAACATATACCAATTATTTAAAGGTGCATAAAGCTGATAATTCACACAAGAGTAAGAATTAGGAAACTAATATATGAAAAAAATATGTAAATACTACCCCATTATGAGAAGCAAAAATATGGATATGTATGTCAGCACATAGACAGCCAAAAAGAGATGACATTGAAATGCATTTTTAAAAGTCAATTGTTTCTTCTCATCTGACCAATCATTACATCAAAAACACTGCCTACATTCTGAATTATGTTTGTCAGAAAGCAATGTAAGAAAGCCAGATCAAAACAAGAACAAAAATGAGTCTGGAGAAGGAAGAAACTTAAGTTGTCTTTACAGAAGTCCAACAAAGAATCAGCAAAGAGTAGGAAAAATCAGTGCTCACACTGTAGCCAAGGCAGACTGGAGAGGGTCTGTGTGAGCAGGGGCTGCTCAGACACTTTTAATGAGGAACTTGGTGCAGTTATCTAAAATAAATGATATATTAAAAAATGGAGAAATTCTATAAGGAAATCCTCTTCCATTTCTTGCCCCATCCTATCTGCTTCCACAGAATCTTTAAAGAGACAGGAGAAGAGGAACTATACTGCTTATTAATTATATCAAGGTGACTCCTTCTGAAGGATTTCTGTGCAGCTTGTCAAACATTTAATTATAGCTCACAGCTAGCCCCACTTCTAAAGGGTGTTAGTCCCTTCTCATGCAAGGTGTGTCAGGAAGGAGTGGTTTCTGCACTGCCAACTCATCATGGAACTGATTAAGTATTCTCAAAAGGGAGAGGAGCAGGAGGACAGGCAGAAGCCACCCCCAAAACACTCTGGACACTGCAGGGGAATAGATGGATCCCTCCTGGAGCTCACCCCACTGCTAGGAGGTGTTGCAGCAGACCTCTCATTAGGGGTAGAGATGAGCCAAGCCACAGACATTTAACAATGTGAAAAGGGTCCCTGTTTATTCTCCTTTACAGCTTGGCCATCCTGACTCTGCCTGCAGCCAGCTCCCACTGCAGGGTCCAGCTGCAGACTCTGACTGCTGGTTATCTCCTGCTGGACCATGACTGCAAGGATCAGTCTGCAGACTCTGAACACAGGCTTTCACCTAGCTCAGCTGGGACTGCAGGCACCAAGAGCAGGCTCTGACCCCATCAGACCCACACTGACCTCCCACCTGATCTTTTACAGGAGCAACTCCACTCCTTGTTTTATTCTTCTTTGTGTCTCTCTAGATCATTCCTTTACCCTCAGGGCTCCTCTAACTCTGCAAGGTTCTCTTCCTCCAAATCCTCACCCTCAAAGAGCTCCTTCACCTCAAACAGCTCTGCTACTCAGCCAGCCCACCCCTTTTATCACACCTATCTTTATTAGTCACAGCTGTGATCCATTCTTTGGTAATTAGTACAGCTGTGACTTATCAGGAGCCAGGTCCCTGAGATCCCTTCTTCCACATCTCAAGCTCTTGGATCTTACAGAAATGGTGTGGACTTGTGCAAAATGGGGAGGAATTCCCTCTCTGGTGCTTTGGTTGACACAGCTCCCAAGATCCCTGAGGGACAAAGAGATCCTTGCAAGCAAAGTGTGTTAAGGAAGGGCAGCCACTGGAATGCTCCAGTGATGCTTCCTGGGCACTCTGCTGTTCCAGTACTCGTGACCATGCCAGAAAAACACATGGGAAAGCTGCAGAGGGATGGTGAAACAGCTACAAAGATGCCCAGCGATCTGAAAAATATGCTTTGCACACATCAAGCAGGAAATTCAACTTACATATTTTGGCAAAACATGTTAAGTAAGTCAGGAATCAGCTAAAGTAGAATACTTTAAATAGAATAGTAGATTTTGGAAATTATGGAGCCATTTAATTCAGGTGACAAAATGAGAAAAAATAGATACACTAAAAGGTGACACTACAAATGAAATCTTTCTTCTTAAATAATTAATCACCTACTGGAATAGAATTCCAACAAAACTGATGAATTTGCCAACAGCCAACACCTCTAAAGTGAGGCCAGCTGCTCTTCAGAAAACAGGACAGCTGATTGGAAGCTGAGAGCAGCAGTTTAGGTCAGCTTTATGACTACAAAGGATTTGGTGTGACCTTAAAGTCACCAAATCGCTATGAAGCACATGATTTCTGTGCAAATCCTTCCCAATCATGAAATGTTAAGGTGATTTAGTTATTTGGTCAAGCTCTCCTGTCTTTTTTAAAGTCATATGCCTCAAAAAAAACCCCCAATATTTCAGGAAATGCATCAGGAGAAAGTGATTTCACTTAGTGAAAAGGCAGAAATTTCTGCTCTGTGATTTTTCCATTTCTTTCTGCAGTAATTGCTTTCCCTTTAAAAAAAAAAAAAAAACAAATCATTAACTAGAGCTACTCCATTAGACTTTTTGTTAATCTCAGCTCTTAGCTTTCAGACTTATCAAGAAAAGGATTAACTCAGTCACCATTGCAAACCACTGTCTGCATAATCTGGGAATAGAAAAGCTTGGTAAATTAAAATTGAGGGAGCAGAGTTTTCAGTCAGATCCATATGGTTTAACTAGGTGCCACTGGTGAACATCATAGCCTAAACCTGCCACTATCTAAACCTGTCTATCCACCCCAGGTCCTGGCAGGTGGATGGAGAAGACAGGCCATGAGCAATCATTTTCCTCTCATCTCCTTGGGTGAGGTTTCACTTCTGATTTTCAGAAAAAAAGTTCTGCCAGATTTTCCAGCAGAAGTTTCAGACCTGCCAACAGCACAGGCCAGAATCTTTCATGCACTGTGGCAGCAAAAGCCACTTAGGTGCCACTGGGGAGGGCAGGAGCAGGAATTCCCAATGGAATGGAAGCCCAGCCTTGTGCTCTACTCACAGGGTTCTGAAAAGGGCCATGCTCTGCTGTCCCCCAGATGGGCCCAGGCCCCCAGCACAGCCAATTACATAATTACTGTATAAGTAACAACTTAATATTTAAAGGTGCATAAAATCGGTAACTCATGGAAGAGTAAGAATTAGGAAACTGATATATTAAAAAAATATGTAAATGCTACCCCATTATGAGAAGCAAAAATATGGATGTGTATGTCAGCACATAGACTGCCAAAAAGAGATTATGACATTGAAATGCATTTTAAAAATTCATTTGATAATTCATTTTAAAATTTCATAAAAATTACTTCTTCTCATCTGATCCCCAGAACTGCCTGGCAGGACTTGGGTGCCCACTTTACTCAGCTGAGCCCATTCCTTGCTCTCCACACAGGCTCCCTTCCACACAAACCCCTGTGAGCTGCCATCAACATCAGCACGAGGTGGATCCTGCTGTCAGACAGTGCAGTGGGAGAACAGAAAGAACTGTGGGTTTTGCCATTGCAGCAAGTGTTTCGAAGGTCCTGGTTTGCATTTGGTGATCTCCACAGGCCCATGGAAAGGGGAGAGCTGCAGCCTTGTCATATGGATCCTCCTCCTGGGCACCCAGAGAGGCTGCCACGGGCTCAAAGGTGCAACTAGCAGGAACTAGCAGAATGGGAGAAAGGAGAAAAGCCTGAAATTAATTAAAAATATATTAGTGAAAAATATAGGCAAACACACAGCACATTTTGTTATGCCACAGTGTCGCTGCATAAGAATGTAAAAATAATAGAAGGATTACCGAATAAAAGCTAGTTTAATGTTTGTGCTGGTTTGGGCTCTCCATTTCTAAAAGAGTTGAACTGACGATAATTAATGAGTGACTTTATTCAGCGCTTTGACAAAAGATTTCAGTTTCACATTAAACTTGTCCATGTGGCAACATTAGGCTTTTATGCTGCAGGGATGTCACAAGCACATTTTTATTCTCTCTGCTTTAATTAATATGGTCATCCAGAGTTAACTTTCTTTGAAATAAAATACAGGTGTTACAAATCTAAAATGATTGCAAAGGAATATCCTAAACCAAGCTACATGAAATAATTGAAATGCTTTCTTTCCATTTTCTACTTCTGAACTAATCTACTTAGAAAATACCTTGAGGAGAAGAAGTAATTGTAGTTCTTCCAATTTATTTGTATTCCTGTTAAACACACAGCATACAGGGAATACTGCCCAGGAACTTCAGTGTAAGAGCAAAGTGTGGAAGCCTTTGCCTAACAAAGGAGCTCATTCTACTCAGAAGTACAAATGAAAGTTAAATAAAGGCAGTAAGGACTAAGTCTAGACTTGAACAGAAGACTTGAATTCCTTGAATTCACAGATCTTATTTTTTACATAAAAGAACATTCATTTTAGATAAATAAAGGGGAAAACATTTTTTAACATGTTGCTGTAAAATACACCAGCAGAGTTCTCCAGCAGGAACAACAATGATCACATCAGTCTTGCAATAGTGCTGGGACTTTCCACTCTGCTCTTTGTGTTAAAACCTCAGGCAATGTTTTCTGCAATTGCCACTGGAAGACCTGAATAGTTTTTCTTGGGTAAGAAAGATGAGAATTTTTTTTCTTAGTCTTTTTCTCAACCTTCCCAAAGAAGAAAATAACAATTTCTGTGGTCAGTTCAGGAGCATCTTGGAGCTTCCATTAGATTTGGAGATTGCAAAAGTACAGAACCTGCCTCCACAAACTGTGGGTACCGATTATGTGTGGGGGCCATGGAATGGTAACTCCAGCAGCAATATTTTTTGGCTTCTCTTTTCCGATTTATTTTCAATTTATTAGGACTGAGGGTACCACTACCCTTCTTTCAGGCACAGCCAAAGCTCACATCTCCCTGGAGAAGTTATGAGCAAGTCCACAAAGTCAGGCATAAACTAATTCAGGTTTGTAATTACTAAGCATTGCAAGAGAAAAATATCCTTCCTACTTTCCCAGTGGAAACTCTGCAACCCCAAATGAGACTGACCCAGAGGTGCACTTTGATTTTGGGGATAAAACTTCTTGAAATCAATGGGAATTCTGTTTACCAAAGGAAGAGAGACCACGTCTTGAGACTTGAGCACATCTGGTCTTCTGTTTTCTCAGTGCTGGGTTGTTGGCTGACAGTGCAGGGTTCCTCATCTTCCCTAACAATGTCTGACAGAGTGAAGGAGTAAATCTCCTGAATTTCCCTTCTTAATTTGTATTCCCCAGTCTAACCTCATTGATCCCCATTAAAACTCCAATAAAGACAATCCTGTAGTCACTATTAGAAATCACTATTTACATTCAAGCCTCTTAAGGATCTCCAGACTGTGCTTTGTGCAATGAGAACACTACTGGAGTGAAGAGTTGAATATATTGAAAAATAAAACTAATCAGTGGGATTTTTCCCTTTTTAGAGTAACTAATGCTAACCCGTCTCAAAAGATTTGGGAAAGGTAACCTGCTTTCTAAATGCAGGTAAAGAAAGATACTTGAAAGGGATTAAAATCTATTTGATATCAGAGACAAAAATTACTAACTTGCATTCTGCTTTCCAGCAGAGAGTTAAAATTGATGCACAGTTCCTTATGAACCCAGGTGTTCACATTAATTTAAAATTCATCTCTCCATGAGCACCAGAATCCATTGCCTTGAGTGTGAGGAGTAGAGGAAGCAGGCGTCTAACCAATTTGTCAAAATAATCTTCAAGTTTAATTTTTTCATGGTTTATTGTAATCATAGCTATTTCAAGGAGTGTGATAAATCTGTGGATGTGTAAACCTGATTCCAAGGAGTAAAATCCAATAGGTTACAAATACTCAGCTTCAGAAAAAACATTTGCTTAGAAATACAAATCTTTCTTTCTAAATAAAAGTAGGGATCCCTATCATTGAGGATATTCTAGAAAGAGGCTGGAGCTTAAGCTCTGTGTATTTTGAAAAGGCTTTATCACATTTCAAAGATATTGCCTCCTTTTTCCAGGTACTGCCAGTACCAGAGTCAGTGCCTGGAACATGGGAGCAGGGATCTATTCTGTGCTCCCCAGTCTGCTGTCTCCATTCATAGGAAGAAAAAGGAGGAGAATGCTGAGCTGGCTGGGAGCAGAGACTGAGGCAAGTGTGGTGCAGAGAGACCTCAGTGCCTGCTCATGGCCTGCTAGCTAAGCGGCAATACATAATGCAACTAAATTAAGTACAGGCAAACTTAATTCCAGTATGTGTGAGCACATTAATATTTGACTTGGAAACTGTAAGAGCATGATGGGTACATGTGGGAGCAAAAGGAACGGAAAGAGAACAGAAGAGAAAGGAATGATATAATTATTATTTAGCAATCATGAGCTCAGCTTGAAAGTTGCTAAGCACTGTAAAACCTCAGTGTAGGTGACAATTCCTGTATAAGCATTTAGAAATCTCAAAACATATCACAAGGAAAGCTGTAAAAGGCAAAGCACTTAGTTCAAAGCCCTCCCTTCTGTGTCTGTGGCAAAGGAGTGCTTTAATTTGCTTTATGGGCAGTAAATAACAAAAAAGCCTGGAAGATGCAGCAGGACTGACAAGACTGTGCAATCCTCCCAGGACAGCACACACAGCTAATCAAACACACTGGCTTTTTTCCTCCAGAGCTCCTCTGCCTTGCAGTGCTCTCCTACACCTGAGTATTCCTGGCTGGAGAAGAAAAGGGTGACATTATAAATCATAGCTAGCAACACAATGGGTTTGGCACATCCCACACATTAATTCATGCAAAGCCTTCACAGAACTGAGTGCCTAAAGAAATGAGCGAGCAGCATCTGCAAAGTGTTATTCCTTTTGCTGTGGAGTGTGAAGTGCTGCCTTCCAGAGGCACTGAGTCCTGAAGGGGCAGGCTGCAGCAAGGACATCAGGTCTCTGACTGCCTCAGGTGAAACTGCAGGTCACCATAACTCACAGAGGGAGCAAAGCCAGAGGGAACATTGGGTGATCCTTATCCTATCTCCACAGAAAAAGGGATCTATGCTCCCAAGTCCAAAGGGTTCTGAACTTCACCTCCCTCTCCTTCTCTCCAGTCTCATTCCATTACCTTGGATGTTCTTGCCGCAGCATCGAAGGTGAGTCTCCCTTGGTCTTGCAAGGTAAATATACTTCCCTGTGCACACCAGCAGATGAAGTACACACATTTTATTATCACATTTCATTAGAGTTAAGAGAAAAACTGCAGGTCTGCATACCTAGTTGAGAGTGTGTTTTACATTGCAATGTAATATTCAGTGATGTTATGTTACTAAACACTGAGCAACCCAATACATCTGTTAGATGTATTCTAACAGATACATCTGTTAGAAATATAATTACACAGGATAACTTGTACTGGTGTCCCCCTCTGTTAAAGAAAACAATGGATTTTCATGCAGAGGGGCACCTTGGAAGATTAATGGTAGTAATGAAGCATGAAATATTTCCTTACTAACATGGTTAATCTGAAAGTGAGGAAACAATCATTTCACCCTGGAGGTATAATCCTTTGAGGAAAATTTTCAGTGAAATAATGTATTGTCATATCTCATCCCACATATGTCAACAAAGAAACTATCAGTATTGTGCTTATTGTAATAAATGCTAACAAGAACAGCAACCAAAAAAAAAAAAAAAAAAAAGAAAAGAAAAAAATTAAATCAGCCAGCATCACCAAAAGACAGATACTCAGTGGGATCAGCAGGAGAGAGAGAGGAAGGCAGGAAAACTGTGACAAGAAGCAACAGTGTAAGGAGCAAAGGAGGCCAGAGACCAGAAATTAAACCATGGGGAGAGAGGTTGGAAGGAACTGTTCAAATAAAAACATAGAGGGGCCATTTTTTAAGTGAGCCATGTGCAGCATTTATCAGAAGGAAGTGTCCACAAAGGCAGGCACTGCAGCTGGGCAGCAGCAAAGGGTGCCAGGGCAGGCACTGGGCTCCCAAAGCTGCCCCTGTCACCCTTTGGGGACAGCCCCAGGACAGGGACTGAGCTCCCAGCACTGTCATAATTGAACACAATTTATACCTTGAATGGGCTCTGCCACCTAACACAGAGACCAGAACATAGACATGTGTGTATACATAAGAAAAGCAACATTTTAAAAAACATATATTTTTCTTTTTTTTTTTTTTTTTAAAGTAAAGCCTTCTCAAGCAAACACTGGTCTTTATACAAAAAAAAAAAAAAAATTACCTTGGTAACAACTTATCAGAATCATCCCTTCAGATCCTTACCAATGCTCTATCTTCAAAGAACACTCACAACTTTTCATTTTTGATAGATAACAGTTTGATCAATATTTTCAACACTAATCAAGGCCAAGAGCAATTTCATTTCTACCCTTTCCCTAAACTGAATTGGAATCTAAGCAAGTGCATCACTCAGTTACTTTGCTCGTGGTAAGCAGATTCAGCTGAAGGAGATAGAGGCTTTCAGTGGCAACTAATGCTGTTCAACTGATAATACTTTATATTTATCTCACATAAACATCAGTACAGCAAGAAATGCTAAACTTTCTCTAGGAAAAAAGTCCCCATTAAATAAGTCTATTTCTAGATTGTTTTTTTAATACCTAAGTGCCTTTTTATTACTTGAACTGATGACTGCTGTTGTCCTGACAATTTTTAATTCAGCAAGATGTTTTATGCTCGCGATATTCTCAGTGTGAAGCACTAATTATAATCAGAAAGCCAGTCTATTCTCATCATCTGTTTCCTATCTGTATTTATTATGGAAGGTGTCTATGGACAAGGTGCACCTTGTCCCCTGTTGTCTGGGAGGTTGGGTGAGTGTGGGGACTGTCACCTCCCACTGCTTAGTGCTACCAAGAGCAAGCTGTTCCCACAGCCAGCACAGCCAGCAGGGGCTGTGCCTCTGACCCAGGAGTAAGACATTCTCTGGGGCTTTGCCTCAACCTGCCCTGCTGTGATGTTTTCTTCCATCCAGCCATAGAACACTCGCTGTCCTGGCCCAGCAGAGCCCCAGATGTGAGGAGGCAGCACAGTTGCAGGTTTCAGGTATCTCTCCTTGGACAGCTTTGTGGCAAGGATAACTCTGTATGCCCACCCCAGGCTGGTGTTTTCTGTCACTGATGCCCCTGTTTTAGGTGGTTGTGCCCACCAGAACAGCTCCAGCAGGATGCTCTCACTGCACACTCCCCACTCCCACACAAGCAGCTGTTGGTGCCGGGAACTCTGTTGGTGCCAGGAAAAGAATAAGGAATGAAGTGTAAAAAATATCAGTATGACTATAAAAATGCACTGCCATACTTCACTTCACTGGAAGAAAATGCAGCTCAACTGCTGCAAGCTCTGTGGCAATCCTACAGACTTGCTTTTGGCTTTGAGAAGGCCATTTTGGCTTTATCCCCCTGCAGCAGACACTTAAAACCTCCCAAACAATCTGGGGGCTTTTTTACCTTTTGTTTCTTCCCCTGATATTACAACAGAAAACACACAAAAGAAAAGTTCCCTTTCCTAAGCATCTCCAGAGCTAACAGAAACTTACTGAATGCTGTGCAAACACAAATTTAAGACAATTTTATAGGGCCTGTTATTTACCCAGCTATAACAGATTCTTTGTTAGAGGATGGCACTGTAATTATCTGCTTTTACCATTAATAGCTTGAGTCAGTGGTTAATGCAGAGGTGACAAATCACTGAAATGCCTGACAGTTTATGGCTTTTAGCACTAAGGAATGTTTCTTTTATTTCCTCTCCCTAGTGTATATCATATTTCCTTTAGATTTCTTCTGCTCTCTTACATACACATCCCCATTCATAATTAAACATACCTGATAATAATTTATTCACTTGCAACCAATTACCAAATCTCTGTTATTTAGTGATAGTGCCTATTTGGAAAGTGGTGGAACAAGAGGAATGTTTCTAACTGAGGAGTACCACAGTAAAGACTTCAGTCTTTTATGTCCATCCTGAAACATATGCCACAAACAAAGAAAAAGTACACATCTGCTGGAATTTGCCAGCCATTGGAAGGATAGGGAGAACTGCTAGTACCCTCAGCTCTGCTCCAAAAAGTGGAATCAGAAATGTTTCAGGCCAAAAGCAGGAAAATGCTCTGCTCTCTCTGCAAACTCCAGTATCCATGGTCCACTTGAATCATGTTACAGGCACACAGCCAAAGGACCTGTCTCCAAAACTGGTGCTGTCTGTGCTCACCAGAGTGCTGCAAAGCACAGGCCCTGTCCTACAAACACCAAGATGAGAATTTAGAATTCACTGCCAGCTTTAGACTGCCCTTCCCTATCTGGAAATGCAGCCAGCTGTACTCCATTATTTACCCACAGAGCATGAGATTCACCCTGTGTATAAACAGAATTTGCTCCATACAGTGAGGGTTAGTTGCTCACCCTCCTGCCCCGTGCTTACAAAAACACACATCCCCCATTTAAAATGGAATGTAAGCCCTTGTATTGTAAGAAGTCAGTCATGTTTGGAAGCAATGAGGAGCAACTGTTAAAATAAACCAAATTCCATTTCAAATCCACTGTGAAGCAAAGGAGCAAAAAAAGAATGAAGCAGAAATGACCTTATCCATAACTACAGCCATAAGGCTAGTTAGGATTCCTTCTGAGTAAAAAATAGAGAAGAACAACTGGCAAATGTCAGCCTCATTATCATGAACTCTTTTTAGTAGTAAAACAAAAATTACCCTTAGATCTTTTTTCAAAAGCCTAGACCATTCCCTGTGTTAGAAGCCTTTCCATTTCTTTTGAATAACTATCAAATTATGGCAACATCTTTTCTCTTTAGTACTAAAAGCACATATTTCAGCCTTAATGAATATATGCACACTCTATTTGTCTTCCACAAACACTTGATGTTAAACTAGTTGGGGCATAATGTGAAATACAGCGAGGAGAAAAAAAGGAGGCAAAACTGAGCAAAAAGAACATTGAGTTCAAAGGTAATTGCTTCTCTGTGCTACCTACAGTTTTTCACATTTTCCTTTAGAAAAATAAAATATGGAACATTCCAGCTCAGTAAAAAAAATTCTGAAACAATTTCATGTAACGTCTGTGTCACCATTTAAGGCCAAAGTTTATGCTCTTCAATCTTGAGCCTACAATATCTATAGATAGAGAATACAGTTGTCCTTAACCTGAAAGATGTCAATGGGACTTTTCCAAAGTAATAACTCGGTAAGAAGTCAAATCCTAACCTGATCCTAACCTGCTGCAAACCTCTGAGGCTCTAGTAAAGTTAACAGAATTGTGCCATTTCATGTGAGCCCTGGCCCTCATTTATTTAATTTAATCTGGGCACTTCAATCTTTCTAGTCAGCAGTACAACTAATGCATGTTTTAACAAGGCACTTGACTGAAACAAGGGCAGTTTCTTAACTTGGCTTTTTTTGTCTCTTGTATAGTTTTGGTCATTTATTCTTTGATATTCTCCAGTAGTGCATCCTCAAGTGTACCCCATCTCTTCTTGAAGGCCAGGGCTTTATGTCCACAGTCGCACAGTTGTTATCCCTTCCAGATATGACTCATCAGTTGTTGAGGGACAGTGATGGAGCACAGCTGATTTTCCCTCTTCATGACATCATGAATTGCCCTTTTTGGGAAAAGGTATTGTTCACATATCCACATCTTCTCTAGATAAGGCTCAGGAAAAAAGACTAGATGTTGGGTTTTGTAGTGGGTTCTTGTGGGTTCTCCCCCCCTCCCTTATTTCCCTGTAAAGAAACCTGTGATTGTGATCTTGGGTCAGGATTAGTTGTCCAAATCCTTCCCCAGTTCCATTTGTCCAGCTTCCTGAACTGACACAAAACTGTGTGGGTCTTCATCACATTTACCCACCTGGCATCACTGACCTGGGGGTACAAAGACATTTGTCCCTTAGAGCTCCTGTTTCCCACTTCGCTGGTAATTGGAGATACAAATATGCAGCTGAGTGTCTTGAGTTCTGTGACCTCATGATCTCACATCCAGCATTTCTCCCTGGAAACAGAAAGATGCACCAGCTCTGTTTGTCTTGTGAGCCTCGGTACCAACACGTTCAGGTTCATCCAGCCTTGGTGCACACTCAGGTTTACTCAGCTGTGAAGGCCCTGCTTTTTCTGTTACACCAACCTCCACTGGGCACTCTGGGCTGCAGGACTCACCGCCACACGGATGGGGACAATGATATGGAACTAAAGAGATTTCTAACAGCTGCCCAGGGAGCAGCAGAGAAGAGAAGGCATTCTGCCTGGAGCCTCTTTCAGGAAAGAGGAAACTCCAAGCAGCCAAGGTCACCTCATGCTGCCTGTGACTCCCTGGGAGCAGCATGAACCAGAAGAATCACATGAGGGTTTTACCATGTGAAACACATGAGGATTCCACTCAGCCACAAGTTTAAGATCAGAATATAATGTACAGTAAAAGGTCAACATTCATATTTGAAAAAATGGGAGTGATGATTGTTACTTGCTCCAGAGGGTTGTTATGAAGCTCAGCAAAGTTCTGTGTGGTTCCCTGACGTGCCCTATCAATGCCAAGAGCTATTTCCTCTAAACAAAGCATCATGCAGTGTCTCCTGCCAAAGCATGATTTACAGAACAGAGCAAATCAGAGACAGCTCAGAGAGATGCAGAAACAACAGCCTGTAACACTAAGGGTGCTGCTGGCAGGGAGCTAAAATCTGTGATAATGGCTTCTGCAGAAAGCAGGACTGGGGTCTGTGAACAGCTGTCCTGGTTTTATGAAGATGCTAATAAACCTTCCAGCACTTTTCCTACTGTGTTCCATGATCATCTATCCAACACCTTGAAGGCTTGCTGGAAATGGGAGCTTTACACAAGATACTTTTCCCCTGGCCTTGCAGATACATGGATTATGTTATCTCCCATCTCGTGACAGCACCCAAGAAAGGCACAGCTGAAATTCCAGCGAGCTTCTTGAAGTTCCTCTTCTTGCTGCTCTAGCTCAAGGCAGCAATAGATCACTCAGGTTATATCCCTGAAGCTTCTTTTAAAACACTATTACAAACGTAGAGGACATTTTCCATTTTTTTTCTATGAATCCAGGAAATTCAAACACCAAGTCAGTTGAAGAATATAGCTATCATCCTAAACACTCCATCCTTAAATATGATGCTCATTGCTCTTTCAAGTTACTTCTAGCTGATATTCCATCAGAAAATGGACAGATTCAGGATACATCAAATAAACCTTATGTTATAAGATGAGAAAAATACTCAGAACAATGATACAGCATTTAAAGCAACAACTACTAGAAATGAAAAAACTCACAGTAGCCTAACTCATGATGACAGTCGGTAATAACTCCAATTCAGTGCCAGGCAGAGATGCTATTAACTTGTGACCCAGTAAGCTAGCAGCTGTGAAATAATGTGTTCACTTAAAAAAATAAAGCAAAACCCCCAAACTCCAACAAATCCCACCACAAAAAAATAATACTGAACATGTTGCTTATAAAATGTTTACACCCAGTTTAAAAATTTGTGCAGTAATGATACTCAGAGTTTGTTCCTCCAAAATGTCTTTGAGATGCTAAATGCAAAACTAGAATTAGAAGACTTGAAAACAGAGAGCATGTAGTTGCTACCAAAAAAGAGATGGCACCAGCATATCACACACCCCCAATGAAATCCATATGGCCATGGCTATTTTCAGCTGTCTCCCTAAATTCCCTTGTGTCCTTTCTTTGGAGATGATGCGTTCATGTTCTCAGTGACATCCCCTGTAACTGCATGACACAAAACGGGGCCACTCTAAACTCAGAAGTGAGGGAAATCAGCAGCTTGGGACTGAGAGCGTTGTCTGGACGGGGGGAAGCACAGAAGGACCCAGGAAGGTAGGGAAGCAGGAGGGGCAAAAGGAGGGCTGGGCTTTGGGATGGGATGAAGCAGAACAGAAGAGTGTCCTCCAAAACTTCCTTATCTGAAGATTTCTGGATTCCAAAAGGAACAAAGAGGCCTGGATTCAGTGGAGTTACTTGAGTTACCTAAACCTAACTTAATGGGTTTTTCAGTTTGTTGTAAGAGAAACTGAAACACAGTCCCTGGGACAGTGATGGAGCACAGCTAATTTTCCCTCTTCATGACATCATGAATTGCCCTTTTTGGGAAAAGATATTGTTCACATATCCACATCTTCTCTAGATAAGGCTCAGGAAAAAAGACTAGATGTTGGGTTTCGTAGTGGGTTCTTGTGGGTTCCCCCCCCTCCCTTATTTCCCTGTAAAGAAACCTGTGATTGTGATCTTGGGTCAGGATTAGTTGTCCAAATCCTTCCCCAGTTCCATTTGTCCAGCTTCCTGAACTGACACAAAACTGTGTGCCACAACTCTTTGATGCTTGTTTTTATGATTATGTCAGATTCCTTGTCTGGAAACCTTACTGCTCCCAAAGGTCCTGTTAAAGATCAAAAAAACCCCTGGTTTGCTAGTTCAGTTTTGTCGAAGACTGTAAATAGAGAAACTTGGTTTCTTTATTTAAAATAAAAAGCAAACAACATTTTTTTCTTCTGATTTTGTTAGTTTTTCTAATAGAAAAAGCTAATCAAACAGTGTTTTCAAATATTTTAAAATACTGGAAAAACAGACAAAAAGCCTTATGAACATCATATGATTGTAGTGTTGGAGTTTCCAGTGTCTAAACACAAAAATTGGATATTGTCCCTTTTTCATCTCTGAACTCTGACTTTCACTGTATGACCAACAATGACAAACTCTGTAAAGAAAAGGGATTGAGATCAGACCTTCCCAGGGGTCTGTTCTGATGGAGTTGAATGGAAACTCCTGATGATGTCTGAGAAAGGAAAACTGGAAATGTGTCCCCTCATGTAAACAATGCAAAATGGAGGAGATGCTGCCAGGGAAGAAGATGTGGTACTCTGAAGCCCAACAGTATTAATAAATGTAAGAACAAGTTGTCCAAAGAGCTAGAATAATTAATCAAACTGAAAACTGACAGTCAGATCTGAACTTTATCAGAGTAAGCAAGACTGAGAACTGCTGTTTGTTTTGCTCATTATCTTTTTCTGAGCCATGGCACTCACGGCTAATGAGAGGCTCAGCCTGAAATTTCCAATCTGGCAACTTTTTGAAATGAAAAGCACAAATAGGTTACAGGTAACAAGACCTGTACAGCTAAAGAGGATGTGAAACTGAAAGTTTTGAAATATTAACCAGAGTCTCATGTTCAATGTGAAAACCCTTTTTGATATGACATCTGATGGGCATTGCTGATAGAGCAGAAATCTGGAGACAGGAGAAATTAATTTCTCTCCATCTTTGTGTCTTTCCTGAAGACACTTCCAGCCCCACATGGTTTCTTGGCTTTTCTGTGTCTGCAAAGAATGCTGAAAACATGACATTTTCACACTAGAACCCAATTTCACCTTGTTTGGCCCTTGGCATCTGATTTTATGTACATGTATATGTATCTTAAAGCATTGCCAGCTAGACCTATGTCCATGAGGGGAATTCTATCAGGCCCCCAAAGTGCAGGAAGTTTAACAAACTAAATAGTTCCATGCTCCAAGAAGATGTAAAGCTTTTGAGGGCAATTTGTAGCAAGTGGCCATGTGCCAAGCAAACTGCTGTGCAACTAGTGATTGATGTCCTTGCTGATATTCCCTATTTCTGTGCCAGGTTCCTGCAGCAAATCCTGCAGTAAACCAGCAGCTACACTCAAGTGAACAAGGCTGGGGTAATTGATATGTGCTGGGAATCTGCCTTCCTCAGCCATGGATTTTTTTGGGCAGCCACTCACCACTAAAATCTACTCTTGGAGAACTGAGGCAGCTCTGTTTCACACATAAATATCACCACTTCAAATTTGGCTTCCTGTACCTCAAATTTCAGCCATACTTTCAGCCAGTATGCGTCTGAGCTTTTTTCAAGCCCAGGAGATAACACTTACTTAGAGCAGTTGGGCACCTAGACCTCCCATAAAAATCACAGAACTCCTAGGCTGAGAGCCAACAGCCTGGAGGATGACACAGGAGAAAACTAAAATTTAAGAAGAAAAATCAAACTGCATTCATCACTGTTGGGGACTAAAGGAGTTTTGCTTCTTGGAGTAGCTCCTTAAGGTGCAATATGAACAAGGTGTTGTTTCAGACACAGGTTGAGAGGCAGGCCTGGACAGAGGTGGCAGTTTCTGGATCCACACTGACCCAGCAGAGCTGTACAGAAGGCACAGGTGGGGGATGAGGGGACACTTCTGGCACCAGTGTCCTCCAGCCAAATCCTGGGACTCAAACCCGAGTGCTCACCAAGGAACTGGCTCATGGCATGGCTTCGCTCACTGGCCTAAAGGGACAAGTTCCAATCCTTTGGCCACTGAATGTGGTGGATTTGGAAAACACCTTAAACATAATGCTAAACTGCTAATGGAGAGGAAAATGCTTCAGATTTAATGAAAATCAATTGGAAACAGTGATTAAGATAAAATTTTCCATCCCACTTCATCAACCACATGTACCATGATCCCCAAATTTTCTTTCAAGTGAGCTAATCTCTAAAGAGAAACCATTAATGCTATAAATTCTGTAGCACAGGCACAATATATCAAGTGCATGATCTGCAAAACGTTTGGAAGGAGAGCTCAGGAGTCTAAGCCGTAAAATATGGTAAAAAATATGGCTTATAAATAGATGTAAAAATATCTTCTTAAGTCTAAAGTTATAAAACATTCCATAGAAGGGATTCAGAAAGGTCACTTCTCACTTTCAGAAGCTCCTTTATAAAACAGTTCATTAAAAAAAATTAGAAATAGCATGAAATTATATTATAAATATTGCATTACTTACAAATACAGTTCTCAGTAGAACTGGAGAGCCCAGACCATCTGCTCAAAGTGCCAAGGACAACCCCTTTCCTTCAGTAAACATAAATAAAGCTGTGCCATAAAGACAGACCCACTGCAGTTTAGTAGATTTGCTGTTAAAAAGTGAAACCTGCTTGGTCTCCAAGCACCTGGTTTGGAGAGAAAAATACTGAGAAAAAAGCTGGTGCAGCTTTAGAATGAAATGTGTGAGATAACAGCATTTACAAATGAGTCCTCACCACTAATCTGATTGTTTGTTCTTCTTGCTGTTTATTGCTATGATTACCTCTGAAGGGAGAGAAGAGAAATATTTATTTTTTTGTCTAAACATTTCACATGGGTGGTGCCAAGTCCAACAGTTGCCAGCTGTAAACCAGCAGAATATTTACAGCAGGCCCTAACAGCAGCCACAGCTGATGAAGAGAGACCTGGCAAGCTGCTGAAGTTTCTCCTTCAATGGGTCTTACCTAAACTGTGATGAATAAAGCATACCTTCAGCACACAACAATTTGGGGTTGGCTTTTTCCTCCTGTGTATTTGCTTTTCTTGTATTTAAATGCAGCGTTTCAAATCTTTCTACTGAATTATTACAAAGATCTAAGAGAAAAAAAATAACATCAGTCTGAAAGAGAAAGACAATACACTCTGTCTGTTTCTATGGTTATTTTAAATCAGTTGTATGCTGGCTTTGACAGGGGTCTAGTAAATCAAAAAAACAAAGATTGAAGTGGCCATTCCAGTAGAATTGAATGAAAGCTAAAATAACTGCAGTCAAAAAAAGGGTCAAAGCCTATGCACTGCTTCAAGAGCAGCTTTCTTCTATTTGTAACAATGACTTTTAAGCTGCTGAACATTCTGAGCATGGAGAGATGCTACTGAAAGGTGCTGGAGTAAGCCCCAATCCAGCAGGAGCTTTGCCAGCCTCCGGATGCAGAATTCCACCACAAAACCTCTCCATGGCCTCCCCCAAAAGCCCTGTGCCCTGAGAGCCACCCCAAGTGACTTCTGGGGGAGGGACATTCACCCCCAAGGGGCTCCAGCCCCGTTTCAGGTCCCACCCTGGGCACACAGGAATGGCCTCAGCTTGGCACACCAGCTCAGACAGGGTCCCTTTAGAGCCAGGGAGCTGCTTTGCTGCAAGAGATGATTCAGAAAAGAACATAAATCCAGGAAAATATGTTCTTGTGCGTTGCAGCCTTAAACAAAATAGCAGCTGTTTTGAGATAAAATTCACATGGACACAATGGTGTTTAAAATCCCTATTGATTCACCCTGACTTTTTGAAAGATACTTTGTTTTTGTGAGACTGTTGCTCTGATAACTTCATGGGAAATCCTCAGGGCTTTTCTGGAGAAACACTGATATTTTTTCTGTAAATATATTACTATTTTTTCTTTTACTACCTGCCGTTATCAATCTCAAAGGCCCTCACATCCTCTCACATGTGATAATATAAATATGCATGTGCAAGGCAGTGACATTCTGAGCTGGGAACATGTCTCCCTTTCATGGGAGTCCTATTTCATACTCATTTAATGATACCTAAACCTGTACTAAACAATGTTACAACAGAGCAAAGATCTCAGCATATCAAGAGCACAGGTTTCCAGAGGGGAGGAAAGGTCAAAATCAATCATATAAATTCCACTGCTTGCAAAGAAGCAACTCTGTCAGAGTTATGTTAGAACTGATGGTTTTACAATAGTTACTGTCATCATCTACAAGAACCTGATATCTCCTGGTGAAAATGGGGATCTCACAGGAAACCTTGGTCAGGATCAGAGAGGAAAGTGAACCAAGAGTGGAGAGTGCTTTGTGTTCAAAAAAACAGTGTTGGGTTTGTTTATAGCATTCAGTTTGTTTTTCCAGTTCTATAAAATACGTAGTAAGGAATGCAATGGATTTCATGTGGCACCTGTGGTTATGAATTAAAGACCTTCTTCAAGATAAATGTTTCACAGCTTCACACCACTCATTAGGTCAAACGTGACTGCTGAGCACTTTGCCTTTCCTTCCAAGCCTCAGCCACTCCCCTCTCACCTGGAGACCAAGGGACCTGGTTGTGTGATCAATAACTTCAGCTCTTGATGTAGATCCAAACTGATTCATGTTAATAAATTACATCAAACTAATTCAAACTCCCTAAGAAAGAAATAATCCAGAACAGAGTTATTACTGTAGATTTCAATTTTCTGCCTCTTTTTTTTTTATCATTCTGAGGAGGACTTTTAGTTATCAACCATTTTATCATATTGCAGTTGGGGGAAGAAAGGTGAAAAGAAGGGAGTGGAAGAAAAGGAGAAAACCCCAAATATACAGGAGAAAATTTGGAAAAGTAGGAGGCTGGTGGGACAATTTGGTAGCAAATCTTACAAGAACAGGCCATATTGCTACTTAAAAAAATACAACCAACACACCCCCCCCCCAAAAAAAAAAAAAAAAAAACCCAAGCAGAAAACGAAACACAAAACAGAAACACTGCAACAAAAACCCAGTTAAAAACCCAGACAAACACCTCCAACAGGAAAACCCGAAAACCAAAAGAAAAGAATGTTAGATGAAAATAGCTTTCCATTGCCAGTTGAGCAAACTGTGCCTTGCCAGGCATCTCCAAAGGATGCTTTTAATCTGCTAGAGTGCCTTGGGGATGGTCTCATCCCATCCTATTTCTGAGGTTTTTGATTTATTTTGTTGGACCCAGGTGTCTCAGCTCATGGCCCCCCCAGTTTTTGCCAGCCCCTGTGAGAAAGAGGAACCATCATGAACAGCTCGATGCTTCTGTCAGGCCAGAACAGCAAAGGTGGTACCAAAACTGCTTCTTAGGAACAGCTTATCTCTTTCATTACCCAGAGAGCAAAGCAGAGCATAAACCAAAACAAGAAAAATATAAAAGAGAGAAGGGGGAAAAACATCTGAGACTAAAATGTGTTATCCAGAGACTACACTGGAGCAGAGGCAGTAAAGAAGAGTAAGTGCAACAAAACAGGTATGGAGCTGAGGAATTTCTTCTGAGTTTTTAAATGGTCAACAAAATGGTGCAGTTACATAACACAAATGAGTTACAGGCAGTGATGGAGATAAGAACATTGCAATTTAGGATTAGGGGAACTTTTTCTGGGACAAGAAAAGATTTTTCTATTTTCTTACTTAGACTATTTGTTTCTTAATTTTCCAGGCATTTCAGCCAAGTGCTCAATTGCTTAATCCAGCGATAGTGGGTTTGTAATTTCCCTCCCTCAGTACTTACACTGTTACAATGTCTTCCTCTAAAAAAAAAATGGCAAGGACGGGAGAAAGGGAGAAAGGGAGAAAGGAAGAAAGGAAGAAAGGAAGAAAGGAAGAAAGGAAGAAAGGAATACCCTGTGGGTGTGTAAGAAAATGTGTCTCAAATTTTTCTATTTAAAAAAATTCTATTTAAAAGAGAAACTAAATGATAACAGCAGGTGCAATGGGGAACACCCTGTTCACCAACTCTTCTCCTCTCCTCGAGGATGACCTGGGGAAACTCAGCAGCAGCCAGAAAAGTTTTTTCAGACAGAAGGGTCTGCAAAACCACAAATGGACTGTACTTCAGAGCTCCCTTGACCTCTCCAATTTTTCCTATACAAATCTATGCATAAACAGGGTCATACTCCCTTTAAAGCACTGTCTAGGAATACACACAGCAATTCCTGCCACCACATGCTGCTCAGGCTGGGGGAGTTTTGGGCCAGGATGGCATCCGAGCAGTGCAGCAGTCTGCTACTGGTCAGGCACCCCTGCAGAAAGGCAGCAGAACAGGGCACACTGCCTGGAGTTTTCCAGCTCCCCTTGCCCCAGGAGGGGAGAGAGAAGTGTTGACCTCTCTGCTGGGCTTGGGACTTCCAACAGCCTGTCTGTCCTCAAAGTCTGACTGTGCTGCTGTGTCCAAGGGCTCAAAAGGGAGATGAGAGACCAAGGGGAGGGAACAGAGGCACCAGCCTGGAGAACAACAGAAGTAAAATCGATGCTTCAACATCTCCAAAATCTTCTTCACTTCTGCCTCACAAAGGTAAATATTTGAGTAAGAATCTCTAAGGGAGTATCTGAAAGTCACAAGTTAATGTTCTGTCTTTATTCCAAAGGTCCACAGATAAATAGTACCCAGTTCCTAGAGGCAGATCACCGTCTCAGAAATTCACTTGGACAAGCAAAGAGCACGAGATACCTCCAAGATTTAATGGTTACAAGGTGAGAAGATGACTTTCTGGGAATATTCTGCAGTGAGCATCCAATTGCTTGCAAGAAGTTTGTAGAGAGCAAAGAAAAGTGAGCTACAGAAGGAAAGTGAATTCTGCAAATTCAGTGAGTTCTGGCACAAGCATTGGAGCCATCAGGGACCCCTGATATACTCCTCTTACATTTCATCTCATGCACAGAAGGGGCTCATGTAGAGCAACCACATTGCTCGTGCTGGTTCTGGTCCACCTGACCACCCCCTCACACATAAACTAGTGTAAAAGACAGCAAAGAAAGAATTAAAATTTAGTATTGAAACATACAAAATGTTTAAAAACATAATTCTTGGATGTTCATCAAGTGTATGAATTATTTAAGCTATGCATTGGACAACTATAGGCATGTTTAAACAAAGTATTTGAAAGATCTAAATAATTTTATCATACTGCAGTATAGATAGAATAAGACCAGCTTAACAGCAAATGATCAGGGCACAAAACAGCAGGTGAGATTTAGATTAAAAAATGTATAGGGCCATCCACATAGCAAATAATTTCCCAGTTCACTCATATACCCTATTGCTGGCTCTAAAGAGCTGGGGGAAATGGTGCTGTGTGAACCTGGCCCCCAGACCCTGCAGCACAGCCCTGCACACAGAGACAGAAATCTGGGGCTGCTTCAGCAGCAGAGCAGCACGGGATATGGAATGTGGAATGTGGAATAGGAAATATGGAATATGGAATGTGGAATAGGAAATATGGAAAGTTAAATGCATCTGGGTCACTGCAGGGGCTGGATGCTTCTCTCCACCTTTCTCATCAAGTTCTGGTCTCTACCACACAAAGAGATTGAGAAAGTGAATCCAAACCTTATGTTTCAAGAGAGACAAAAATGAAAAAGCTGTTGCTTTCCACCATTGTCTGATTGAATTTCAATTAGTTTTCAATCAAAAACTTGATCACATTCGTTCTTAAGCAGTGCAAGTGTTGAACATTTTTGCCCTTTCCTTTCAGTTGTGACTTTTAATAATACCTGTGTGTGTCCTCCCACTGCCTCAGCCCACCACTCCCGAAGGGAAGAGAGCTGGATTGGTGCAGAGGTTGTGTTTTGTTTCTCCAATTTCATGTTAGATCTGACAGGAGGAACAACAATACCCTTGCCATCCCATTGCAGACACTTCCTCCTTTTATCGCCAGGCCCAGATGCTTTTCTTTAGAATTTGCTTCTCCTACAGCTTTGATCTCCTTTACAAAAGGCAGACTGCTCCACTGTACAGAAATATAAAAAAAAAAAGTCCTGGAAAAGAGCCTCCGAAATATTGTCTCTTCCTTCCCTAATTTTATTTTTACGTTTCCTATTCTTTCTTGACTTTGCCATAGGGTTCCTCATAAAATATCTGGACAAAAAGACAACATTTTCCAATTGATTTCTTACACTGAAAAGTCCTTTTTCCTCAGACAACCCCAGGGCACTAATAGCATCTTTTTATATATTCCTGCTTGTCTTCCCTTCCATCCATTAAATGTCTAGATCAAGGGTTCTTGGACTCAGCATGCACAATCTTATCATGCTGTTTTCTTAATTTAAATGCTTGTCTTCACTCCACAGAGTCTAATACTTCATCTGTTCATTGCAGGTCTCCATAATTCACTGAGATGATTAAACATTTAAAATATATATATATTAATTATTCATGGGAGTCAGTTGTGTCTGTCCCCTGCCCTGACTCCTGCCCTGGAGAAATACAGTTAGTCTAGTTGATTAGTGCAAGCACAAAGGCATATTCCTCTCTTCTTCTCCTGCATCAGAGTCATTGTGTTCCATTTTCACTGGGTCAGATCCAAATATTTGTTCACTTCTGCAATGGTGACACTGCTGAGTCCCTGAGCCACGGTGACACTGATGAATCCTGAGCCACGGTGACACTGCTGAGTCCTGAGCCACAGTGACACTGGTGAATACCTGAGCCACGGTGACACTGCTGAGTCCTGAGCCACAGTGACACTGGTGAATACCTGAGCCATGGTGACACTGGTGAATCCTGAGCCATGGTGACACTGGTGAATCCTGAACCATGGTGACACTGCTGAGTCCTGAGCCATGGTGACACTGGAATGAATCCTGAGCCATGGTGACACTGCTGAGTCCCTGAGCCATGGTGACACTGCTGAATACCTGAGCCATGGTGACACTGCTGAATCCTGAGCCACGGTGACACTGGTGAATACCTGAGCCACAGTGACACTGCTGAGTCCTTGAGCCATTGTGACACTGGTGAATCCTGAGCCATGGTGACACTGCTGAGTCCTGAGCCATGGTGACACAGGTGAATCCTGAGCCATGGTGACACTGGTGAATCCTGAGCCATGGTCTCACACCTTGCTCTGCCTGCTGACACCCTGGGGAGAGTGTGGTGATATCAGAGCAGCTGAAGGGGTGGCAGAGGAGCAAACTACTTCTGGCTGATGTGCCGCCTTCCTGAGCACCAACGAGCAGGAGTAACTCAGGAGTTACCCAGAATGGGTGGAGGTTCTCAGAGAGGAACAAACCCTGCCCAGGGCTGAGGAATGCCCCGCACACAGCATGGACAGGAAGGGGTGCCTTAGTCCCAGGATGCAACTGGGACATCTCTGTGGACACCAGTTCTCCACAGCCAGGTGTGGCAGGAGCAATGGCCTCCAAGAACTGGGGAGTCGTTCCTGAACTGCCCCAGATGTGCAGTACTGACAAAACATGAGAATTGCCATCCCTTAAAATCTCCTGTCCTAAGGAGCATCCTGTCACCCAGCATATACAGGCTTTATCTTCAGGGACAGTTTCAGCAGGTTAAAAACCACTGCCTCATCCCCCAAATACAATGAGGAGATGGGAGAGCTGAGAAAGGACAGACAGCACCAATGGTAATTCAGAGCCAGCAACCTCCACAGTTTATCGTCCAATTCCAGCACAGTTATATTCAAGGAAATTTCAGCAAAATCAGTGGAGCTAAATTTAACCCAGGAACATTGCTAAAGGAGCAATCTGAGGAATGTTTCTGAAGATAGGTCTGGATGGGCTTAGCTGTTTTCTGACATAACTAAGTGCACCATCAGATTGTAAGCCTGAAATACAGTTCCAGCAGAAATCAAAAGGAGTTCTACCTTCAGTGAAAGAATATTTCCCCCTCAAGCCTCCAGCAGTGCTTTGTGAACGATGAGACATCTGAGCAGCTGTTCAGCTGCTACAGCTCTGGTCATCAAACAGAAAGTAAAAGAGGGGGCAGTTTTATGCTCTTATCCTTTTTATTTCAGAGCTCTGCAGTTCTGGGGCCTGCTTTGAAACAAAACACAAACTAAGTTACAAGCCATACAACTAACCTCCTTCTGGGAAAGTGGCCTCATTTCCTCAGCAGAGGGAAAAGTAGAGGTAGCAGAGAAGAGCAGCATTCCTGGAGATTTCCAAGGGCACGCAGGAGACACCATTCATACCTTCAAAATTCCTCTTATCCCAGAACTGACTCCTGCAGTACAGCCAGGTAACTTTGAATTCAACTTTAGTAATTGAAAATATTCTATCTTCCTCCCACATAAGGGACCATTAAAAACTTTACCTTAAGGTAGAAAACTTTAAATCATTATATATCAGAGTTTTCATCTCAGTGTTTTTTCTTAATGAAAAGATTTACTTCCAGCAGATACACAGTCTAAAAATATATTCTTGTGCTTCTAAAATATTTCTTTCTTTTGTTTTTCTCCTTTTTTCAGTGAAAGATAATGACAGTTCAAGAAGCTAGATAGAAAATAATTTCCTTCCTACTAAAATTTCTTTTATTGTTGCTCTGAATCCCCAGGTCAAGGGGGCAAGTTGCCCTTTACAGGCCATCAGAGTCTCAAACAGCCACTTTGCAGGATTTGTAGTGATGTGCTCCCTCACCCTGCTGCCACGATTTTTCTGGGATGGACACTGTCAGGACCACTTCACACCACAGAACTTTCCATTAATGATAAAATCAGTCTCTTCAGTGAGGTTCCAGGCACTGTTACTGAACACTGATGTCATGTTTAAATAAGTCCTGTATTATAGCAGTGAGGGGCTTTGGACTATTTCTAGACTTTGAGGTATTTTCATAGTGCAGCTGCACTGTGAGCACCTAATTAATATTTCTCTTCTGCTGCCACCTTCTCTCCTTTCTCCTCAGCCCTTCCTACTGCTGTAATTCCTTCTCAGCTGCTGTCCCACCCAGCTCCCTCTGGTTTGGACCACCCCCTGACAGAGGCGAGCTTTAAAAGCGGGGCTTGTCTTTATTTTCATCAAGAGAAATCACAGCTGCAAGTTTCAGTACCCACAAAGGCTTTTAACCGTGACTTTTTATTAGAAGTGCTAAATTGGGAGTAATAAAAACTCCCAATTTAATAGTTGAATAAAAAGAAGAAGCTAAAAGCCAGCATGGCTGTGGGGGAGCAGCAGTGAGACTGGAAGTGCCAAATATTTGGGTTTGAAATGGCTCGGCTTTCTCTTGTGTTTTATGGTTCTCCAGTGAGCTGCCCTGGGCACAGCCAGGTTTTGCTCATGAGCTGGAGATTATGGCTGTGTACTCTGCACCCAGACAAACCCTGGGCTGCCCTTTGTGACTACACAGGGGTGGCTTTTGCACAGCAGTGAGAGGAGAAGTCCTGGCTAGGATTTTCTGAAGCATTCTGCAGGCAGACCTGGGGCCAGGCTCTTTGAAATAGGAAAGAATTTATCTACAAACAGGCGGTTCTGCCTCTCTGTAGCACAAATGTTTCAAATCTGAGCCTTATTTAATGTAAGAAATCTGGGGTTGTTTTCCAGAAACAAGGGAGGCTTACAAAGTTAGTTTTGAGCAGCATGGGGTAACCATGAAAATTCAGTGAGAGTGCAGCTGGACGCTTCTGCCCAGGTAGCCAAAAGTAATCCTGATGTCACCAACACCACATAAAAAGGCCACACTGCCAGACCCCACCATCGCCAGATCTCCCCAAACTGCTGTCTGGGGGTGAATTGTGCTTTCATTATTCTACAACACAGAAATGTTACAGAAGTTCAGTTTTATTTCCAATGTTAGAATTTAAACTGGACTAGAAGCAGTAATCCCAGCATAAAAACCCAAAACAAACACAAAACAAAACCCCAAACAAACAAACACAGAACACCAAAACCCCAACAACCCAAAACCAAACCACCCCCCCAAAAAACAGTGGAAAAAACATCCTTCAACCCCTTTCTTTTTTCTCTTTTTTTAAATAAAGCTCTGTTGTCCATGTAAACCCTAGCATTATAAGCATTAAACACCAATTTAAATGTAATCTTTGAGAAGATCTGGTTTTGTGAAAAGTCACAGCTACACATGCTAACTTCAGAAAAACTAGCAAAGGCACAAGGAAAACCTAATCTACATGACAAAACAAGTTTCTATATAAAATGAATGGACAACTCAGCAACATTTGTCTAAATAAGGACAATTCATCTCTTATTCTTGGGAATAAAGGCAGGGTAGGCTTTAGCTGGATTATGCCAGCTGCCCCTGTCAGTATTAGAGAGTGCTCTCAGTACACAATCTCTGCTTTAAAAAGACGCTTTAAATGTTAGTTTTAATTATTTCCATATGCTAAAGCCAGGCTTTCTAGACTTCAAACAGTTGCTGTTCCCCATACTGTGAACTACAACTGGAGTTTTTAACCTTCTGAAGGCCTGGATGGAGCAGTCCTAAAACATTCTACAAGGAATTGCACAGGTTTATTAGCTGACTCAGTTAAAGCGTGCTGATTGCTGTGGGAGTACACAGAAGTTAACAGGTAGGGATCATTCCTGCTCTCTGGCAGACACCACATCATAACAACAATCTCTGCTGGATACCACCAGAAACTTACAGAAAATGTCAGGGAGACGGGGATTTTGAAGAAGACTAAATCAAGTGCACAAGCCTTGCATCAGTCCCGGGGGTCAGGGAGATCTGGGAGCAGAGGCATGAAAGGGATGCTCAGCCTCAGCTCCGCTGCTGCCACAGTTAGCAAATTCCCCTTCAGGGAAAGAGCAGCTTGGCTGTGGTTATTGCTCCCAGGCACACTTCCTGCTAGAATTGTCAAAATCCTGCACAGCTCTGCCCCCAGCACTGCCCAAAGATAGGTGTATGTATATGTGTGCATATATACATGTATATCTGTATGTATATTTCTGTCGCTTGATTCTTCCACACAAGAACATTCCCATGCAACCCCACTCTGAAAGCATTTCTTTCACCCATTTTAGTATTTGTCACTTGAGAAGTTTCTCTTCTCTCATCCTCTACCAACTGTTTGTCAGAACCCATGTCAGTCTCTAACCTTGGCAATTCCCTCTGGAGTGGCATCTCCTTCCAAAACCTGCCACATGAATTCATTGCCACATGAATTAGCAATTCCTGGCAAAACCGAGCAGGAACAACTGCTGCAATGAAGGAGGGAGCCCAAACCAGGGGAAATTTGGGGCTTACAGTTATTGCAAGAAGGAAATAGAATCAGTAACACTTCTTGTATTTGTTTCACCAAGTTCCTTTCAAATGTGAAAGGGCATTACCCTGTTGCTTCTGAATTTTAAAAAGCCTGATTTTTAAAGAGACCACACTTGTTTAAGTTATTTTACACAAATTCCCTAGTCACAGATACTTGATATGTTTCGAAAAATTCTGGCATCTCTCTTTAGATGAGTTTTGGTGTTCTTTGCTTGCTTCTGGGAAATCTTTGCATAAATACTCTGGATTAGAAGATGAAGTTTTCTGATAGCACAAAGGATAAAAGTTCTGTTTCAGCAGTAGATGAATAAAAATGGTTGGTGATTATATAAAGAAATATTACTTTGTTGAAACAGATTCTTACTAAATTTTCATGAAAATTTTATCAGAAAAGGTTTCTGAGGTTCATGATGAAATCCAAACGTGCAGAATTAGAAGCTGTGCTGTGATCCCCAAATGACCAACTTGACCTTAGATTTATAGGCATGAGAAAGCTCCCAAAGAAAAGGAAATCCACAATCTCTGGGTGAAGATACTCCCTGTGGCCCAGGCTCTGAGGTTCTGGCCCTTCTCTCCCTTAGGCAGACAATGGGAACCTTCCAGATTGAAAGAGCTCTCTGCTTAAAATAGGAAAGGCAGTGTCATCATCAGTGTTCTGAAGCTTTTCCCTTGCACCACATAATAGAAAATAATTTTGAGTCTCAAAATAGTTTCAAACAGAAGTGAAGAATTTTAAAAATATAAAATATTTTCTGGAGTCCATTTTTAAAAAAATTATTTGTAGAGCTGGTCAGTTGGAATTCTTCACTCTTGTCTGTAGATTCACACACTCCATACCCAGGTTCCTTTCCTAGATTGTCCTCATTCTCATGATGATTTTACAGCTCTCATTTTATCATTCAGCCTGGCTTGGCTCCCAAAAGGGTTGTTTCCTACTCTATCACATTTTACAAAGCTTTCTCCATAGTTTGTAGTAAAGGACAACTACTGGATTTCAATCTGTAAAATTTTGCAGTCCTGGAAAGACCATTTAATTGATTTGTGGTCATAGAGGAGATGCCATGTGGATCTGTCTGGAGGAGAAAAAATTTCCTGGTGCTGCAAAAATGTAAAAGATGGAAACACCAGGGACTGGTAATTCCACATCAATAAATTCCAAGGTCATCTAGAAGCAACAGCAGATAATTAAAGAGCATAACTGTACCACCGGCAATCTGATCTCAGTTAAGCATTCCACCTTAAAACTGCTGAAATTAAAAGGAGAATGAAAAATCTGCTTTTTAAAATCACACTTTTGAGGAATTTTAAGGTCCAGTCTCGAGCTCTCCAAAAAGCCTGATTTTCTACCGCTGATCTCCTCTGTTATTTACAGCCTGGGCATTTTATTTATACACATCTACAACTCTCCCTACTCCTTCCCCCAGAGGAGTGCCTAGTATTTAAAACATGCATTAAAGGGCTGCCGATATGATGCTAAATCTATTTCTGTCCTTGTAAATACTGCTTTGCTTGGGGGAGCTGAAGCATTTTGGAGTCCAACTTTATTCGGCATTCGTATTTTGGAACAAGAATTGCCAAATGCCAGGCATAACATGTGAGCAGAGCAGGAGCTCCCTCCCAGTGCTACCCCCAGCATGGCACTGGGGAAGATTCTGTCTGGGAATTGTCCTTCAGGAACAATCCCTGCCATTACCTCTGCCTCACAAATATCAACACCTGAGTGAGTGAAGGCAGCACAAAGTGCTCCTGGAGAGAGAGAGAGCGCGAAAGAGAGAGACCCCTCTCTCCTCCCAGAATATCTCCAATGCCTTGCACAGCAAGGAAGTCCCAGAGCAGTAGCTCAGTAATAAAGGTGGCTATATTTTATGGAAATGTTACATCCTTTCATTGTGCCAAGAGCAAGAAAACTTCTGTTTCTGACTGTACTTTTCCTTCTGTGCCTTGTAGCACCTGCCAAAGAGCAGGGGAGTTCTGGGAGAGCTTTCCAAGCTTCTTGGCTTTCACAGGTACCTAGACACTTCCTCCAGGCTGCTCCCCATGGGAGATTATCAGACTCAAAGCCTCTACTGGCTCACTCTTCCCCTCAGAGCTTTCCAAACTGGTTTTCCATCTGGTCCTACATATTTTTTCTGAACATTCCCATTCATATTAAATATTGCCAGACACAAGGCAGTGTTTTAAATGAAACAGCATGTGCAAATGCATACACATATATTTTTAGCAGACTGCTTCTGGTTTTCCATGTAAATAACCAATCAAAACAAAATTCAGGAAGAAAATTTAAATTCTGTACAATTGATTAAATAGAAACAGAATGTGATAAAAGGAAAAAGCTATTAGTGCTCTGGGAATGATCTTGAGAAATTGAAGAAAAGGTCTGAAATATGACAGGTACATACAATAGAACATACAGCAGGTGCAAGTCAGTAAAGATAAATGCAAAGCACTGCAGTGAGGACTAATTCCCTCCAAACCCAACAAAAAAACCCAGCAACAAAGATACAAGAAAAATCCCACAAAACACAATGGAGGAAAAACACAAGAAGCACCAATTTTCCAGACAAGGATACCAGAGTGTGGTAAATCAGAAACTGAAATCAGCATTATTAGATCACTGCTCCATAGCAAACTAACATGAAGTGTCATTAAGATCCAGAAGACATTCCTGTGTCCAGCCTGGCAGTGACTCTGCTGGAATGGATCATCAGAACACTGCACTGAAGGTTCACATCCACTACAGATTGCCTGTAGGAGAACAAGAATAACAACCCAAGACCCAACATGATGTCACAGAATCATAATTCTATTGAAATTCCTAAGGGCTGAAATGGGATTGTGTGCTCTTAAAAAACTCACATTTCTGTGGTTCTGAGTCTAAATCTGTACATACACAATACAGAGGGGAAGAGAAGGAGTTAATAAATTGTTTACACTCTGTGGGCAAAAGAAAAAGTAATGGGCTCAGCATTCAGCAGGAGAGATTTGGGCAAGGCACTAAGAAAATTCATGTGGTGAGGACAGTGGAGAGCTGTGATACATTGCTTTAGCACTGAAGGCCTTTGGAGAACACATTACAGGAACATTTATCAGGAAAAGCTTGGTAGAAGTTATCTTGCCTTGTGAAAAAGTATAAACTAGATGGTGTCTTGGGTTTTTTTCAAGACAAACCTTCCCCATAATTTAATGTGATGTTTTCCAAAGCTGTTTATTTGTCTGCAAATTCCACCATTTACTCCCCTCTGAGTTAATCAGATTCATTTGTATTTTCTTCTTCACTTAAATCTTCTCTCAAAGCCCCATGACATGGCCACCCATCTTTATGGCTGACTAGAAAGCTGTCTGGACACTGTAAATATTTGCCCTTCTCCAAGACAGAGTCCAGCACCTTCACAGGAATCCCAGCCTTTACAAGGAGTTGTGACTGAAAAACCAATCAGATGGAAACCTTCCACTCAGACTGGATGCTGCACTTATTTCCTTGGAGTGTTAGCACAGCCATAATTCACAGCTGTTTTCATGGAGCTGTGGAAAGCTTCTCGGCTGCTTGCAGGGTTTCATTACAGAACTGCAACCACGCAAAATTAATCAAATGTTTCAGCAGCTCAGAATGGTTTAATATTAAAGAGTCTCTAATTAAATCTGGGGGGGTAGGAATGGACAAAGGAAAAAATTATTTTAGGTAGGAATAAACCAAAATGTGACCTGATGCATAACCACTTCAACCACCAGAACATCTGTGTTTTATTAGCAAAATGCATTGGAAATAGGCTTAAACTGGAACACAAATATCCAGTTTGTAAGGAGCTGGCATACAAAACTGAACCTGAACTTTCATTTTTACAGTTGAAGCCTCTCTGTCTTATATCAAGTTATGGGCAAAACATATGAACTTTGCAAATTTCCCTACTTACAGCCCAAATAAACAAATAAATAAACAATATATTTAAAATCACAATTTCCTAGCTATGCTATTCATTCCACATTATTTGTTTTCCTCCAAATTTCCTGGGCAACTCCCACTGGAAGAGATTTTAGGCCTTATATTTTGATTTGTCTTTTACCCAGTCACTACAGACCCTCTCTAATAAGCCAGGCGCCCAAAATGCCAACTTAACTATTCATTTACTGAGAGAACAGAGGAACCTCAGCTCTCTGCTCACCTTCCTAACGTACCTAGTGGAAGAGCTGGCTCTGAATACAGACTCTCCTGAGATTTCCAGGTTTCACTGCCATACAAATAACCCACGACAGCCCAAAAACACCAATCATGCACTCCATGGGGAAGTTTGAGTCATAAATCCTCTCCCCTGATGTTCAGAAAGTTTGCTTGACTGTACTCTGTCTCATACATCACATGCTGTCTGCTGGATTCAAGGGCACTTTCCAAGTGGACATTCTTAAGTACGCCAAGGAACTCTTGGAAAACATGATAAAGCTGAAATAATCAACTGTACAGTAACATTCAGAGAGCATGAGGTTTTGGGGTGTTCTAAGCATTAATATAAGGAAGCATATTTAGAACAAATAAAGGTATAAATGATATCCCAACTTCCAAGCCTGGGTTTTGTTCTAATCCAACATGGTAACAGTACATGAATTTTGGAATTAATAGACTGAGGAAAAATTATGAAGCCCCTGTTATAAAGTGCATTTGATCCACACATATAACTTCTGCTATGAGAAGCTGGGGATATGCAGAAATATCCAGTGAGTGCAATCTGGGATTGTGGTGTTGGGACACGAGGGAATACAGATTCATGAGGTCCTTCAGAGTCATCCAACAGTGCCAGGAATTAGACTGGACACACTATTGGACTGTGAGATTTGTGCTTTCCAGGCTGCGCTCAGTGGAGCCTCTGTCCTTGTGGCCAGCTAAAAGTATTTTCAGGCACCTGCACTTCTCTGCCCAGGGAGTTCTTTCACAATAATCCAAGTGACTTCCTAAATTTCACCCAAATTCAGTTTTCAGCGCAAAGCATTCCTTGGCCAATCTGTGAAATGAGGGTGTGGCTTCCCCACATCAAGTGCCTGGCAGGGATTCCCTCAGAATCTGAAACCTTGGGCAAGCCTTGCTGTGCAAGGGAAGGCAGGGACTTCCTTCCCTGGCAGGACATACAAGCTGTACTTGTATGGTTCTTTGTCTCTGCTGGCTTTTCAGGGGAGGCTGGCATTTTAGAAACAAAAATAAAACCTATTCATTTCTACTTGAGTTATTCAATGGTCTTTTAAAACAAATTTCAGTGAGACTTATTTCAATTTAATTTCATTATTTCCATTGAAAAGTCCAAAGCTGCAGTAGTTCTCAGTACCACAACAGTATTTTTGTCATAACTGTATATTTTCCAATAACTGACTGTGATTGGCTATTTTTTCCTTTTTTCAAAAAAATTAATTAGTTAATTAAAACCCAAACAAACATAATTTTTACATTATTCTCAGATTCTAGAAGGAAAAAGCATTTACAGTGAGCAGACGGAAATTCGAATCATGAAAAGGGTTCACAGCCCACAGAACTAACGTAAATTCTGGGAGATTGGATTAACTGATTGTCTCTTGAATAGAGACATCAAATCTACCTCTTGGCATTTCTGTGCATCTAATTCTACTCTCATGAAATAACCAATCAGATTAAAAAGGGTTAGGCACAAATTCTAATGATACAATGTAGATCAAGTACTTTATTTATTTTATATATTCATAATAAATTCAAACAGTTTAAATAACAGCTTTACCCCAGACCCCCATCTCCATATTATTCATTATTAAAAATCAGAATATCACACATTAACTATTCCCTTAGAGAGAAAGAAACCAATCAGGAATTGTGACAACCAGACCTTGATAATAAACGATGCATATTCCTCATTCTGTCATCATTATATTTCTCATCCTGTTATCATTTTCCATTGAAATTGAGTGATGAAAATACACTGAAATTACAGTTAGATGTAATTAGTGCAACTGAACTGTACCAGAATTCTAACTCTGAACTACTTTTAGAAATAACTCGGGCCCTGCAGACCTTTGTCTGTCTCAGGAGCCAAGCTGTCTTGGGAATAATTGTGTTCTACTGTCTCTCAGGAGAGACATTCAGACGCATTTCAAAGACATTAAGGACCATTTCAAAGACATTAAGAACCGTCCTGTCACCCATCAAATTATTTGCAAAGGCATTAGCACACATCTTCGCCTCACAGGCAAAAGGCCCCACTTGCCTTTCCACTTTCAGGTGCAACAGCCCCCCTCACTCGGTAGTAGAAGTGCCCAGAGAATTCCTTGGCCATCAAAGAAGGGAAAGGTGCAGAGATGCCTTAAAAATCTGTGACAACCATTCTTTTCTCTGCTCCCCAGGCCACGTTTTTAAGTGGTCCACTTAGTCAAAACCACCTCCACTTCCTCCTCACACTAAAAAGAACTCCTGCTGCATGACTGACCAATCACATCTCAAACACCGGAATTAAATGGCCATAATCACCCCTAAATCCAATACAAAAATGTCCTAATAGCAGCACAAAATCAGTTGCTATTCAAAATATAAATAATGAGGATTTGTAACTTTTTTGTCCCCTAAGATTTTGTGAGTAGATAAAGAAGCCAAACTCACAGTCAGTGCTGAGGAAAAGCAGAGACAGCAAATTTTACTGTCTATCAGCTTTTCTTAATGCATGCTCTCTGCTTTAATGATGACACAGATAAATCTCAAGTACTCCTCTTTGCAGGCAGTGTGTTGGTGCAAGGTATAAGGAACTGACTAAATTAAACCTTTTACCTCAAAGCACACTCCGAGCTCAGTTTGATGCTTTAGCCTAGAACAGCAAACCCAATAAATAGGAAAAGCACCACACCTGCTTTAATCAGGCACCAGAAAGGCATATTGAGTTTCCCAAAAAGGGGAGGAAAAAACAATCACTGCACCCGTATTTTAAGAGCCTGTTATATAATCTGCACCAAAAGCCTCTATAAAAGCTCAGCTGGTCAAACATGCAGTTCATGGTACTTTCTGTCAAAACAATAAGTCTTTGAAGAAAAGGGTTTGCTGCACTCAGTTTAAATGTACTTGATTCAACAGTGCAGTCAACTGGAAATTCTTCATCAAAAAGTATTAGTATCAATTTTTCCCTAGCTGAAGTTAGAAAAAAAATGAAGTTACTATTAAAATAAGCTATTTTAATTTTGGTTTCTGTAAAATTAGATACAATTTAAGAGCTCATCCCAATCAAGCACAGATGAATTTTCTTAATTGTCAACTTTCTGGAGACCCCATCCTATCCAACTCTAAATTTAGTTGCTCCTGCGGCTTCCCATGCCGTAATTGCTGAGTTGCTCAGGCTGATTTACCTATTCTTAGAATACTAATAGAGAGTAAGGAAGTGCTGTAAGGCTCAACCTGTGATTAATCACTGCAGGTGGGTTTCAGTGGCCTTAATCTCGCATTGTAGAGGTCATTAACAGCCCCTAATTGCCCTAAACAGCCTCACCCAGGATCCCATCCCCTGTGCCCAGGAGCAACGCACAAACTCTAGCCTGTGCTTTCAGTCTCAGTTTAAAGTCATTTGTAGATTTTTGTTTCTTCTCCTGTTCTTTTGGTGTCTTAATCTGACATTGACTTGTTGCTTTGCTTTATTTGGTGCCACTGATGGGGAAAAACTGCTGGTGCCACCCCTGTGCTGTCCCTGCTCGGCTCCATCTCTGTGGGACTGTGCCCTGCAGTACCTCTGGCTCTCCTTGGCTTCCTGCTTGACTTCCATCCAGGAATAACTGTGTTCTACTGTTTCTCTATACTGCTGGACTTCCCTTTGGGGAATAACTGTGTTCTACTGTTCCACACTGTTAGGAATGGGCTCCTGAGTTTGCTAAATTGGTTGTAATAAGTTCCTAAGTTTATTAAATTAGTTGTTGGTTGATGCTGTTCTCGTGTTAATTGTTAAATTAGTCGTTAGTTGATGCTGTTCCCAAGTTTGTAAGTCAAATCTCGTGTTCATTGTTAATACAATAAATTACCTTGTTCCCCCCAACTGTACTTTCCCCATCCTGTCGGGAAATGCCGTCGCTGCTGCGACCCAAAACAACGCCTGCCACTAAGGAGGGGGCGATAACCACCGTGAATATGCAAATGTGAAAGACACAAGGGCCTATTTGACACCAAATGCCTCTAAAACAAAGAGCCTACATGACACCTTGAAAAACCAACAACACACTGCACCTGAGAAAAGGCTGAGCAATCCCCCATGGCACCGTTCAGTTCGGAATTTGGTCACCATAATCTAAATGGGAGTCGACTAGAGTGACACCCCTGGACTGCGAGCGAGCCATTGTATTCCCAAGGATTCTCGTGAGAGCGGAAACCCGAGCTCTGCCCGAGAAGCAAAGCTGTGAAATTCCTTTTTCTTCACGTCGTCTACGGGAGCAGTAGCAGCGGTGTGCGCAACCCCTCGGGCTCCCACCCCAAAGAGCTGATTTCAATAAAGGCCATTTGAAAGGAGCTGGTCTCCTGCCCCTTTGCTTTTTTTTTTACACCTCACACCTTGCTGGACTTCCATTGGGAATAACTGTGGTCTACTGTTTCCCTACACTGCTGGCTCCACAGAGACACCCAGGTGCTCCTGCACACCTGAATCTTACAATCTTTTGGGTCCTTTTCTGCTTCCTGACTCCAGTTTCATTGCAGAAGCTCCTCAGGCGTCAAGCAGGCTCAGAAGTCAGTCCTGAGTTCCTAAATAGCTTCCCCTTAACCGCACTGCCTCTGGTGTGTCTTGCCTGTATTCCCACTCCACAGCACTTTGGGCATCCAGCTTCCCTGGGAGCGCAGTGCAGCCTTCGTGCTCCCCTCAGGGCTGTGGGTGGTGGTCTGAAACATGAAGTTCGTGTTGGGTAAATAAAAACAATTGGTATAATTGTAATTGTGAAATATGTGGAATACAGTCATGGGACAGTTATAAAGATGAGTTATAATAAACATGGAAAGCAAAGCATGGAAGAAGGCCTTTTGAACTAATCTTTTGTTCACAATTTACTACTATAGATCTTAAGTTGTAAGAACATGTGAATTATAACTTTAGATGTTGCTTTTCTTTTAACGAATACTTTCTACTTGTAATTAAGCCTTAAGCTGTTTTAGAATATTGCTTTGTACTAAAGATTTTTAAAACGGTATCTTTAGAATGCGTAAAAGATTTAAACAAAAGAAGTGAGCCTATCTCACAATTTCTAACAAAACAGGGAAAAAAACAGCCTGAGAAAAGAAGATGGACATCAACTTGGTGACTAATGGTTTCAAAAAAGGAAGCTAGACATCACTATTATAGATTAATAGTCCTAGAAAATAGAAGCTGGACCCTATATCTGAAAGCTGATATGACCCCCACCATCTGGAATAACGCATCCTGGAGTGTATATTCTGGGAAAAATGGATCACAATGGAGTACAGAAATTGTGAAGAAACCAGCTAGCTGAAGTATAGAATTGTGATGCAAAAACTGGAATTAGAAATTGCTGAGAAGGCCTACAGATATACATATAAATACCAGCAGGCCTCAGCATTCAGCGTGCAGTTAGAGGGAGAGATCCCACTTCTGCATCCAACACTGCTTTGCTTATATTTTGCCATATTAATTAATAAATTGAATTACTGCTTAATATATTGGCTGAGTCAAGCTCCTCATTTCTAACATTGTTGCATTGCAGATCCTAGAACCAAATCCTGGTTCTGCAGTGCCCACGTTACCCTTCTCCCGTGGTTACCCTGCAAGTGGCAGTGCTGGATTAAGTTCTCTCCCTTGAGTGACAGGTTGCACTGCTCGCTGAGCCATGCTTCTGCTTCCCTTCCTTGGCAAAGAGTAAGTTTTGTCGTTCATTTCACCACTCAGTCTGAAAAAAAGGGGCTAAAATCGGGAATAATAAAATAAGGGAATCAATTCTACTTGAGCAGATCACAGGCTTTTCAGCACTGAAATTCCAGTGGCCGATTTTTCTGTGCACTGCAGAAGAGCAGGAGGCTCTGGGGACTGGTAATGGGGTCTTTTAGCACTGGGTCACTGCTGTGACTCCAGCTCAGGTCAGTGAGAATGGCAGCTCAGTTGCCTGTGTTAATTTTGCTGATTGCTTCAGTCCATCGAGGGAGTCTTAATAGCTACAAACAGCCCATCACCCCAACTGCCATTATTCAAATAAGTTAATCAATAAATTAAATACCAAACAAAAGGTGAAACAAATCTTACTTTCACTAATGGGCTGCTTCTAAGACAAGATCTAAGCCTATGAGTGGAATTCCTATAGACAGAAAAAATATAGATTTGCCCTTTTCCCAGTGTATCTACAGCAGATAAGCAGCCATGTTTCCATCACTCTAGCATGGATATATCTTTGATTAAATCAAAGTTTTATCTTATATAAACAAATGGGAATTTATTATCTAAAATTATCTTTGAATAGGGAAGGATTTTTCTGTTACCTTTGAATTTATTAAAGGCTGTATTTTCAAATATATAAGATCTCTTAAGTTTTCTTTGGTCTCAGTGAAACTGTAGGGAAACAAGTGCACAGCCAGACAACATAAACTGTGCTATTTAAGGACACCATAAGCAGGAAAAATGAATAGATGACCTCTGTGTACTCAAGAGCTGGTTTCAGACTGTCTAGCACTACATTTAACCTCCTCCAACATAATCACAGCTCTTCCACAAGGTCACAACTGCTCAAACTAAACTCCATGAGTGGTTTAGCTACATATTTTTTTCCAAATTGTTTGGCCATCTTTTGAGTAGAGCCTGACCTCTGCATACACAATGTGTAATACCTGTTTGGGACAGAAAAACCTTGGTCATGTTGGGTTTTCAGCTACAACAGCAGCTCCCTTTGCTTTGGGAAATAAGGTGAGTGGCACAGCAGAGCTGAGTGCCAGCACTGCCCTCCTGCCATGCACAGGCAAGCTCCAAGGCACACAGGGCAGGGAGTGAAGACTGGGGGGTTCAGACCTGCAGGAAAAAGACAAAGTGCAGGTGCCAGAGGGAGCAGGATGCATTATCCCAGCTCCAGCTCCCCAGGCACCACCAGCTGCCAGAAAGAGAAGGATGCATTATCCCAGCTCCAGCTCCCCAGGTACCACGCTGGATACTGAAGGCAGCATTAGCTGCTCAGAGGGGAGGGGGAGCTCTGCACTTCTGCTGGAGTGATCCTGTCTGGTCTAATTAACTGAGCTGTTTCTGGGGAAAGGCTCATTGTGCTCTCCCAGCTGGAGGAGGAGAACACAACTGAGGCCTGCTGGAGAGGAATAATGTGGAAGAGTCTCCCAGGGAGCTGAGATGTGTCTGATGGTTTTAAAATGTAGGAGCAGCAGGTGAAGATAAAATCTAAGGAAGCAACATCCCCAGTTTTATGAAAAACAGTGTCCCACTTTCTGCTTCAGATAAAGGTATCACCTGCGGGTCTGGGCATCCTCAAACCACGAGGCCAATGAAGAGCCAAAAAGGAAGATTTCCTGCAGGATAAATGTTACTGAAACAGAACAGGAAGCTGAATGCAAATGAAGCTATGGCCACTAATAAGCTATGGCCAGTAAGATAATGACTAGCTGAGAAGAGCAGCAAATGATAGACTAATTATGACTGAATATAAAGAACTGCCAGCATCAAGCGCTCAGATACTGTCAGTCCACTGATTGTGGAGCCTTTTCATCTGCTGTCTTCTTTTCCTGAGCTCTTGGAATAATTTTGTAGTTTTGCTCTAACTCATAGCAAAACCTGCTTTGCCCTCCTGAGGCTTGACTACCACTTTGAAATAGTGTCCCGTGTTCCCCAAGGGGGTGTTCAGGGGGAATGTTTATCCTAGCACAGTGGTGCACAGCATTTCTCCTCCCTGCTTCCCCAAAGGTATTAGAGTGCTAGGAAGTCCACAGATTTTTCTTTATACAGATAGGCTTTTGTGTTTGCTTTTTAATATGACCCAATATAGTTAGAGGATTGGTATATTTAGATCATGCAGCTTTTCAAGTGACAGTCCCACCTGTTTAGTGGTAACAACATTCAAATACTTCTGTCAGTGAATTTAAGCAAGAAAAAAAATATTTCTTGTCTTTTGTATTAATGTCTTGTTCTCATCAGTTAACTCTGTCAATTAGATTTTTTAGAAAATGTTTTGCAAAATACCAAGAATAGCACAATCCTTTTAGACTGAAATGGACTACATCTGCCTGTAAAACGTTGTAGAAGGTGGACTCTTTCCTGCTGTGTATGCACACAATAAGTAAGGTTAAAATGTTATATTTGAGATATTTGAACTGGAAGAATGATAATTTGTTGGGCAGTACTGCAACAGAGAAAGTTATTTAGCTAATTCTGGTGAGTCATGTTCAGTTTAAAGATACTGACTTTAAAACTGGAAGCACAGAGCTCTAATAAACTGATTTAATCTATCAGTATCATAGCACATTATGTGAATAATGCAAAATCACACAGCACACTGACCAAGATCTTTGAGGATTTGTATGATCTCCCATTCTTTTACTCATTGTGATGTAGCTCTGAGAAACAGATTTATTTTAAAACAGATGATCATAGCCCTGGCTCAATCTATAATTTACATGCGAACAGTGTTCTTCTGTGAATTTAAAATGAACACATTAAAATGATGTTAGATTTGGTATCATCTTTTCTTGTGCCAGTATCAGCCTGAAACACCAGCTCCTTCAAGAGGTCAGGGAGTTTCATCAGCTGTCAAAAATATGAAGGCGAACCCCTCAGTACATCTGCAGATTGGACACATTTAATGACATTTCTTTGAAACTGTATTCTCCAGTAAAACTCTAAATCTGATCGCATACCTAAATCTGCAGTGTAATCTGGATAATAGGCACATGCAACCCTAGGCATCAGATTAGATAGAGTTCAGTTAAAAGAAGTCTGCTTGCATTAACCTCAGGTGATGAATACCTACTATTGTTCCTCAAAGAAAAAGCCTCAGGATAAGAAATTTGCATATGTAGATGATGTTTTACCTTGTGATTGCTGTATGTACAGAGCTGCATGAGGCACATCTGTGTTATTTTTAAGGTCTTTTCCTGTGTATTTGATTGTTCAGTTTATCATAGTTCTCTTTTAATCTTTCTCTCTATTTTATCAAGCAAAGCAATTAATTTTTTAATTCTCCCCTCCTTATTTTTTTCCCCAGCAAAGATGCAATTTTTCAAAACTCTGAGGAAAATGTATCAGTGGAAAAGACAGGGATCCAATTGAACTGACTTGAATCAGATTCCCAGCTGTGTGTCCATATTGCTGCCTAAGTAATCTCTCTGCAACTCTTCCTTTCTGGTCCCTCTCTTCTTTTTGGACACACTTCTGCTCTGGATAGAACTGGGGACTACAGCACCCACAGCATCTTACAAAATATTCAGACACAAAACACAAATACAAAGCCATTGTATCACCATGGGTGTTTTCAATTTTTTTTTTTTTGGCAATATCATCCACCAAGTCAAAGGAAGCAAAAGGAAAGACACCCTCTTGTCCACTAGGTTTTGGTTTAGATAAAACTCAGAACCAAAATTTAAAAAGAACTTAAAAAATTCTTTTTATTGTCCTACACCACAGCAGTGATCAGAGCCAAGAGCTTTCTAACAATTCTTTCCAGAGAGAAAACGCTCCAATTTATAGTAAATCTCCACTTGATCACGCTAGTTCCAGGCTTGCTTAGTGGCTTTAACTTTTTCACAGGTACCTCAGTGGTGCAGAACTCATGTTTGCCCTGCTCACATCCTCCTGCTGGAGGATGGAATCTCCCGGTGGAGATTCCTCCTCTGGAATGAGGAGAGCTCTGCTGGTGTCAGCTGCACTGGAGACACTGCCAAGTTCCCCATGGTACTTGTGGTTGGTCAGTGCTGAAATGAGGGAACTGCACAAAATAAACCTGCCTGAAGCAGGAAATGTGAAAGCAACGTCAGCAGCAAACGGCTGAGGAGGAAAGGCAGTCTGATGGAGCTACTCTTCTTCCTACTGCTGTGCCTGGTGTGGTGTGGAAGAAGGGATTTCAGGGACCTGGCCCATAAGTCACAGCTGTACTAATTACCAAAGAAGAGAACAGCCTTGCCCTTAATGGGTCACAGCTGTGACTAATAAAGAGTGATAAAAGGGGTGGGCTGGCTGATGAGGAGGATGCTGAGGAAGAGAGTCCTGTGGAGGTAGAGGTGTCCTGAGGGAGCAGGAAAGATCCAGGGAGAAGAAAGAATAAAACAAGGAGCAGAGTTGCTGCTGTAAAAGATCAGGTGGGAGGTCAGTGTGGGTCTGATGGGGTCAGAGCCTGCTCTTGGTGCCTGCAGTCCCAGCTGAGCTAGGTGAAAGCCTGTGTTCAGAGTCTGCAGACTGATCCTTGCAGTCATGGTCCAGCAGGAGATAACCAGCAGTCAGAGTCTGCAGCTGGACCCTGCAGTGGGAGCTGGCTGCAGGCAGAGTCAGGATGGCCAAGCTGTAAAGGAGAATAAACAGGGACCCTTTTCACATTGTTAAATGTCTGTGGCTTGGCTCATCTCCACCCTTAATGAGAGGTCTGCTGCAACACCTGGGGATACAAAATCTACACCTAAGTAGAATTATTTAAAAGTCTTCAGGAAAGGCCATCTAGCTTCTTGTGGCACTTATGCTCTTTATTACTAGCAAAAAATGCCCAAAACTGTCTATAGACATCCACACCCATGGTGATGTAATATTTCATTTTTATTTATAATGGCAATAACTACTTCCAGATCAGACAAACCCTATCATTTAATGACCTCAGGCACTGCCAAGAGCATTGACTCCTCCAGCCAGTCACAGCTGCCAGGAAATACCTGTTCCTGAAAGACATTATCCTTAAATTCAAGCTGTCAGACATGGCTGTAGAAAAAGGAGATGTTGCTGTATTTGCTTACAGAACTCCAGCTCTGAGTTTGTGACTTACTCCTCTTTGTAGTTAGAATGTGTGAACCTTTATGGGCATATATATCATAAAAACATTCCTCACAGGCAGTATTTACATAATTTTTTTCTTTGGGAATTTCTCCTTAGGTGTGACTTAAAATCAAGGCAAGATTACAGTCCCTGTGTTCAAAACTGAGGCATATCAAAATTATGTTACAGCAGTGATTTGACTCAGATTTTGTGAGTACAGAGGACACAGTGCTGATTTCAAGCTAAGAAATAGCCCTTTCCTTTCAAATACTGTAGTTCTGAGCCACACACACACACACACACAAAAAAAAAAGGTATCTTGGTGCTCTTTTCATCATATGAACAGGATATAATGATTATATTCTCCTGAAAGAATTTTGACATATACTTGTTTCATCCTTGCTGCTGGCTTGTGTGAAGCAACCTAATTATATTAATGCTCAGAATGTACTGTAATTGTCCCCAAACTTCTTCTCTGCCCTTCAAGGGAAATGCAATTTGAAGTGATCATTGGTGGGAGAATCAGATCTGAGCCTCAGCTCTGTGTGAACAGTACAGCTGCAGATGTTAATTTTTATTATACACCACTGGATCTAAAGATCTCCAGGTATTGAACACTTACAGTAATTACACAAAGTCCAAAGAAACTATTGAATAGAAACTGCAACGTTGCATTAGTAAAATACATTTGTATGTAATTAGTGAAACGTCAAACTTTGCTTCAGTTTAAGAACATGAAGCCTTTCTATTTTATCATTTTTCCACAAGCACTACTTGTACAAAGAATGAAGGTATTTAATTGAGATATTTGCAATAACATCCCCTGAAGCACAGTTGCCAGGTAGCATCTGATTACCTGCACCCACAGCTAGAAAGCAGATCCAGCAGTTTACAGGGTACAACTATTATGTGAAAATGAAAATAAAACCAGCTATTTCAGTGGCTCCACATAGGATGCAGCACCAGCTATAATAAGAGGGTCCTGAATGGATGCTGGTTGGCTCTGCAGCATTCCAAAGGGGTGGCCTAATCACGAAAGGCACCTCAAAGCACAGCTGAATTGGCAGTCCAGGACTCTGCACTGCCATCTGCTCAGCATTTTGAACTGCCAGCCTTATCTTCTTCCAGCCCAAAAATACATTTTTTATGGCAGGAACGTATTTTTCTATGAGCAACTAAGGTAGCTTTAGGATATGGAATATTACAAGATGCACTTCAGTCACTGAAATGTTACTTGGATATTCTGGACCAGCTAAAAGAAAACAAGTCCATTGTCCAAAATTTAACTGATGTAAAAAGTCCTGGTAAAAAAAGCCCAGCTACTGTCCTCAATAAAATAACTCAAATCCTGCTCTCCTGGTTCCCCAAGCATGCCCTTTACCACAGCTATAGAGGAATATGCATGCAGATCATAAAATTACTGGTGTGTGGTAATACCACCAGCAGATCTTATCTGGCATGATCAGGGAGAATGTTCCATGGACACTGCCTGCTCTGTCAGGGAATGCTTTGGGCTGGGAAGCACCTCAGGGATCATCTCATTCCAATCTGCTGCGATGGACACACCTTCCACCAGAGCAGGCTGCTCAGAGCCCCGTGCAGCCTGCCCTGACCACAGCAGGGATGGGGCATGGGTCCTTGGGAGAGAAGGGATTAATGTGAGTTGTAATGAGCAGCAGGTCAACAATAGAATTTCTCTTCACAGTGTATCTGGACAGGTAATTTCTTAGCGCTACAAGAACTAAGTGCACCTATGGAAATAGAAATATTTTTTGTGAAGCCAGATTACACATCTGCTGTAGTAAAGCAAATACAAATACACCCCCACCCCCACCCCCACATATATACACACACACATATGTATATATACCAGGTATAAATACAGCAAGTTCCCTGGGATTCCTGAGAAGGAGTGGATCAGCTGCACCTCCTGCCAGCTGCCGAGAGGTGAGGAGTGGCAGGCTCTGCGATGTTCCATGGCAGGACACAGCTGCAGGACCAGCACACTGAAGGTCTGGCTCCTGAGCAACCTCTCAGACACTGTGCTAGAAAATCAGCAAAGCTTCCAGTGGAAATTGGTCAACAACTCGACAAATATTTATCAAAACCATGCAACCAAAGAATAAATGAATGTTTCTCAGTTGGATCACACGTCTCAGGAAGATCATCAGGTGTGGCTTTTCATTCCCTCATTTTTCCTTCCCACCAGAGCCCACTGGACATGTTGTTTCCTTTTGGTTCCATAATAAAAACTCCAGGTTTTTTGTCTGTGACGTGCTAAAACAGCATCTTTTGTAAGCCATGAAATTAAATGCAGTTCACAGTTTTAGTTTGGGGCTGAGTGTCTGTTTCCCCATATCTTTGATTGTGCTAAGGCAGTGCACAAATCCTCTCCTCCCTCCTCTTTACTGGTGGATGTTGGACTTGGGATCCAGTCAGTCAAAACTTGCAGGCACTTGCAGAAGTGATCTTTGGTTAGTGCTGTTTTTCTAGGGGTATAATGTTGTACAATTGCCATTTTTGTACATCATCTTGGAAATCCAGCCTGGAGCAACTGGATAATAACTGGCTCCCAAGATTTTTCCTTTAATTTGGAAATCAAAATTAATACATCAGAACACGCACCCTACCTCCCTCCAAGTAATATCCATTTTACCCTTTGAATATATTATGGCTTCATTTTCATTTTTAAATCACTCTCTGTCAGCTCTTGGCTATCAGTCCTCACTTCAAATATTCAGAGATATTAATCAGTTTCTTTCATCATCTACGGAGAGCTTGTTCTAGGAACCAATACTGTTACAGTTTTGAAACCTACTTTAAAAGTTTTTTTTTATTTTTGCTTTACTTTTAAGCAAAAGATAGCTTCTATCAAGTTTAATATTACTACAGCAAAGAGAGTAAATAAAGCAGTGCAAAGAGGAGGAAGAGTTTCGAGCACAGCAACAAATTCCCAGAAAATATGAGGGGGTTATTATAGGAGGCCATTAAGTGGAACATTCATTTCCTCACACTGATGCAATTACAAAAGTATTCCATTCTTTATTAAATCCATTTCTGGAACCAAGGGATCACCTACCTGAAACCCTTGTGCATCAAGAGGTTAACACCAAGCCTGAACAGTTAGGAGAGCGAAAGCCAAATCAATGGGCTTTTTACCCACAGTGTGCTTTTGCTTTTCCCAGCTTCTGTCTTCTCTGTTAACAGCAGCTTTACTGGCTGAGAGAAACTATGGCCCACTAATGCTACCTCTCATTAAAAAAACACTAAAACCCACATAAACTCCCAAACAACCCATGAAGAATTAAATTCTGCCAGTGTCCAATAAACAGACCCATCCCCAGATCAATGTGGGTAAATATGCTGGTGTTCAAGGTTTGGTAATTTTCACCTGGACAGCTGTCAGATGGCTGTAGGCTTCTCCAAATGCAGACCAGCTTACCCACTACTCATTTATGAAGACTTAATTTTTAATTTTTAATTTAATTTTTTAACAAACTCTCTCCTTGCCACAAATACATTTATGTTTGTTTTTAGCCTTTTCAATCACTATGTTTAAGGCAACCTGAGGAGCTGAGTTAAAGCTGATTCTGGATGGGAGCAGCTTCTAGCACAGCAGTTATTTGGTTTGACTTCTGCATTTTAACTTTGCCATTTGCACAGGTGTTGTTGCAGCATGAATGTGAAATACTAGGGATACAAAACTGAGGGAATCCTATGATGTGGAAACCTAAGTTTTGGCATTTCCGCAGAGTTGTCAGATTCTTGCTGCCTGTAAAGGAATTCTGCACATCTCTGGAGAAAAATGGTAACACTGCACATTATCTAGGGAAATAAGAACTTTCTGAATTGCAAAACAGAGCAAAGATCAAAGAATAGAAACAGAAATTCAATTTGAAAGAATTCAAAAGGGAAAGCAAAAAAAGATTCACAAATAGAATAGCAGATTGAGAACCGTCTGAGAGACTTTGAGAAAAATAGAAGCACTGGTCTTTATACAGTAAATTAGAACAAAAAATCCTAGAGAATTTACAGATAGTGTAAGAATTACTTTAATTAACATTAATAAAGACGAAACCACATTTGAAATGCCTACTGGAATTTTTATTAATTAGCACTGCTGATCCCTTCTTGCCCACAGATGCCCCAGGTATCTCACAAGGCATGTGAGACTTGTGAGCTCTGTACACCAGGACTCAAAGCTGAGGTGACAAACTTAAAACACAGATGGACCTTAGTGACAAGACTCTCCCGTCTCCCTAAAATTAGAGGCTGTTTGGCAAGCAAAATTACTTCACTGTAACATTTTAATTAGTTTAGCTCTTCTCAAGCTTTCTGACAGATGTAGATTTTAAAGAGGGATTTGAATGAGAATAGTGTATCTGGCAATAGATACTGCACCTAATGAGTCTGGAATGTAATACATGTTGGTTTGCCACAGGACATAAACTCCTGAATCACACTTCAAAATCCAGAAGCAGTGAAAGAAACCTCATGTTATTTTTCAACATGCACTCTCTTTTTAGAACATTACAATTTCTCAAGATCAACAACCACTATGTAAATATCACATTTCTAAAATTATTATGCGGCCTTAACACCCCTGCAGAGAGCTTTGGCATTGTGTTTACTTCCTACAAAATACTTCACCACAGCTCCTGGACAGCTCAAAACTTCTCCAGCCATCTAGAGACTGAATCCAATGTGATGCCACTTGGATTAACTTACACCAGAAGACGTTTCAGTCCAGAGGTAAAACAAACACATACGTGGAATCCATTTTTGTGGAAACAGCTATTAATATAGGCAAATTCTGCAGATTCCTTTCCCAAACAATTGGAAATGTTGCCTGCCATTTATTTCCCTTTAATTAAATTTTGAGCTGGATGCTGTGACAGATTCCCCTTGCTGTGTCTTGTATGCACACCTTCTATATTTTTTAAACCTCTTCTCCTCCTTCTCCCACTCCCTACAGACTCACCAAGACATAAAAGGAATCCAGAAAAAAAACTGGCATTAAGTTCTTATCTTTGAAACCTCAAGGGTGAGTGGATTTGAAATCTGCAGTTAGTTTTACAAGAGCTGAACATATGGTGATAGGAAGTTTTATGTATGTGAAGACCAGCTCTGCTCTCTCCACCAGGAAATGTGAGGAGTATTAAAATACCCATTTTTTCTTAACATTCCCCTTTTATATTGTCCTAGAAGCAGGCATATTACACCTTTTTGCCTAATAAACAGTTTAAACCCACTTTCCATTTCTCACATCCATAAACCGAGGTACTTAGTTGATTTTTTGCTCTTAGCAAAATGAGCTTTTTCAGCTGTCACTTTGTAGCTGGATGTGAACCTGACAACCAAACTGCTCTGCACCTGCTGCTAGCACCACAGGAACCCCTGTCAGGCTACAAAAACGAAAAGATTTAAACCAATAATTGTTTCCAAACTCTCATTTTCTCCATTTTCAGCAGACTGACATCCATTACCATGGAAACAGTTGGAGAGCAGAGTAGCAGGGATACAATCTGACCCAGAAGTTCCAGGATTTTCCAGCTCCCATCATGCTGATAACAATTTTCAAGAAGTGACCTCTCTATTTCACCTTTAATAAGAATCAGGAACACATTACTTAGTCATGCAGTAAAACTGAGCTCAAAAACTGCTTCTAATTTTTAAGCTGGGCTTCCAGTCCCAATTTGCATTGCTGAATTTCCAGGGGTATGACAACACAAGCCATCTCACACCTTCAGCACATCCACCATCTCCTCCCAGGGGTGGGAAGAGCTCCTGCCTCAGGTGGGTAGTTCTGCCTGCTACCCTACAAGCACTCAGCTGCTTCTTTCCATCATGCCCACGCGGTGTCATTAGGATCTGAAGAAAACAACAACAGAGCTGAGCAAACAGACCCAGGCAGTTCTCAGGACAGCAAGAGATGGGCACTACCCTGCTCAGCAGGGAAGGAAACAGATACAGCTAACCAGAGTGCAAAGGAGCAGTCTGGAGTCTGACCTGAAATTCAGATACCAGCCCTGGAACACTTTCTGCTAAGCACCACCACTTCACTATCAGAGGTTTTAATGTATTTGAATATTCATTAAGTAAATCTTAAATATTTTAAATTCTATACAACAGCAATTATTCAGGTCTTTTAATCACAACCTTTTATTTTTGCCACCGTATTCCCGTGAAGTCTTGAGAGATTTGTACCTACACTTTCAGTACTCAGCTACCACAGTGCTGATTCAGACCAGCAATACCAGAGGTAAAATCCACAAGGCTCAGGGATGATGGTGATTTTCCTTAATGGCTGTTACTTGGAAAACCAATACCAGGACACAATTGGATTGCAAAGATGCTGCACACACTTGAAACAGAATTAAAATTATCCTTGGGGCACCAGCTGCTACTTGAACAACAGATTGTCCATGTAACATCAACATCACACTTTCATTCTGCACTGGGAATAACTTTGGAGAGGACACCAAGAAACTTTCTGGCTGCGGAGATGCTTTTGGTACTCAGGCTATTTGCATCCTAACTTTAATAACTGAGAACTACCTTAAGTATGCACTAAGTACTCAGGGAAAGCTCATCCTGAGTTTCTTTTAGGGATGCTCAGCAGAAAAGTAGCAGATTTTTTCCTCAGGTATTTTTTTCTCTCAATATTCAAGATTTCAGAAGCACCTGTATAGCCTTCCTGCATTTTCAACATGGATTGCATTGTGCACTTCAGAGACTTTGGCTGTGATACTTTCACGCAGCTTGCCAAATGCTTTGAAAGGTCTTTGAGTTTGTGAACTCAAGTTCAACTAATTAGAGTGAATGGAGAATTCTGAATTCAGGAAAACCATAGGACATCAATAAAACATAAAGCCTAGCAGGTCAGTCCAGAAGTCAGCAAGTCCATTTGGCAGCCACTGAATAATGCCAGGGATGAGGAATGCCAAACAGCAGTGGGAGCTTGTGGCAAGACCACACCTTCACTGTGCTACAGAGAAACCCAGATTGTCCTTTCTCCCTGAATCACTCCAGACTGAGACTGTCCCTTCAAGGGGCACTTCTGATATGTCAGCTGATTTTCTGTGCCATTTTCCACCCACCAACCACAAGCCTGGCCCAGTAAATAGAGCACTGGGAAGGTGCAGGAGACTAGAGCTCCATTCTTTCTTAAAGTCCTTTAGCTGACTGACACTGGGAGAGCCAGCCTTTCCCTATGGCCCTGCAAAATCATATTTATCTCTGCAGGGTGAGATTACCTGATGGAAACAAAAAACCCAGGCATTATTTTCTTAGCAGGCAACTAAATAAATTAATCATCTCAATTGAGAGAAAAAAATATTATCTCACAGATTGTTGTGGTATCCAACTGTCCCCACATCAAAGCTATTTTAATTGGAAATCTTGAAGGGCAGGAACTTTCCTGCAGCTCACAATCCGAACAAAGTAAGTAACAATTAGAAATCAAATAGGCTCTGTTAACCCCTACTCCTTCAGCTCAGCTACTGACCAGAAAGAGGAAGGCAACTATTCTTTTTTTAGTGTGTAATAGGAGCTCTCCAACCATGTCTGGCCCAGCAGCCAGCCCGTGGGTGTGTGAGTGTGGCTGTCTGGCACCGTGCTCTACACAATCCTGCTGGGAATGCTCCTGCTGGGAGCTCTGCCATGGACAACTGCCTTTTCCATCCCACACTGGCTGTAGGATTTCCTCCCCTTCTGCTGATCTGGCCCTGAGGTGCTATTATACACCCTTGTGATTTCGGCAGTTCTAACAGAGGATGGCTCTTGGTGCTGCACAGACACAGCAGAGGCATTCTCCAGCGTCCAGGAGCTCCTGATCACAAGAGACCACACATAAAAAGGACGGAAAATTCATTTAGAGTTGCTGCTTAAATTTTCCATCTCCGTGTTCCCCAAGTCCCTTATTCACTGAGCTGTGTGCTCTGCATGACCTCGGGCAGGATTTTGTCAAAGGAATTCACCGTGCAAGTGGTCTGACAAGAGGGCAATGCCTTCAGCTCTGGCACAGCCACCTTCAGTAGCACGTCAGAGCCCTCTGCCTTGTGCAATTCACTCACTCAGCACCAGGACCTGAGCTCAATGACCAGTCACCAAAACAGCTCCAGGTCAAACTTTGGGCACTGGAAAGAACTGGGAAATAATTGCCTACAGTTAATCTAAGAAGGAAAACAAAAGGCAATGAAGAGAAAGTGACAAGAAGAATAAAAAAAAAAAGAAAAATTTAATTTCTTAAATCTATTTGGGTGAGATTTTGATAAAAATCATATGCAATTGGCTATTACCAGATTCAAAAGAAGCCATGTTTGCTGAGAAAATATTGTGTTGTTAATTAATGCATTTGTCTGTATTGAACAGCAGTGAGGCCATTATTTGCTCTTTGTTTCTTCTAGGCTATGAGGTGAGGGATAATCAGGAGTAATTACTCCTCTTAGGAAATATTGTAGATTAACAGAAGGGAGAAATGAAAGGCAATCTCCACACATTGCATTTCTTAAGAAAGTATCTTCTCAAGGCCAAGACCACATTGGTGCACTTCAGCTGCCATCCCTAATGCCAAGCATGAACCCTTGACACCCTGCCATAGCATGTCACATTTATTGGTGGTAAGAAACCCAGAAGAAATGGATCATTAAAAGAATACAAGCAAGGAAGTCTACAAACATCAAAGTTTGCATGGAGAGCTGACAGAAAACAACACAGAGAAAACTGATGTGGGGAGGAAGCAAGAAAGCAAGAACTGATGGAACAGAGGGACGCTGCCCTGCTCAGCTGCACTTCTGTGCTTTCCATTGACTTTTCTCCAAGGTGAAAAATGGCTTTAATCAGGTCCTTAGGGCCTGTGCTTGGCTCTATCAGCCTCTCTATTGACAGCAAGAAAGTAATTTCACTTTGCTGGGAAATCAAAATGTGGGGTGGAAATGGCAAGATGTGCATCTTGACACCAGAATTATGGGGACTCTTGACCAATGGAGTCAACAAAATCTGTCTCAGTTCCCTCTCTGTAAAATCAGGAGTCTTTCTGCCTGCTTTGCTAAAGGAACATTTCTCCAAACACTCTTGCTCCCAGTGAGCTGGGGTTTTCCCCACATCATCAGCTGCTAAAAATGTAATTCTGTTTTGTTGCTTTGCAATGAAAGCAAGGCAGGACAATGTCAGACACAGGAGAGACAGATGACACAGGAAAAGGACAGCCTCCAACTGGGGCACCCAGCCAGGCTGTTTGAAACACTCACAGCAAATCTGGCAGCTTGAAGTATCCATCCCGGACCAGGCCATTTTTCTGGCAAGTCTAAATGCTTGCCCTTAGCAGCCAGAAGCACCAAATATTTCAGGAGGAGATAAATCCTTCCCCCTTGAAACAGCTAGTGAGTGACTGTCCTCTTTTAGGTTAAAAATGCCACTAACTTCAGCCTGAGATCACTGGAGTTTAATGTTTATATTCAGTCTTGAGTAAGGGTATATCAAAGTATTCTTAAATCCTTTCAAAATCCTAACACATTTGTTTGAGAGTGAGAAGTTCCCTACTGAACTGCCAGCTCAATTATTCCAGCTAAATTATTCCAGGTAAAAAAAAATTACCCATGGCTTGGTACACAGAAGAGAAAGCATTTCCAGTTATTCCTTTAATATCGATCACCTTTGCTTTAATCCTGACCACTTCTCAGATTTCAGGATCTTCGTGGGCATTTCTAACAGTTTGTGAACTATACATAAATAGGTTCATACATCTGTGTGGTTTTATTTGGCAGGCCCAGAATGAGCAGGGTCATCTCAGCTGTGCTGTAATTGTATTGGGCTATTCAGTGTATTCAGCCCTTGGAGAGGGATGGCACAAACACTGACTCTCTTCCTTCAGTGCTCCAGGACTTCCCCATATCCCAGGAGCTCTCTGGAGGGCAGGGAAGCAGTCTGGCTGTAGGGCAGGCAGAAATTTCTTCACTGAGTTCAACTTATAAAAGACATAGAATAGATCCTTCTGGAAACTGAACTTCAATCTTATTGGCAGGAGGACCAACAGAATATCGATCATATTGGATTTTCCCAACACCAAGATTTAGGTCAGCTTTAGGAGAGGCAATTACTAAAAAAGAATGAGATCAGAGTTCATGAAGAGCAGCAAATTAGCCAGAAATGGAAATTCCCCAGTATTTAGATTTATTCCCAAGTTACACACCATGAATTTGTGCAGACAGTAGAGCTGCGTCTATAAACCAAATTTTTTGAAAATTAGAAATATCACATCTAACTTGCAAATAAAAAAACTATCATACATGACTTTTAGAACAGATGTTTAGGTGAAAGACAAAAATAAAGAAAAAAATGGACCTTTCTGTTAAGGAAGCAAATAAGAAAAGCTCAAGGACACAGTCTGCTAACCCACAAAAACTCACCTAGCACAGTATATTATATATAATTGCATGAAACTGCTAAAAAAAAATGAAGTTTTGCTTATTATTACTTCAGATGTGATTACAAATAATATTCCACTGATGTCTGGCCATCTAACTACAGTTTTTTTATCCAATAAATTTTTTCCAATATCCAAATAAGTACAACTCTGGGAATACTTTACACAATTCAGACATATGACTTTGAGTTAAAACAAGAATTTTTTTCTTCTAAAGACTGTCACTGTAACCAGCTGGCACCAAAAATGTTCACATTTTGTGGAATCATTTTAGTTTCAGGAAGATTCATTGCTCAGACAGCTGACAAATTCCTAAGGCCACTAGAAATGGGCCTTTTTTAACCATTCTGCCTTGTTCTTTTTAAGTTGCAGGCAAGTGTAAGCAGAAATTTCTCCATATCGCTTGATTTTTAAATTAATTTTCTTTTTTAGTTAAAGAAAATCTGGAGCTGTGAGGTGATTGGGGTTTTGTTGCAGTGGGTGCAGGTGGCAGAGTGCCACGATCTTCCTGGAGAAGCATCTTCAGAACTCCCAGGAGCACAGGCACATCTCGCCTTCACCAGAGTGATTTCAGCTCTCCTGTGAATTGGGCAATGCTGAAGAAGAGACAGGAGTCCGTGTGGGATTCCCCAGGGAGAATCTTTATTCTTCTATCTGCGAAAGGGTCCAGGGATGGAAAGCTCCAGGGAAGGGCTGAGGGAGCAGGGATTATATAGGAAAAGCAGAGGGCAGGGTAGAGCATCAGGGTGAATCAACTGAGGGTTCAAGGGTGGAGCAAGGGGGAAGGACCAGTGGGGTACAGCAGATTTACGCATGGCCAAAGAGCATCATGGGAGGGATCCAAACTCTCACCCTAAAAAGAGAAGATGCCAACTAAGGGCTCTCCCTCCAGGGGAGGGTTGTGGACTCTCCCTCAGCTGGCCTATTGGCTTCCACAGCGTTTGGCTTTTGCTTTTTTTAACAGGTACACAAGCTTCAAATCCCTCAAGGCTGAAGAATTTCTTTGCCATATTTCAGCAATGACAAACTATTTCATGTCCAAAGTATAAATTTCAATAATTCAAACCTGTAGTGACAGGAGGTGTCATAATAATGGAAATGCAAAATGTTAGCACTGCAATAAAGTAAGAGTAGCAATCTTTTCACCTCATCAATGGGTATCAAATGAAGAAAACCAGGAAAGCTTCAAAGATAGCCTTTTACTGGTTTTATCAGGACATGCTAAAGATGTGAATTCTCAGCTGACATGTTATAATGTTACAGAGAGGCTTTAGGTCTGTATCAAATTAAAATGGACCAAGAGAATGAGAAATTCCTGTGTTTACTACACAAAACAAACTTGATATCTGAGTACACTGTTCACTGGCATAGGGTAAGACAGTGCAATGTATTTACCGCCTTAGCCAGCCTTTTTCTTACAAACATTTGGTTCCTCCTGCTGGTCAACCTGCCCATTTAATTTCACTCTCTGGCATAATAAAGGCTTTTCCTAATAGTTACCTCTGGTTTACAAATTGTAACATTTGAAACTGACTTTTCCATTAATATCCTTTTGAAGAGCTGACTCTAACAGAGGAAACCCCGATAAGCCTTCTCTTCCTCTCTGCTCTTAAACCTTTGAGGTCTGAATTTCCTGTGGGCAAGACAGAACCAGAGTGGGAACAGCCATTCCCAGGAACTTGGCTGGAATTTGTGCCCAAGCTCAGCCCAGCAAGGTGCTGATAACTGGGCCAGGACACCTTCGGCTGCTCAGTATCCACCTCCTTCAGGTGGATTTGGGGAGAAGCAGCTCAGCCTAAACAGAAAGGTGGCAGAGTTGTGGCTGTGACCACCCCAGGCAGGTCCAGAAGCCACCCCAGTGCCACCAGGGAGTCTTCCACTGCTGCAGTGGGTCCGGAAATGCCCCAGTTAAACTGTTCAGTGAGATGGCTCTGACCCCAGGCTTTGCCCCAAGCTGCCCATCTCCCCTGATTTGTCTCCTTTCCACTGCCCTAAACACGTATGTATTCCCTACTCCCACTCAAAAAAAAAAAAGAAATCAGATTCTCTTAGTAAAGCAGGCTTCAGCTGTGAAGGCCATGAGGGGAACATAAATTAATTTTCACCATTTATCAAGTGATTGGAGGCAAATTTTTTCAGGCAGGTGTCTGTGGCCACCAGAGAAGGACTGATATATAATCAATGTGACCCAACTCATGGGGCATCCTTTAGCAGCAGGAACACCCCACTTTCATCACTGCAACTCAAATATGGCTTTTAAAGCTGCATACTAACTATTAAACAAGACAAGAAGAGAAGAAATCATCTATGAGCACAAACTGGGAGATCCAATGGTGCAGGCAACAGCACTTTGGTAGTTGCTTAATCATTTTAAATGGAGACATTTTGGAAGTGAAGCAGGTCATCTCACTATACTTTTTAAATTCACCTGGAATATAATAGTCAATGAAATTTAATCTGTCAGGAAAAAAATCACTTCAAGTTCACTGAATTTTTTTCTTCTTTTCAATTTACTTTTAGCCATTTACCTATGCTTTTGGAGGTGAAATATTGTTGTAAAAACTACACCAGGACTACCTTTCAAACTGACTGCTTTGTACATAGCATATCTGTGGTTGCAGCTTTGGAAAATTTTGATAAATGAGAGAAAAAAATACAGGCAAATGCCTGCAACAATATTCTAAGGATAATTTTAAATAAGAAAATGTATTTGTGAGTGTATTTAACAGGAAAAAGCTATCAGCAAACAGAGAAACTGAAACTAGTGCTGCCCCATGTCTAACAGCACTCAACTTTTCATTTCAAAGGAATACCCTTGCCTGTTTAGGGATTATTCTTTTTTCCACCTAATCCCATTCTAACTAGTACAAGTCCAGCATTTGAATATGAAGCCAGCAGTATCCCCTGCAGAGGCTGCAGCTGCCATCTCTGAAATAGCATTTCTTTGCCAGTCGGGAAACAGCCTCACCTTTAACAATCTGTTAGAGGTGGTATTCCCGGGGTGCAATCCATCCTGGTTTATGTGTGATCATTGCCCAATTTGTTCTTATTATGTTATTAGTGCTGAAAGATGTTTTCCATTAGAGGATGCAAGCTTTCAAGTTCTTGCTGGCTAAAAGATGAAGTTAAAGGCTTTCAGCTCTTAAGGGAGAGACATATTTGCAAACATTTAGTTTCTATGGAGCAGATCTCTTTTGCACAGTAGCTTTACTGTTTGGATTTTCAGGTGTCATACATGAAATGAAGCTTCCAGTCTACCCCAGATCTTTCAGCATCAGCCTTAAAAAGATGTTAATACTTCAGAAGAAGTCCGATCAATGTATTTGAAATCATAGTTTAAATACAATACCAACACCAGCATCAGCTGTAGAAACAGCTGATTCACAGGAGGGGTGGCTGATGCCATAGATTTCATAAAACATTGGTTGCCAGCCCAGAGGAGGTCTGGTGGCAGAGTCCAGAAGCTGCTCACTCCATTTTGGTTGCTATCCACTGCAAGTGTGAGCAGAGTTTGGGCAAACCACAGCTCCAGGCAGGGGGCGTCCCCCTCCCAGACATCCTCTCAGAGCCAACACCTGCACTGCCAGGCACATTCACAAAGCCAGACCCTTGACAGCCACAAGCAATGCCTTCTGTATTTCTCTGCAGCTCTTTGGGGCTGAGATTAAAGGCACTGGGTGCTGCCTGCTGCCTGGATACTCCTTCCAGAACTGCAAGAGCCAGGAGCCTTCAGCTTAATCTGGCACTTACTGTCAGGTGCAAACCAATAAAACAAGAATTAAGATGTATGTTCCTAACTTGCTGAGGAATTGCTTATTCATACCTTAAGCTGTAATTTTATGTTACCCAGAAAGGAAACAAACCCTACATCCCTATGCCAATGCTCTTTAATTTCCCTGTAAAGAAACCTGCACTGGTAAGGCACAGACAGCTCCAAGTCCTTCACAAAAATGTACAGTCTCTCATTTTACAAATTATAAAGTGAAGTGACTGCCCACTACCACACTAAGTCTAGAGAAGACACAGAATCAGAATGCAGATCTCCTAAATTCTTCATTTTCCTACTACATTCATGATGGACAGACAATTTGGTAGCAATCCTGTAAGAAGCCATCTCCTGCCAGTTGTTAGTGTAAGTAATCTTTATGGGATATAAACAATTGGCTTTTAGATTTCTATGATAATACAGCAGACAGACAAAAAACCCCATCACATTAATAGCAGATTTTAAACTATTCTAAGCAATATTAATGAATGTTATGACTTGAGAAACAACAAATTACTGACAGACTCACCGTGTGTTCCATCTTCAAAAGTGATTTCACATCACTTCTGGTACTCCCAAATCAATAGATTTCATCTCTTCAAAATTACACCAAGTACAAGAGATCATAGAATCATTAAGATTGGAAAAACTCTCCAAGATCATGAAGTCCAACCATTTACAGCAGTGGCAAGCTAGGACACTCAATCATGTCCCTCAGTGGCACATTTACACATCTCCAGGGACGGAGGCTCCACCACGTCCCTGGGCAACCTCTTCCAAGGCCAGGAAAACTTCTGTGAAGAAGTTTTTCTTAATATTCAGTCTAAACCAAGGCTGTTTCCTCTGGTCTCTTGCTATCCGGAAGCAGAGCCTGACCCCCCCACCTGGCTGCCCCATCCTCTATACCTCTCTCTCTATGCAGAGCCACAAGGACCCCCCTGAGCCTCCTTTTCTCCAGGCTGAGCCCTTTCCCAGCTCCCTCAGCTCCTCTTGGTAGGATCTGTGCTCCACTCCTTTCCCCAGCTTTGCTGCCCTGCTCTGGACATACTCCAGCTCCTCAATGTCTTGGAGGGAAGGACACAAAATGAATCTGTAGGTCATAAAAGGCCCCAGGAGCATGATTCCTTGAAAGGAAAGCCAAAATAATTTATGATGTTACTATCATAGTTATTATGAGTCTGAGTTACAACATAATTGAGCTGCAACTTCTTTGTGCTTCCTAAACAGAAAACTCAGAACAAGGCACTCTTTGAAGGAACCACTCCAGCTACAGCCCAGCCAAGGAAGAGCAGCCACCAGCCATCACAAAAACAACTTTACAGTTGTATCTTTGCATGATAGTCCCTCACCTATGCCAGTGTAAAGGATTAGATGAAAATTCACTTTATCGACTCCAAACCCCCAGCACAGCACGTGTAACCAGTTCTACAGTCTCACCATCCCTCTCCAACACATAGCAAACCAGGAAATAGCCAACTGCAAATGGTGAGGTTTCATCTCATAGCAAAAGTTACTCTTATTAGTCTCTATGTGATTGACTTTGTGCAATTAAACTTCATTCCATTCCCATTAGTCAAGTCTACAGGGCCATATAAAATTTGTGGATGACAAAATGAGAAAGTATTGCCAGTCCTAGAGGAAGACTGCATCATAGTTCAGAAAGAATTATTCCCTTAAGGCTATCTAATCCTTCCTAAATTATGACCCAGTCCTCTTCAAAATTGTTAACACTTTCTGACTTCGTGTCAGACACAAATTGAATAATTGTACCCACTTTTTTCTTGTAACAAGGTCACTAATTGAAATATTTGACAGGATTGCTCTCTAGACCAAACCTGGAGAAGCAGCACTGATAGCTTCTCTTCATTCTGGGAATTTGCCCTTCCATAGAATTCACTGACGCTTCTACTTGAGCAAGCTTTTTATCCACCTCATAGTTTTTTAATTAATCCCCATTTTTTCATTCCTTAAGAATAATTTCCCTTAGGGAACACGTCAAATACTTTGCTTAAATTTAGACAGATTAGGTTCATTGCGTTCCCCTTGTTTAAGAAGTCAGCTATCTTTATCAATATATTAAATCAGTCTGATAAAACCTGTACTTGCTGGAACTATTATCCCAAGTTATTCCATTTACCTCTGAAGCCCTGATTGTTCTTCCCTTCAAAACCAAGAGACTTTGCATATCATCGGGATCGAAGTCATGATTTCATGCATTGCTTGTAACTCCCACTTTTGTGAGCATATCTTTTTGGTTATTCTCCACTTTATGGTATCAGTAGTAGGGGGCCACAGCAGCAGTAACCAGAGAGATTTCAGGCAGGATCAAGGCAGTGATTTAAGCACAGTGCTTGGCCTCAGAGAGCTGGACATTATCGGGAGTGACTCGGACTGGGAGTGACTGCTCCATCACCCCAGCATGCACTGTGGCAGAAGAGTGAGCTGCCTTTAGCATCCTCATCCACAAGTCCTGGCTGGGAGAATTTGTTTCTATGGAGATGTGTAAGCACACAATACTCTCACTGAACCTTGGTGTACCAGAAAGTGCAGCACTGCAATGGTAAAAGATTGTCAGCTCCATCCATTTGGAAGAATTGCCTAAAGATGGGAAGAACAGTGAGGCTGGCAAACCCCACGACAGGCAGGGTCTGATCATTACCAGTGAGGAGGGTCTCACACAATGCTGCACACATCAAGTTTTCCGGGGCCAGAATTGCATGCAAATGCCATCTTTATTGCAAAACCAAACCTTTTCTACTGTTTACACAGTGACCCAGTAAAGCCCCCACAAATGACCATACTTTTCCTATCCAGATGCCAAAGGACCTGCCACTACCCCAGTACAGTAGCACACATCTACAGTAATTGTGTGAGGAACAGACACAGATTCTTCTACAAAAAGAATCCTCCGGCTTCTAGTCACCCTCACAATGATCGGCCTGTAGACTTTCTAAAGCTACAGAAAAACCACGGAGGTATTTGTATTTATCTGATACAATTGTACCTATTGCAGTTAAGCTGTATCACCTAAATTCTTTTATTAATGAACAGGGCCCCACTTACATTGAGTTTTGGAACACCATTAATTTTTTTGCTCAGTAATTTTCTTCTCCCAGCATATTCAGCTGACACTACCCATAGCCAGCCATAGCAGTTTCATCACCAGTGGACCCATGACTTTGTTGCAGGAAGTGCTCTGTGATAAAGTGACTTGAAAGGAACAACCACTGCTAAACTTAAAATGCAATCCTTTTCTGTAGATACTCTAACATCCAGAGCTATATGGGAACATCTCACCACTCTAAAACATATAAAGAGTCATTTCTACCTGTGAAAAATTCTGTGTGCTCAGGACAGAGATTCTTTATGAACTATGGATTGTTAAGAACAAGTCACCAAGAATAAAACAGATTTTGTCATAGCCTGCATGAGCTCAAGAGCTCTACAGGTTATTGGTATTGATTTGACATTCACAAGAACACTACCCTAATTCTTTCAAGAGAGCCTAACTCAGCAAGAAACACAGTAAAACCATTTAAGTCAGGCTTGGAATGTTACAATAATAGCAAGGTTCAAGTTATTTCAATTCCTGTCATAGTTTGAAGCACTAAGCACAGAGAGATGAGTGAGGAAGGAGAGAGATAAGAAGCCTTGAGATACTTCTTGATTTCAGCCCCCTCATTATTAATTGGTCTTTGATACACTGAAAAGGTAAAATTGAAGCAATGACCAGTGCAGAGCTGATGTGTGTTGATATCCTGATATCCTGTTGATCTAATTTCAGAAAAGATTAGAGGACACAAAGCAAGCCCAAGAGGATGAAGTAATACTACTGATGGTCATGTTTAATTCATCTGAATTCCCACATGTGGAAAGGGTAATCAGAGATACGTTAGTAAGGCCAGGCTCCCTTTCTATCTATACTCTCTTTTAGTTTTTCATCATTTATATTTTTCAAAGCAGGTATCATTGCTTTGGATACCTCTGGAAGTTTGCTAGCAATTTGAGAATGTATGTTAGGAGCATAATACCTTTCATGATGATGTTTCACATAAACCCCCCCAACTTTATCAATTCAATAAGCAGAAACATTAGAAAGCTTTTAAGTTTTCCCAGTGAACCTTTTATTTTCCATATTGGTTTGTATAATTTGTTTTACACTGACTTGGATAATACGTGTGTATTATCAGCCAGACAGCACTTCCAAATTCAGACAGAATTTTTTACAGAAGGAATTTTTAAAATCTCTTTTCAGAATTACTATAAGATATTCTAGTTATGCTGTTCAAAATATTTAGATAATTTTCTAAAGAAATGCTTCAGAAGAAAATGTGAAAAAAACCCCATATTTTACTGTTCCTGATGACAGCAGAATGTGACCTTCCTACAGAGAATCCTGATACCAGACAGCTACAGAACCCCTGCCAGGCATGGAGAGTCTTACAGGATTGGCCTGAGATATAAATTTGGGGTTCTAGTCTTTCAAAAATTTCCTATTTTACCTTGGCCAAATCACCCAAACTCAGGCCTTCTAAATTTGTGTAGATGCTTTAGACTAATCTACCTTAATAGAATCTATATCCTTTTCCTCCTCCTTTACTTCACTTTTAAGAAGTAAATCCTTATCCCATACGAATGAAAAGCTAATACACATTTTAAAGACCATCAGTTTCTCTGTAACAAGTGCCAGTGATTGATAGGAAAAAAAAGTTACCAGGTTTTTTGAAGCATGTCTTTTGAAGAATTCTTATTCTAACTTAAGGGCAAATTCATTTCTTGAATAAAGCAGTGCCAATGTCATTAACCTCACTGAACTGCTAGTCTTGGCAAAAAAAAGTAAACCACCTTTCCTACTACTGCTTTGAATGTAATTATTCATGATTAAAGAAAGCCAAATTAGTAGGAAATGTGAATTCAGTTCCACAAAGCAATTTCAGAGATAGAGCAGCTGCACCTTTGCTGCAGAGAACTGTAAAAGTGTACCCTTTATTGCCTGCTCACAATTCACAGCTGCTGTGCAGGGGCTCGGAAGAAGAAAGGAAATGTTAATTATGTTTCTTTTAACCTAACCCTCCTTTAATATACCTGTTTCTAGGAATAACATATCCATAGATGGTTGAAGTGTTCTTGGGTTAAGAAGCTTTATTTCAGATGTAAAAGGATTGAAGTCAGGTGATACATATCCTAGCTATCAATTCTTTCTTTCTAAATTTTTTTTCTGAGTATTTTTTGGAGTTTAAGACTTCTCTTAAGGAAAGTCCATTAGCTATGTAAGAACATTGGGCATACTTTTCCTTCTTCAATCCTGTTCACCACAATGTGCCATTTCCTGCAAACTGCAAAGAAATCAAGTAATTCTAAAAATGGCACTACCAAACTCACTCCCTGCATTTCAATGTCAACAGAAATTCAAGTTTTCAGGGTTATTTTTCCCCCTCTTTTCTACTGGTTTGCTGCCTGATTTCCCTTTCTGAAAGAGGCCAGCCCTTTCTGCAGTTGTTTAGTTGTATATCTTGTATTCATAAACAACAACTAAGGGTTAAAGACACCAATGTTTTCTGCACATGCAAGTAATCCTTCCTCCAAAGAGAGGAAGGATTCCACCCTGCTCTCCTCATACACTTTTTACCAGTTCTTTATTCAGTGCCATGCTTTACCTTGATGGTTCATAACTTCTATCCTGCAAAGAAATCTCTCATTGTTTCCACTGGGGTTTACAGTGTTAAATTGCAAAAAACTGTCAGTCCTGCAGCTGGCACTGAATTGGACACTTATGAAACTCTAAAGGCTCCGTGCTGGAGTCACACTCTGCTGCCAACAAACACCATTATGGGGGGAATGCAGAGAAACTGAAAACAGCAAAGAAATTCAAATACCAGCTCCCAGCAGTACAGAGGGGTGGGAGCTTTAAAAACAAAAATCTGCTTGTGATGAGTCTCAACACATCTGCAGAAAAGTCTGGATAGGATAGGAGAAAGATGAAGGGCTGGCTTTGTGCATTCTCTTATTTGCTTTTTCTGTAAAATTAACAGCAGAAAGAAATGACACCACAGTAAAGTTGCATCACTGTACATAAGGCAATCCTGACTTCAGGCTCCAGGGAAAGGCCCTCGTGGCCCAGGGTTAGTCATGGACAACAGCAACTAAAGCTCTGCTGGGGCAGAGACACCGAAGCCTGGAAAAGCTCAGGGGATGAGGGGACAAATGGAATCACTGCTCTGGATTTTTGTTTATTTGAATTACAGATACCTAAGGGGGAGAAAGAGACAAGCAAACAAGTCTGCTGTGTGTTTAATGAATGTTTTCAGCAGAATTGCTATTTCCTTTTTCCTTCTCTCCTTTTCTAATCCAAGATGTATTTCGGAAAAATCTTTTTAAATGGGCTGAATTTCCTTCTCCTGCTGCTGAAACCTACTAGCCTAACACAAGGCTTAGCTTTTCATTTTAACAAACAAGGTACGTTATATCTGTCTTGCTGCATTAAAAATCTCTCATATTATGATTGCACATTTTGACAATTTTTCTTATTATAAACATCTCCTAGATTAGCAGAAGCAGTCATTAGAGGAAACAGTAGAAGTGCTCAGTAGAGCAGGAGAAAAGTGAATACGAAAAGAGCAGAGGTAATGTGGACTGGCAAAACCATAAAGCTCAGTGAAAAGAAGGGGGCAAACTGCAAGCACAGCAAGAGCTGAGCTAAAGAGGGGTACTGAGATGTCTTTTCAGACTCTTCTGGGTCTCCAGGAGAAAAAGTTTTGTTCAGGGGCAGAACTCAAATAACCCAGTTTCCCAAGAAGCAAACGGGCAATAGAAAAGCACACAGATTTCACATTAAGTGCAGAAAGTCATATCTTCCCCTCCCCTCCCAAGGGGGATACTGAGGCCAATATTAGCACACATTATCCCCAGACATCTGAACTACCTCAGGACTTCCCCAAGGACTCCATAAACTTGGGAGCGGAATTGTCTTTTCTTTCAGGAAACATGACAGAATACCCATGAGAAGGCTTTAGGAGTAGTGTCTCCCTCCTGAATGGCTTTTATGTAAGAGACAGCCATAGCCTGAAGTCCAGTTAGGCAGATGTGGCCTGATTCTGAGGTTTATACCTGCAGTTACAAAAATATGAGCAAAAAAATCTCAGGGACTGAGCCCCTCCTTCATACCCAGGTTTCATATTCCAGACAGCTCCCTCTGTACTCTAATCACATTGCTAATAATAAGGACCCCACAGCTAACAAAATATCCTCTTCCAGAGGAACAAAACAATCCTGAAATTAATAGAAGGAACAGCACGAATCTCAATAGCAGCCAATTACATCTGCTGCAGCATCAACAAGGTGCTCAGAACACCAGAGGCTGGTTGATCAATGACTGGGGCAGGAGGATAAAGGAGTTCATTGGTGCCAGGAGGTGACCGACAGCTCTGGCAAAGCCCTGGCTGCAGGTGCCTGGAGTTGATCACTGTCAATGGCAGGTTCCTCTCACAGAATCCCAGCAGGGCCAGTGGGCAGCCACAGAGATTTCTGCTCAGAGCTCTGCTGAGACACTGGTGCACTGATGGGGTTAGGATTTAATGATGTGCTTCATGTCGAGGATGTAGACTGGGAATTTTAACCACACGCATTTGCTAAGATTGTATTAAAATCTTTTCTTAAAGTCTGCTCTCTTTAACTTCAAGAAGTTCTCCTAAGGTATCAGACTGCTGCAGGTTTCCAATGGCTGAGTGTGACTGAGCCCTCCAGAGAAACACAAGAGACAGCTTTTACAGTCCCTGCCTGCTCTCCCTGTGCTGCACTGCAGCAGAGCTTCACATGCACATCCACCTTCAGATGCATTTCCATGCCCTGTGCGGAAGTGGAAACTTGCTACCCCACCTTCCCTGCAAACTTTCCTTCTCCATAAAGTAATTCAGCTAAGAATTTTTTTGCACATAAAACCATACTGGTCTTAAGTATCTCTCACGAAAGAACAATCCTGCAGTAAGAACTGGCAAGAATTCCCTAAAGAATTACAGACTGCAGAATCAAGAACTAACTTCTGCATTCCAATTCCAACAGAAATTCCAATTTCTACATGAAAAGGTACCTCTGAAAGCAATATACAGACAGTTTTCACTTCAGAATTTCTGCCTCTCTGCTCCTCTCCTTTCATGCAGGTAAATTAACTTGTCCTTGTCATCTTATTAGCCAAGAAATTTATTCAATATGTTACAATTACATAATTTCTGCTTTTTCTTTTATGTTGCATATATCAGTTTAGACAAATAAAGTCTCCATCACTCATATTTCCTGTTTAATATACATGAAATATCAGTAATAATAATCTCACTTACTGTCCAGGTGTTTTTTGAAAATAAATTAATGGGAAACTGTTGAATCTCACTCGAGGGAGATTTTGCAATTTTTATTAGAGCATGCAAATAACTGTAATTACTTCTGCCACAAAAAATATTAGTAAAAAGTATTTTTGGAAGTCACAGAGCAGAAAAGTAATTTAAAAAATTTAAATATTAAAATATATACAGGAATATTGCAATCAACTATATTCATAATTACATTTAATACAACTGAGGATGAAGTTTTCCTAAACCACACCTGTCTGTTGATTTAAATGCTGCCTTTCAGACACTGCAATAAATCTGCAGTTTTCCTAATGCTAATCAAAAATATGCAATAGATGAATGATCCAATGCAGCAATCATGGTACATAATTGCAGTAAAAAAAACACAGCTTGAATAATGCGTATAGTTTGATGACAATGTCAACAATTAAACAGTCAAATACTTTTTCTCCTGAATAAAATTTAGGGAAATGAATAATACTTAAAACCTCATGCAGGTGACATTCATGAGGTATTTTCCTCATTGTTCAGCAATAACTTCTTTTTCTTTTATTTTATTCAAGCAAGTCACAGTGTTGCCAGGACATTTATGTGGAAACATTTACCTTCACGTATGCTTGTCAAGAACATTATTTCTCCACAAAACAGAACACTGTAAATTGGATAGATTATTTCTTGAGGGCAAGGAAAATAATGTTGTTTACTACTACTTTTCCTAGGTTTGTACATGTAATAAGACTCTGAAATTAGCTCCTTGTGATGGTAAATGAAGTCAAGTAAGCCCATTTGTTGTACAGCAGAAGAAATAATTTGGTTTAATTCCATGTAAATATAATTTTGCCTGGATTTTTTTCAAAATAGACCAATTCCAGTCCATTTTGGGGCTAATTATGTACTCTGTGCACATACTGAGCATGCCTTGATAACCAGAGATCCCATTACATGTTTAATAATTGACTGTTCAATAGAGCATTGATGCATTTTTGTCTGGAACTAATTCACCTTTGTCTGTGTATCAAGAAGTACAGTGAATTACAGATACGGTTTTGAAATGTAAAGGCCATATCCTTTATTCATCTCAGGTCTTTTAAACTCCATATTCATGACAGGCACTGTTTGGGAATTAATATCCTGGCTTGGATATGCCAGTATATACACAATATGATTTATTAGAGCAATGATTCATTGAAAAGTACCTTGAACCTCTCAGGGAGACAGCACCTTCTGCAACAGGCTTGACCTCCCAAATAAATCACTCACTGCTGTATTTGCAGAGAGGTGCGTGACATGTCACACCAAAATATAAACCTGGTGGTTACAGTACTTAAAATATGAAGTTTAACAAACCCACCGAAAGTTTAAAAAATACACACACAAATGTCTCTGTGGCAGAACAGCAAGCACAAGAAGGTCCCCACTGCTCATGCAGAGCTGTCATCTCATCACTGCCAACTTAGGAAGATCGAAACAGAGGGCTTATTCACAAGTGTAGGATGTTTCATCTCAACAAAAAAAAAAAAGCATCTCCATCACCTTTGTTCTCACCAAACAATTCTAACCAAGGTCAATCAACCTGGCTGGTTTCAAGCGTGAACTCACTGATCTAGGTCTCACAACTCCATTGAATTCTGTCCAGAATGAAAAATAAGACTGAAGAAATCAATGTCTAAAATTATCAACAAATGGCATTCAATCTCAAGAAGAAAGAGTAATAATTTTTTCTACATTGGGAAAAATTCTCTCATCTGTACAGTACCCAAACTACTTTTCCATGTTTGAAAGCTGCATGTCTAAAGATGAATTTGTTGTATATTATGCCATTCAAGCTAGCACCTTCAAGAGCAATAAATTCACATACAAATTATTCTTGTCACTTTGCCACAATTGCACTATTGGTCCAATAGTGCCTCTGAATTTCCTGTGATGATAACCAATGCCGAATCCCTCACAAGTAAAGCAGCAATGCCCTGAAGTATCTGTTACTTTTATAGCGATTTGTAAAGTCACAAATATAGATTTGTAACCAACTAAATCTGGTGAAGAGTGGCTTCTATCTGATAATCTGATCTGTTACACTACCTTGTGACATATACAGGTTAACAGAAATCTTGTCATGTTAAAAAACTGATAATGTTCAGTTTAACATTTTCAGAGACTTCAGATACAGACTCTGGTATTACTTCACCATTCTTATTCTTAGGAAGTGTTTATCTTCAGATCACTGCAAAGTAGAAAACCATTTCAGATATCTCTTTGCATCTTACCTTAATTTTTTGCCATCTTCACAGCCATTTCTCCAAAATATTTTGGTTTCATCTCTAAATGTGTTCACTTCAAACCCTAAAGACTTCTCCCTGTACTTGCCAGTTATTTGTTTTCCCTCAGAGGGTTTAAGAAATCTCTTAGAACACAAAGCTCTCCAAACATTTTTATCCGCCAGTACACAGCTATGTTTTGAGAGGCATTTATCAAACAAGATCGGAGTTTTGCCAAAGCCATGACAGACCCCACTACACTGATGACTCTGCAGAGATCCCAGATGAGTGTACCATTCCCCAAGTCCCATGCCCAGGGTGAACTATCACAGCAATCACTCACTCCCACAGCCCAGGGGGTCCCCAACATTTGTTAAACTCTGCTTGAGGAACAGCTGCAGACACGCCCTGTACTGGATAAATGACACTTCATTGCTGCTGCCAAACTCAAAAGCCAGAGTGCTCTGCTAAGTGGGTTTTTTCACCCAACCACCCTGTCGTTGCTGATGAGCAACAGAATTTCTTCCCATCTCAAGAAAGAATTTCAAGTCATGTCAGCTACAAGCCAGTGGTCAGTTCAAGAGGTAGGGCCACTGCAAGTACCCCATTCTCCTTTAAGTCTGGAGAAAAAACAACATAAAACACTAAAAAGACCTGAACTAGGATTTTTAGGAATCTACATTCATTGCTTTCTAACACATTTGAGATGTCTAAATTTCATTTCCCTGCAGACTGTGGGTTTGACTACACAGCTATCCAAGCGTTAAACAGCTTCATTTGTGATTGGATGCTGGTCTGTGACTTTATTTTGTCTTTTACTGGTAGGGCCCTCAACAGCCAAAGTCAATTTAGGGATTTTCTGAAGCAAACAATAACTTAGAAAACGTGAACTCAATTCACGGTCCAGTTGAAGTGTTGGGAATCTCCCCAGTGATCTCTCCACATGTTTAATATGGTTCTGCTGTACTCGGGCATATTTCCACTCTTTCGCACCCTTCTTTGTTGAGAACACCTTTGGTAAGTACCATTGATTCCCAGTGATTTATTTACTTCATGTTTATTTAACAAGATGTGCTCTTTATCCACTCGTGGTGTTACAGCCCTGACATGCTGCACACTCACAGTTCCACTTCTGTTTTTGCTGGGATTGTGATCACAGACACACTGGCAACAAAGACAGTGGACACTGAAGATCTTAATTACAGAGACTGTTTTCCCTTGGTCTCTTTCTTCAGGACAACTAATAATCATTTATAACACAGACAGCTGGTTTTTTTCTGTTCCCACGTAACTGTTGTCACTGCATTCAGTAAAACACATCTAGTGAAAATGTTTTCCATTGACAAGTTCAGGAGATAAGGCTGGTTCTGCATTAGCTGGAAAATTACTACTTTTCACTGCATGAGGAATCCTGCTTCCTAAGGGGATACTTCACCTTTTAAAGGGCTTATTACAAGCTGGGCTGTAGGCTGTACCATTACACACAGCTTTAGTCTTTCATCAACATTGGCAATCACCACCACTGCTCTCAGCTCCAGAGATACTTCAGCTGCTCATGGCCTCCAAGTGGGGAAAATAACCATCACTTTCTCATTCCTGAGTTATTCTGTGTTTTTCAAAACTGGCTCTCTTGGTTCTCTGGATGCTGCCTAAAATAAGTCAAATGCCCCATCCAGGACGAAAATGAAAATACACTCACAAACATGAGGGAAAGGAAGATTTTTATGAAAACATTCATATCTTTAATGAAAAATAGACCAAACTTTACCTATAATTTCTGTCTTTGTTTTAAATACGCATATATTGTCAACTGTTAGCACATCACAAACAGCTGCACTACTTTGCAATAATAATTTAAAATGACAGTTACAGAAGATTTTATGGCTCTTCTGAACAAAAAAATCTTGACACAACAGTTATGAAAAGTTTAAAAAACCAACACAAAACCCCACAAAACCAAAAAAACAGCCCCTGAGGTCTACTTTTCTAAAAGCTTCATATAAAATCTTCTTCTCTGAAAGCGTTTATTTCAGCAGTGATCTCTGCAGGAAGAACAGAGCTCCAGACAAAGTCAAGGCGCTGCTGCTGCATTCTGAATTGCCTTTGTATGGGCAAACCAATTAGTGACTGGTAATAAGTCATCAGGTGCAATTGAAAGGAATCTGCAATCTGGCTCTCCCTTCTCAAGAGGCACTTATCTTCCTATCCATTGCTGCTAGAACGTGAAACTCCTCTGCAGCTGCCATCTGGCATGCAAGTATGGATGTGGGCCTAAATGAGGAACAATAAAGATGGATGGAAGCCTTCACGCTTTGCATTGCACAATACAGCTTTGTAAAAGATCCCTTATATTAGATGATACTGAAATCAAGATTTTAAGCACTATGACTATGCTTCATTGTATAATTTCAAAATTTATATAAAACAGATTAAATAATCTTTCAGCCAAGTCACTATAAACCAATGAGGGATGAGAGAAAGAATCTTCTAGCTGACAAAGGTAACAGAAACCACAGTCAAAAAATGGGTAAAATATGATGTTTACAGCACATTTAACTTTTACTCTCTAAAGTACAATACTGCATGTCCTAAAAAAAAATGTACAAATATGAACAAAAATATAATGTATTTATTTTTTAAATTTAAAACATGTTGTGCCTCAATAGCTCTTGAGGAGGATGGCAGTAGCAGGTACCCAGGGAAGTCAGCATCTGACTGGCAGGGAGGGACTGGAGCTGACCTCCTGACATGGCTAAGTGCCAGAGCAACAGCACCAGCTGGGCATAGGGGGAATTCCTCCTTGGAACAGTGACCCTGCAGTGCCTCCCCAAAACATAAACCCCACACTCTGACCACTTTGTTTGTCCACAAAAATCCCACTCTACTAATCAGAGATCAGTTATAGGAAAAGAAAAACTCTCTTAATTTCCTCCTGACAACTCCAGGAGAGGAAAAGGAGGTGGAAAATGGGAAAAAAAAAAACCCTGAAAGTATGGTTTGCTATCAGAAAAGAGCAACAAACTTGAGTGTTTCAGCAAGCCTGTGTGGCTGTGGCAGCAGAATCAAAGGCTGCAGTACCTCTGTTTCTGAGAGTGGGGAAGTGATGTGCCTTTACAGCAATTCTTCCCAGAAAAGCAATAATGAAAGACACATATTATACTCAGTTTTTCTACATTACACAATTCAATGTTACAGAGAAGCTACTCTAAAAATCAGAGCTCCCAAAACCTGACAGCTCTGGTTCACAACTCTCAAGAAGGTTTGAAATTACAGAAATTTGTTCTGCATTGAAAGAACACAAATCCTATCCCCCTATCTTTTCTGAAGGGAAATGTGTCAGATATCAAATATTATGAAAATCCAAATGCTTTCCAGTCCTGGACCCATGTCCTTTCTCTCTGGCCGAGCAGTGCAAGGGATCAGTGAGCACTCTGCAGTCAGGACGTTATCAGAACGAATATGCCACCATGACACATTTTGAATTTGACTAGAGCCACGTTTGAAGTAAAAACAATTTAATTAACATCATCAGCACAGGGCACATGGAGATCCAGCAAGTGCCAGTGTTGGACAACTCCACAGAGAGAAGTTCTACCTCTGCTGGGCTATCCATGTTCCACAGTGGGGATGTTACAGCACCTTTGCTGCACTGAAATGTACTACAGATTACAGAGGCAGCATTTTTTTGTCTTAGTCTTTTCTGAATTAGAACATCGCTATACCAAGAAAATAGGAATAGTTTTCTTTTGATAATGGGATTATTCCCATTTTCAGCTCAGCAGAACTATTAAATCTCAAACTTCCAATGATACAGAGGCTTTAGGTACAGGAAACATGACATTTGACAAAAATGGTGCTGTAGTTTCCAGTACAATTATTAAAAATACCTGCAGGAAAAATTCTGTAGGTTACAGAAGAACATAGCACCACACAAATACTCACCAACAGAGATCCCAAAGAATACACAAATGAAAAGCAAGGTGCCAAATGTTTTTGTAAAATACACTTGAAAAAGTAGTATCAAATCTCTTATTATTAAAACATTCATTTTTAAGTGATCCTACAAAATTCCTCTTGGACTGTTATGTGTTGCTGTTGTTGCTACCTCCAGACACAACCCTGCCAATTCTTTTTGATTGTGATTAAAATACCAAACAACTGTAAGATTCTATCAACCACTACTACCACTTCGTGGCAGCCCCATTAGCTGGGAGAAATCAAAATTGGCCCAAGTTCTCTGCACCAAGGAGTGGGTTTAGGACCCTGGGAAGCAGAAGGCTGGGACCTTAGGCTTACAAGGTCGAGTCCCTGCCCTACAATTGGATACCTATCCCAGATAAACCCTTTATCTTTCCAGGCTAGCCATGCCACCTGATCCTTGGATGCAGGCCCCAGACCGGGTGCCTTCTGGGAACAGCTCCAGGTCGTGCAGCCTCTGGATGCTGCCTAGAGAGCACGTGTTGACTGTAATGGATTAAAGGAAATCTCTGGGCCAGCCATTGTACCAGTCCCGTTTTTACAGCCATACTCCCCTGGCTAAACTGGGTCAGAAATAGCAGGGGAAAGTGATGAAGCTCACTGAAGCTTGGCTAGCTCGATTGGTTCTCCGGTGCCACACCAGGAGTGGGGAACTGCCAAGATCTGGGTCTGAGCCTGTGGCAGAACCTTTAGAGCCGCTTACTCTGCAGGGTACGATGTCTCACCATGAGAAGGATCGAGCGAAGGAGCAAGGAGGAAGCTCTGTGCAGAGGTTCCAGCAGGCAAAGCTCATCACCACAGCTGCACCAGGAGCAAAAGAAAACCCCTGAACCCCCTGTGCAGGCTTAAATACAATTGCAAACCGAGGGGTGGATACAAGTAAACAACCAATGGGGGATCCTTGGGGGAGGAGTGAAGGGGTTACATCAATTTTTTGGGGCCAACCGGGTTAGGTGGGAGGAAATAGGAGGTCACATACTCCTATGTACTATGTACTCCATACGCCCGAATGGGGCATCGAGGTTTGGGTAAAACCCAGGAACACCCAGGGGGTGGTACACTTATAGGATTGGCTCAGGGTAGGAGTGACAGGGAAGGAGCTGGAACAAGGGGTAGGGCTGCACTAACTGACAGGGAAGGAACTGGAACAAAGGGTGGGAATACCACAAAGGGCAATGACTGGGGAGGATACAATGCAGGGGCAGACCAACTTGGGAAAAACATGAGGGTACACTGAACAAACCATTAACAGCAAAATTATCAACAATGAATACAAAAATGAATTAAAAAAATCACAGGCTGCAACAGGAACCCACCCCAGGCCTGGTACATGTTGTTGCTACTTCCAGACACAACCCTGCAAACTGTTTTTAATTGTTTAATTTATTTAAAGTACCAAACAACTGTAAGATTTTATCAGCCAGCAATACCACTAACTGTGCTGGAAAGATAATATGGGAGGTCATGGGAAACATTATGCAAACAAAACAAACTATTTTAGCTCCACTAAAATTCAAAATACAAGCAAGTAAAGGAAATGACAAAATCAATTGATACATATTGACATAACTTTACAAAAAGTGGAGGATTAAGAAGAAAGAACCCAAAGCAATTTAAAATGCTTGTCTGACTCTCTAAAAACAGAAAGAAATGAACCAAACATTTCATTCTGTTCACCTGTGACAAAAAAAAAAAAGCCCTGTTTTGATGGTGATGGAACCTAAAACAACTGAAAATTTTTTCCTCCCTTTCTCTGTATTTTATCTTCTACATAAGTCCTCCTTGCAGCCAAGTTAAAAAGTTTTATGATTGTTTTTGAGCCTTTCTAAGTTGGTTTGGGTTTTTTCCTTAGCTTTCAGACAAAGCTTTGTATTCTGCCCTGTCTCTACCTCAGCTCATTTATCTTCTGTAGCTACAGAGGAATCAGCACACTGGAGCCTGCTTTGATTTGTTTCCATACTGCAGTTTAGCCTTTTGATTCCTGCTGCTTGCCTCAGTAATAATGGATTTGCTAATGTTTGCCTTTAATTTCAACAGCAATCAACTAACAGAATGATTTTCATTTTTAGGAAGTCAACATTTTCTTGCCCACCTGTATTTGTGTTATTCGATGCAATGTTCAAAGTAGTTGTAACTGCAGCACTTCAGTAATTTCAAGATAAATGCTGTGTATTTCCTTTACTTTTGTATAGATGAAGCCATGGGAACATCACCAGTGCTTCAACCTAATGTTCTCCAACTCTGTTATAGAGGGGAAAGGTTAATTAACACTTCTCTCATGTCTCTCTTCTCCATCTCATCCCCACAAAATTTTCTTCAGATCTGGACTAGACATCAGAACAGAGCAGATGTCAAGAACTAAAAGATTATTTATTAATTTACAATTATAAGCCCTAATTCTACAGCCTCAGCGTACACAACTTGTGTAAGACCCTAAGAGTTTTGCGCCTCAAGAACTGCATTAAATGCCAAATTTTCTTACAAAAAACTGATTCACAACATCTGAAAAAACTTTGACTTGAAATTTCATACTCATAGTTTCACACCTTGATATGGGTATTCCGATTTACGTTTTACTTAATACTACTGTAAGAGTAACAGAATAACATGTTGCTCCAAATTCCCCCTGAAACTAGGCCAGAAACCAACCCATAAAAATAATTGTGATAAAGAGTAGAAGCCAGTCCAGTGATTACCGTTCTTTTTAGGTAACTGTCAGAACATTACCTGATTTTGTAGCAGTAACTTTGTTTTCATTTGGTTGCTGGAAGACAGGTTTTAATTAGCCCATCTTTCATTATGGCTGGGGGCTTTCTGTGGTCATTTGTTCTTACCTTGCAGAGGAGCATCTCAGTACTTCAGCATCTGAGTACTTCAGCTCTTGCACACCTTCTTGTCTGACACTCATCTCTACCCACATCATCCCTCTTACACCACTGCACTTCAGGCATGGTTTGCAATTTCACCCACTTCCAGAGGGCTCAGTGGGGAACTCAGCTTAGGATCAAACCCAACGCTCTGTTTGTTACCTTCAGCAAATTATATTCTCAGTTCTAAAGCATTTTATTTATTAAACAGTTTCTTAAAAACTAATGTGAAGTGGAAATCTTATGTTTAAAGGCAGCAAGCCAGAAATGCTTATTACCACACCTGTGATTCAGTTTACAACAAAACTGGTGAAGGACAGAACCTCAGCCAGCAGCGAACAGCTCCCACTGGGATCAGTGGAGCCACATTAATTTGTGCCCACTCACCAGTTCATCCTGCGTTTTCCAACCTGATGCATAAGATTTAACCTTTGGATTGATTGTCTTTCCTATAAATGAAATGTTTGCTTTTACAGGGAATCTTATATATTGACAAAACACATAACAGTGATTCAAACTCTAGAAAGAGAAGATTTTAATCCTAGCTACTACTTTTCAGAAAAAAAATATAAATTATATGTTTAGAAAGCCTAGTCAGCCAAAATAAGTGATCCATTATGCACAGGATGTCAGTGTCATAAAGTTTTTTAAAATGGACTTTTGTCTCCCAGAGTGAGTTGGGGAATTGGTTTTTCTACAAAGTTCTAGATCCTTTTGTAAGAAAGATTATTTATACAGACACTTTAGTTCATTTCAAAACTGCCAGTCTGGAATTCCATCATTATAGAATCCCACAGCTTTTAAAAGTTAAGCACCTACAGTCTGGACTGCTTATATATAAAAAATTGCTTGTGTAGTCTTCGTCCAAAACTCTCCCTGTTTTAAACAATGACAAAAGTCGCCCTGGCACTAACAATAATAGTTCCCTAATATCTCAAATTGCAAGTTGTAGTCTATGAAAAATGAAACTTTATGTGAACAGAGCAGGACCAAAGACGAGCATTGAAATGTCATGGAGAAATACACAGCCACACACAATTTCAATTCAATTTCAGCACTGCCACTTTATCACCTGAAGTTAAACCTCAAAAGTGCAAATTGCTCCCAGTCTGAAACCAACCCCCCACTGCCAAAACCATCTCTTGGCCAGCTTTCAGCAAGGCAACCAAAGATTTGAAGTACATCTCATGGCCTCTGTGCAGGAGTGAAGCTTCATCCTTTGCATGTGCATTTCACACAGTAGAGTTTAAAAATGCATTCCACAATCCCATTTATTTTTTACCACAATGTCAGATCAGAGGAACATTTGTTTTTTCCTTCAACAGTACAAAAAACTGGATGTTTGTGGTGGACTCTGAACCTAACTGGTGACATTCTGACATCTCAAGAAACTGGATTTTATATGCCTAAGAGTTAAATAAGCAAATTATTTAAAACTCTTTGGACTTCACTTTCTGCAAAATCGGTTTAACACACTTATCATGACATTGACGTATTTTGCAAAATGTTCCATAGCTGATGGAGGAGATGCCATTGTGAGGCCATTTGACACAAAGCTGAGCTTTATGAAAGGAATAAGATGACTATGTCTTTACAAACACACCGTGTGAATCTGCTTGTAGACAGGGCCAGGGACTTACACATAGGGAAGTGATGGAAGAGACTGTCAGTTCTAGAAAATGGTACTAATTGGCACAGACTGTTGCTCAGGCAAGGACATGTTAAATTCCTGAATTTACAGAGAAATAACAAAGACTTAAAAGAATTATGAACTGTGTTTTGTTACATAAATGAAAATAAAAAGGTGTGGGGGGGAGGACACGAAGGTACATAGCAGAGAGGGACACAGAATAGGGGATTTGGGAAGTCTGTACCTTGCAAGAACTTCGGCCCATGGAGAAAGCAAGAGGGTGATGTGAATGGGAAATAAGGACAAAAATGGGGCTGTGTCCTCCAACAATTTGAAAGATCTCATAGGAAATGCCCCGTGGCCTCTCCCTTTATTTCAACGAAGTTACAGGACTCCTCTTGTCTCCTTTTTGGACACAAACCTCCTGCGCCGTGAGTTTTCCCACCCATTCATAATACTCCACACGCCTCGCAAGCCGACCTTCCTCCGGCTGTCAGCACAACCCTGGCGCCGCCGGGCCCAGCCCAGGTAACAGCAGGAAGCCGAGAGTTTGGGAGGTCACCTTCAGGTGCCACAAGAAGAATACACGTCCTGTGTAAGGAGGCACGGCTGGCGCCGGGCAGCGGCGCTGGGGGAGCAGCGGCAGGAACCGGGGCAGCGCTGCCAAACGCTGCAGCCCCGCTTGGCCTGCGGTAAGCACGGGAGGGAGGACGGACGGACGGGAGGGGACGGGAAGGGAGGAGCTGGCCGGTTCCCGGCGGTAGTCGGTGGCAGCTGAGGGCTCGGGCGGGCAGGGGAGCGGAGCGGGCACCGAGGGCAGCGGGCACCGAGGGCAGCGAGCACCGAGGGCAGCGAGCACCGAGGGCAGGCCTCAAATCCCCGGCCGGGGCTGCCGGGCTGTCCACCACCGCACGCACTCGATAAACGCATATCCAACCACCATATAGAGATATCTGTATTACGTGTGTGTGTGTGTGTGTGTGTGTGTTTAAAACAGAAAGCTTTTTTTCCCTTCTCCCCCCTCGCTCCCCAACACCTAGCCAAGTGCAGTGAGAGTTAAAGGACAACGGCAGATACGGTTACTTCTTTATTTCAATCCATCTGGTTTTCAACGCATAACTTAAGTCGTCTTTCTCCCCGGTTTTTGGAGGGTGCAGCAAATGCTGTTTGATTTTATAAGCAATACACGATGTTTGTTTTCTTTAAGCTTTGTAGTAATACTATGCACTTGAGCTCGTTTTCCCGGCGTGATTTGCTACTGGCGTCTGGTTCCACTGTGTGATTGTACCAGTAAACTGGCTTCGTGCCTTTGACTTCAGAAATGCAGGTTTTAGAATTTAGCGTATCGAAGACAACCTATTAGTATTCGGATGATCTCAAAGACTTTTGAGAAGTCCAGACATGCATGCGGGGAGCACTGAGGACACAACAGGTGACAGTCCTGTCCAAGGGGAATTTGAGCTTGTGCCTTTTAAAATGACTTAATGAGACAAACTGGATTTCATAGCAGTGGTGATTTCTAAGGACTTCATTCGTACAATGTTTCAGTTGCTGCTGCTGCACCTGGAGCAGGTGAAGCTGTCAAACCCCACCTGCCTGCCCTGGCCCAGCAGGTGCCACTGGAGAACTGCCTCAGTCTCACCAGCCAGCCTCACTCATATCTGTCTCTTTTCCCACCACATTGCTGATTCAGTGCAATTACCACTCAAATAGTAGTGGGGGTGTCACTCTGCTCCCCAAGCACTGGGCGTTTTTCTGAGCAGTAACTAGCAGAAATGAAGAAAAAGCCATGCAGGGTCACAAAGTATAATGGAGAATTCCAAAAACATAAGAAATGCCATCCAGCCCAGTGATCTGGCACAGGCAGGTCTTGCTCTGTGTTCTGGAAATCCTGCCTTATGCTGTGTGTACTATATATGATTATTTTGTGTTTGAGAGTTCTGCACTAGTGTTGCTAGGGGTTTCATTAGCTTTCTGCCTTTTAAAACCAGCTTTGTAAGAGCAGATTTTGTGATCGAAGATGTTTTCTTTACCACTTAAATTTATGTTCCATTTGTGTGCAAGCTCAGTTTCGGAGATTTGCCTTAGGATATGCTAAGTGTGTTTTGGTCGTTGGAAAAAAATTACAGCAATGTTGATAGACAAAAAAAATCATTCTGAATGGCTTCTCAACAGAAACTCTTGAAGTTTTAGCAAGAGTTTGTTTTGACAGACAAGTCGGTGCTTTCACTAAATCAGCAGTTTGCTTAAAAATAGGCTCCCAGAGTTCTGTGTGAATCCTCTTTGTCTGTAAATAAATATATTGTGCATTATGGATGACTGACTCGTATATACAAACAGGAGGAGGACTACTGGCTTTACTGAGAATAGTTCAGACAACTGTAGAAGAAGAAAAAGCTTATTTATTATTGTGATATGGGCACAAAGAATAGGAAGGGAGTTCAGCGTCAGATGGTGAGTGATCACTAGAGATTATTGGAGCAGTAATTACAAAGATCATACTGCAGGATATACAAGTTACCAGAAGATGATTGTATTCTTTTGAGTTGTGGAAATGCTACAAAGCTGTGCAGGGAGTGCTGGTGTTTGAGGCCAGTGAGATCCTGCACTACCCAGCAGATGCTAGGTACGAGGTGGTGGCCAGTCTCGTCCTTTTTTACTTATTTTTTGTGTGGTTCTGGGTTAGTGGAGTATCACTGGCCTTGTAACCAGATGAAACTGCTACAGAGCTCAATGTTGAAATATTGTCAAGTGTTTTATGAGCAATTAGAATGTAATTAATGCCCTATGTACAAAATGGGCTTATTTAATTATTTTCCCTAATACAGAAAAAGCACATTAGGGATGTTATGCTGTGGTTATCTTTACATGTTTGCTGTTTAAGGACAGAAGAAAATCTGCAATGACCTCAGAATATTTAGTAAGTGCACTGATAGGGATGTTAAAAATCTGGGAGTTTACTGTTGATGTGCATGAATGGTGGTTTCTGAATTCCATGTTGCTGAGTTGTTGTATTTCTTGCTGCTGTTCAGGTAATGGGCAGCCTGTAAGTGTGATTATTTTGCAGGATGATTAAGAATAACATAAAATATTCTTAAGAATACTAAGAAAAATATATAGCATAGGATATTATTGTGGGAGCGGATAATTTGTTGTCTGGAACTCTGAGACCAGACACTCTTGTGGCCCACTGTGGAATTCTAGCTATAAACTTGCAGCAACTCACCGGCTTAAAAAAAATGGGTTGTTGACTTGACACCAGGCACTGTTTTATGTATTTTGAGAATATAATCTTTGTAACCTTGTGCTAAGCAATAATTCTGCTCAAATTTTTCAGAGTTCAAAGTTGTTGAAAGGCTTCATTATTAACTGGAGGTTTAATATTTGCATGTATTTCAGACTGCATGAGTCTCGTGCTCAGTTTATTATTTATATTTGTTGTGCTTTGTCAGTGTGTGCTTCTCATGGTGAATTTTCTTCTTTAGTCCCTTTCAACTGCTGATTCTCTGTAGCAGTGGAGCAGAAGGAGTTGGGATTGGAAGCTGAAAACAGACAACTAGTTCCATTCAGAAGAAAAAACTCATTCCAAGTAAATGGAACCATACGTCATGTTTAGGTTCATTTTAGAGATGTAACTGATACAGAGGTTTTGTGGTTTCTGTAAAAGGGAATTTCCCCACTGATACAGTCTAAAATAAAGGAATGGCAAGAGTGTTGTGCTGTGACTTGAAGGATTATGATCTCAGGAGAGGAAGAGACACTTCTGCTGAGGCTGCTTTCTCTGCTTGCCACTAGGGCACTTGGAATTTGGGCCGCAGACAGTTTTCTGTGAAGTGACTTGTTCACAGAGAATATTTTGTTTTGCTGGGAAAATTGTTGCCTAGGCAGAGAAGACGAAGAAATAGTGAGTACCCCCAAAGTGAGCAGGTCTGTCTAAGGCACAATCCCCTGTGCATTGTTAAAGGCAGCATTTGTTGTGTTTTGAACCATCTTCAGTGTTACATGTGAAAAAGCCCAGATGATTTTTATCGGCTTGGATAAGTTGCTGCTCTAGTGAATACTGCAGTGAGGAGGGGAGCAGACCTTGGGATTTCTCTGAAGCTGCAATGGGACTTGTGTTCTCTGGCTAGAAGTCTGGTATGGGGATCAGAAGGAGCAGCCTCATAGTTCTGATGTGGTGAATCTGATAGGAAATCATGTATCCTGCCACGGCTTTCAGGGAAAGTCAAATCAATGGGGTGCACCTGAGTCACTGGAATTTCATAGTAATATGGCACACCATGTGGCCCTGAAAAAGCTGGTTTGGAGAGTTACAGGATCATGTTTGGCTGTGTGTGATATATATGTGCTCCCTGCAAAATCTTTTGTGGCTGGAGTGAGTAACTTTTTGATGAGTAAATAAAATACTGCCCCAGATTGTACATTTTCTATTTTTCCTCGCCCAGGTACACATGTTGATTATTAGAGGGAAGGTGGGGATGTACAGGTAAGTATTTGTCACTGTTGTGGAGGATTGGTTTTGGTGACAGCAAATGCTAGGAACTTCCTGACTGGAGTAACTTCTCTATGGCAGCAGCTCTTATTATTAACAGCATGGGAAACTCTCACATCCAGTCATATTTTTAAGGGATATTTGTGTACTGTGGTTTGCTATGATTTGGGTCAGCTACTAAATGTACTTTTATTTCCTGACTTTCAAAATCTGTCTCACAACTCTAATATTCTTAGTGTCACTTGGTGTAACCCAGCTGGTCCCGGTGCATCTGCATAAATTTATATGTGGCCCAATTAAAGAATGGAATTGGGCAGGTTTGAACTTGTTCAGAACTAAATTTCATCTAAATTAATCTAGATTCACCCTCACAGGAGGAGATAATGCTTTAATCCTGTGCTAAGGTGTGGTTTATTTCTGCTTTTTGCAGAAATGTTCCCTCAAGGGTGAGTGCCTCATAGCATGTATGCATCAGTGTCTTGTTCTCCAGTTTACTAATTTAACAGCTCATGAATCAGACTGTGCTGCTCAGCACTCCATTCTGCTGCTGATAATTAATGAGATATGGCTCTAATTATTGACTTTCAGCAGAACTTAACTGTGGTCATCCGTAACGTCATCTGTTATTGACATATTGTAGGAATATAGGCCCCAGAAAATGAACTTGCAGGAATTATCTAATGACAATCATAATGCTTTGTCCATCATTAAGCCTTTTTTATATAGCTTGAGTGTGGCCTCTACATCTGAAAGTGAATCCTGTTTTCTGCATTGCCACACGAAATCCCTTTTGTTGGAAGCTTCCCAAAATGCAGGCTGGCGTTTCTAGGAATGCACTGCTTGGCCAGGGCTGCTGGTACTTGGGCCTAGAGTGGGGCACACAGACTGTGTTTAGACTTTCCCCAGTGTTTGATTTCTCAAGAGAGCTTAGCTGAAAAATCAGTTAACTCCTTTTTTTTTCCTGTTACTTTGAGTGTTCTAATGATTTAAAACCCTTCAGGTAATTAATACCAGCAACTGAATCAGAAAGTTTTGTTTCAAATACTAAAAGCTGTCCTAGACCTGTTTAATAGGTGTAGGATGCACTATATTTGGGGATAGTAAAAATAAAACCCATATATATATATATATGTGTGTGTATGTATGTGTATATACATATATATATAGGGTGTTTGTGAGTTTATAGATGTGTAATACCTTGTGAAATGCTTTTTCATTACGTGTTTTTTTAATTTTAGTACAGTCTTGGTTTGTTGTGAGGTTTTTTTTGTTCTCTTTTTTTCTTTTGTTTTGTTTTTGTCGGTTTGATTTTTGAGTTTCCATTATCAGTACTGTCAGGTTATCATTAAAAATCCCAGGCTGAAATCTTTCCCTGCAATTACCAGGTATAAATGATTAAGAGCTGCAATGAACCCGTCCCACACATTTGTTTCAGGTGAGAAATAGGGTAATCTGTAGAATCAAAAGCAAAGCAAAAGAAATCATTCAGTTGAGATGCCTATGAGAAGGAACAACTATGGAAATATAATCTGCACTTGATGGGAACAGGAGGGAGTACAAGAGAGCCATGAGCCAGCACTGAGAGAGCTCCATTCAGGTGCTGATGTTTTGTTCAGTTTCAGGGCAGAAACACCTTCCCCCATACATTGGAGATACATTTACAGAATTGCTGATACTAAACAAAAGAACATTTTCTGTTTTTTCTGAATAAAGAAGCTGTACATTTTGCATACAGTTTTCATGTGTGAGCTTTTGAGTCTGCACAGGGACAGTAAACCAGAGGAGAGAGTGGGGTACAGTGGAAGGAGCTTCCTCCAGCTGCTCCCATCACAGACCATAAAACTAATGCTAACTTTCAGTGGCTCTACAGCCAGCAAGTTTTTTCTCCCCAGTATGTCTCCCCTAGTATGATGGAAGGTATGAGAAATTAGGAAAGTAGAACAAAAACATTAGAAAACAATTGTTGTATTCAGTACTAGATGCTGGAGGTACATATAGCCCTTAATACTTCAAAGGATTTTCTCACTTCAAAGGCTCAAATGTCAAATGTTCAAAAAGTCACAAATGACAATATTAACACATGTTCCTTGGTGCACTGAGTGCTGTTCCATGGTACAGTCCCAGTCTTTTAATCCCAGGAGGTTGTAAATCCTCCATAAATGAACTGATCATGTGGGCAGCTATGAAACATCGACTTAAGATGGATTTAACATTATTATTAAATTTTTGTAAGTCAGAGAAAGGGGGAAAAAAGAAGGGGCTGTAAGAACTGGGACCAAGAGGAGGTGGGCTCTGAGCTACAGGTACAGTGCAGATGAAGAATGAGATTTGGCTGATCAGAACACACAGTCTCTGCTGGGTTTGGTCTGTTATGCCAAGACTGAGTTCTGAAGTTTGGGATGCAGGTGTTTCCAGCAGGAAGCCTGTTCTGTTTGATGGGGAGGGCTGGAGGCCAGGCAGGGGAGGAGAGTGGTATTTGTATGATACACAGGTGTCAGCAAGGTGGAGATTCCAAATTCTAGGAAAAGACTTCAGATTTGCAGACAGGGATGTGGGACACAATAGTTTTTATCATGCCAGTTGTATTCTGGATTAGTTTTAAAAATAATTATGCAAATAAATCGCTTCAAGCAGTGTGGATTTAAACTAATTTTTGCTGTATTTGTAGTAGGTGACTGACTGTTTAACCACATTATATCGGGGTTGTTTGTACCCCTGCAAGGCTCCTCACAGCATTTCTCCCTGCCCATTCCCGCTGTTCACAGCTTTGTAATGCCCTGGGGATTTCTTGAGACAGCTGTGCTTCCTGTTCCCTGCTGTTCCCTGCTGTTCCCTGCTGTTGGGGCTCTGTCCATTGCTCTGCAGCCCAGCAGAGGAACCACACAAGCCAGTGCTAATAATCTGCCTGGAAGTGTTTGTCAGCTGGCTGACCCCCAGTGCTGCCTGCCCAGCTCTAGGGAAGTCACACCTTAGGATTGGGTGTTGCACATGAGGTGTTGTCAGGTGTTGAAAAGGTTCATTGTAAGAAGTTATTTAAAAAAAAAAAAAAATCTCCTTTTGTAGCAGGCCTGTGGGTTCCAACATTATCAATGGCCACGAAAACAGAACAAAAACATTTCTCTCTAATAAAAGCTGGTTAAAGATTAAAAACAAGTAAAAAAACCTGTCAGGTTTTAATAATGAGAATGTAAATTTCTAAAAGTATGTTCTAGCCATGTCTGTGTGTGGGGAAGCAGAATGTGTTGGTGTTCTCCTAATTAATATTCAGGAGCAGCTGTGTTCCTGAGCAGGCAGATGCTGAATGCAGGGACAGGACTGAGCTCTGGACACTGCACTGGTGCTGCAGGAACACGCAGTTCTAGAAACAGCTCCTTTTAGCTTAGGAACCAAGGGAAGACTGCTCTTTCTCAAGTTTGTCTTTTGTTTTAATTTTTTTTCTTCAGGGAGGCGGTGTCATGTTTTTCTGTGAGGATGAGAAGCAGGATCCCTGTCATCCTCCTGGCCTGTGGCTCCTTTAACCCCACCACCAACATGCACATGCGTTTGTTTGAGCTGGCCAGAGACCACCTGCACCAGACAGGTCAGTGAGGGCTGGGAAAAGCAAGAAAGAGTTTTAATGCTCACTTAGATCAGCTTTTACTTTACACCTGTGTTCATTTCAATATTCTTTACTGATACTAATGCAAATTTCATGAGATATTCTATATAGATAGTCTGGCATTACCTCAGTGTATAAGCAAGTATAATGAGTGTTCATGCTAAGAGAGTAAAAGTTTTATCAGCAGTTTGAGGGTCCTGTTCATGGCACTGGCTGAACCTTGTGAAATAATATGGTTAATAATTCTGAAATGTAGGAAAATCATTTATGTTCCAATTCCATGCTTTTATGATAACAGTGTCTTTTAATATGAAGAGTTCCAGGCAGCAGTTTGACAGCCAGGGGGAACTGGAGAAAAGATGAAATGTTAATTATTCATTATCTGTCTTCACTAAGAGGCACTTTATCCTAGAAAAAGATCAGAAAAGCGAGGTGCCATGAGGCTAGAATGTTTTGGCAATATGAGCAAGGTGATAACATCAGGAATTTAAGGAACAATCAGAAATGCTACTGGAAAGCCTTGAACTCTAAGCTTGAGCAGCTCCTTAGTTGCTCAGGGATTTTTTTTTAATTTTATTTTTTTCATCTGACAGCTAAAATATGCCCTTGTGTTTCTGGAAGTGGTTGGGAGGGAATCATTACTTGTTGGAATCTGACAGAGAAGTTCCTAGGGAGGTGGTTCAGTAGGAACCTGAACAGCAAATAACAGTAAAAGGAATTTGGCCGTCAAATTGAGCAGGGGGAGAGAACCTGGGAACCCACTGATACCACTGTGCAGTAAAAGCAGCAGCTGTATACTCAGAATATCCTGTAAGGATACTTTGACTGTCATGAGGAATTACAGAACTAGCTCTGAGGGCAGCCTCTACAAATGTCTGTTTTCCTGGAGCTAAAATTATTTTGTTGCTCCTGCAGGACTGGAAATAAAAGGTTAAAAAGATATTTTAATTGACTTTTTTCACTGTAGTTTTATGACTGGTTCTGCTGTCCAGGTGTGCAAAGAGTAGAAAGGTAATACGAGACCAATTGGTAATTCTGTTTAAGTCATAAAGTACAGTCCAATAACATTTCTTTGCCCTGAAAGAAGGACTGAACTGGGAAATGAATTATTATTCTGTCTGAATGAATTCGATGTCTGGTGTGCTCCAGGGTCAGTTTAGAAAGACTCCACCCCTTACTCAGGGCAGTTTGCTTAAAATCTAGTAAAAATCACATTAAAAATGAAATTTTTAAAGGTTGAAATGGAAATTGTGCATTATATTACACCTACTGTCAATGCCTAGTTCTGGGTAGGGTGCCACTTGCCTTGTGGCTTCTTATTTTAATTTGTGAAGCCTTACACGTACAAGGGCTTTCTGCATTGAAGAATCTTTCTTTGGTGTCTGGGCTGCCCACAGCATTGTCTTTGCACTTTCTGAAAGTTTAACCCAGCGTGGCAGCAAAGTCAGAATCCTGTTTGCCTGCAGAAGCATTACCCGTCCTGAGCAGAGGTGGCTGTACCTGCAGGAGCCCCAGGAGCAGATGGGGGTGTTTAGATGTGTCCCACACAAATCCCATCTATGGCCTCTCCTCAACAGGGAACGTCGTTTCTCCAGCAGAAGGGGCTGGCAGCATGCTATCAAAATGACTGATTCTGGATGCCTTTTTTATAGCAGAGCCGTTCCTGCCCAGGAAGTTTAATTGGTTGTTCTCTCATGGTTGTAGTCCTGTTTCCACTTCTGGGGTTACACAGGGAAAGAAGGAGAAATTGGAGCTTATTTGCTGAGAAGAAGCAGCAGCTGCAGCCTGGGAGCTGATGGAGGGGCTGGAGAACAGGGGTTTATTGACTTGAGGAAGCAGTGATTCCCTTGTCAGAGGGAACAGTGTACCTTGGTGTTGACATCCACACTGGATGCCTAATAGGAGTGAGGAATTGATTAATTAGTGTGAAGGACATGTTTCCTAGGCTTGGGAATGGCTTCTTCCTCCTACTGCTTCAGTAGTGCTGCTCTACCACAAAACAGGCTCAAATGGTGAATGGGGCCATAGCTTGGCTGGAGTTTAGTCACCAACTCTGGAAGCATTCAAAGGACAGTTGGATGGGGCAGCTGGGGACGTGTTCTAGTGCTGGGTTACTGGTTGGCCTCAGTGATCTTAGAGGGCTTTTCCAACCTTAGCAATTCCAGGATTCTGTGACTTCACAGGCAGGTTTCACTGCCGTGAATGGCGTGACTATCCCTGCTATGCATCCTGACTGACATCTCCAGTAATTCTGCCTGCCAGCTTTTTGTACCTCATCTCAGTTTCTAATGCTGCCTAATCTTATTTTTCATACATCCCTATTTTAAGTAAGACATTTTATTGGGTTTCTCATACTTTAAGTGCAGTTTCATTGCCACATGTCAAGTAATTCATCCTTTCTCTGTTAATATCAGCCAATAAATCTTGTCATGCTGCCTTTTAAATACAACACACATAGCTGTGTTGCCTGAATGACTCAAATCATTCTCTTCATCTGGATTTTCTGTCTACTCATTTGAATTTGGCACTTTATGCATCTTCTGACACAACTAAAATTTTCAAAGATTGAGTCCCTTGTTTTAAAATTGCTTTCTGAAACTTGCAGTGACTCTGGCAGATGCCTTTAGAGTCTATTAATACCTAATTTCAGGCTATTTTGCTTCTCTGTGACGGTATTCGTCATTTGATCATGTAGATCAAAGAACTAATACTAGAATCAATGTGTCTGAAATATTTTTAATCTTTTTTCACAAGTGTTGCCAGTGGAGGATACTTACATCCCCGGATTTCCAGATGACACCAAAGGGGTGGAGGGTAAAGGAGGAGGCTGTGAAAGACAAGATGCTTTATCTGAGGGGGGGGAAGTTGAAGGATTATGAGTAATTATCATATGAAAACTGGAGAAAATATGATACCATTAATGGGTTCTGTCAGGTGCATTTCTGTTCACTGGGTAGGGTAACACCGGGAAGCAGCAGAGCTTCTCTTGGGGGATTTTCCCTTGACACCGAGAGAAAAATGAGAAGTGAGTAAGAGTTAATGTATGGAAGTGTTCCATTTCTTTGCTTTTCTGTAGTGGATATTTACTTTTATTATTTACTTCTGGCATAATTTCTTCCACTGAATTCCAGACTTGCTACCAGAAGAAATTAAACTTTAGAAACCCCACCAAAATATACAAAGAATTTTGAAAGAAATTGGCATTTGATAAATTTTCTTCAGTATTAATAAGCTAATTAAGCATTACAATTCGTGTTAGTATTTGTGAAAATTTACAGTGACGCCTTGATAGCAGAAGACTAAATACCTATTTTCCTTAATAATCTGCTTTAACATGTTTGAGGGACAGTCTTTGTTTCATCACTTCTGTTGTATTTAGTTTTCTGAGCACTGGGCGGTTCTCCTAAGCAATTCCTAGAGAATGAAAGTTCATAGCAAGAGGAACTTTTTGCTGCTTTTGGTAGGCATATTTTGAAAAACAAAGCCACTTGAGAGCCTGGAAGACTTTTACACATATCTAGGACAAACAACACTAATTTCGTGATGAAAACAAGTAGAATTCCATAGAAATTGAAGATAATTCTGGACCAAGGAAGGTTTGAAGCTACCTGTAATAACTTTTTGTAGAGAGAAGAGAATTGCAGTGGACATTAAGAAAAGCCCAAGGTGACAGAATTTAATGCCAAAACTGAGGGACATATTTGAACAGGTGAACTTTTAAATTACTGAATAGGAAACAAATTATTTAGAGCCAATAGTAAAATTATTTCCTATATTTTGACAGCTAAAGCTTGTGTTTTTGTGTGGAAGGTTCTCGTGCATTCTGTTTGCACACTGCTGGGTTACTCCATTGTGAATTTTCTCAAGCCATTCCCATGTTTGACTCTCTGAAGTGTTACCAACCTTGATTTTTCTCTTCCATTTGGTTTCATTTCTTCTTTGGAACAAGCTGATATGGCACCTCATTACATTTATGCAGCTCTAGGGCAGAGTAGAGACTGAAATCTTTCCATCTCACAAGGATGTGGCTGACCCATGTCATTCTTAGTTAGCATGAGCTCACAGAAATATGATTTTTTTCATTTAATATATTCAGTTAAGGTATAAGGGAACAACTTATATTCATAGAAACTTAAAGAAACTAAAGCATAGAAAATAAAATCATTGTCTAGGAAAAACATTTTAATAAGGTTAATGTAGTAGTGAATTCAAACTGCAGTTTCCTTCCCTTTAAACAAGAAATTAATTTAAACTGTAATTTCTTTCCCTTTAAATGACAAACTGTTACAGCACTATGTAATACCAGAGTACGAGAGAATAATTGTTGTTCATAAATCAAGTGGAATTATTTCCAACTGCAAATCAAGAGATGTACTTAATTATATACAGATCTTTGTATGATTGTGGAAAATTTTATCTTGCTCATTTTGCCTGTAATGAGAATATTTTTAAACAGAGGATGGTTTGAACTATCTTAAGTCGATGTAAATCACATTGAATCTTAATGCTGATTTTCTAAGTCCAATTCGATAAAGTTCTTCTGAAAATTTTATTACATCAAAATAAATGTGACATTGCTAGAGTGACATTGTTGTGATAGAATATTAAATTGTCATGTGCCTGTATCAGAAATGTCAGAGGTATTGTTTTTGTTCATCTCTGTTCAGTTGAAACTCTCTTCCTCTCAGTTTCTTGAGGCTTACAGCTTCTGGTGTTGCTTCATTTTTGTTTCCTGGTTTGGGGCCAGAACTGCAAGATCTAACCAGTCTGTTGTGTTAATGATTATGTTGTGTTGCAGGGGTAGAAAACCAGTGGCCTACTGTCAAGTGTATTTAACAGTGCTCCAAGTCTCCTTTTAGACTCCATTAGCCTCATCTTTGTGCTTGAATCTTCTGATTTGTCTGCATCACATCAATCACAGCTGCAGTCATATGCTGTAATTCTTGCTTTAACACTAAGAAAGGCACAATGATTCTGATAAATAACAATATTCGGATCTTTAAGAAGAAAGAAGTGGTCAGTTAAGTCATTCTTTGCTCTGGCTATAACAAAGCTGTACTAACTGGACTATGAAACTTAATTCTAACTATTTTGATCATTTGCAACATCAATTATGACTTATGTCCATGTGGTTTAAAATTGTCTCTGTACCCAGCTTTCCTTTTTGGGTCATTTATTAGGATAAACATGTTAATAATTGTAAGCCGTTCACAGAGGAACAAAATGCTTGCATTTTAATTTTGTAATTGCCAGGAATAGATTAAAAATAAAACACTAATCAAGTTGTTCATGTCATCTTAAAATGTTGAAGCTGAGCTCCCAAGGCCCTATGCACCCTAAATTTTCAAGATTCTATGAAGAGGTCTTTTTTTCTTTTATTTTTTCCCACAGGAAGATATCAGGTGATTGAAGGTATAATGTCTCCTGTCAGTGATAACTATGGGAAGAAAGGCTTGGTGTCAGCAAGGCACCGGGTGGCAATGGCCAGACTGGCCCTGGCGACGTCTGACTGGATCCGGGTGGATCCCTGGGAGAGTGAGCAGGACGCATGGACAGAGACAGTGAAAGTATTAAGGTGATTTCATTCTCTTCTTCCTGTCTTCATGAAATTACTGGCTGCCAAAAATCTGCCAGGCTGACATGTCAGTGCACCGAACTTACTTGTCTAAAACACCCAGGCAAGTCAGGCTTCCCTGCCAGGAATCTTTCATTTGCTTTCTCCAGACCTGTGCAATAACCATGGACTGCCCTCGTGCCCTCCAAGTAGTTGGATGCATGTGGAAAGCCTCTGCAAAGCGATGGCCACAGTTGGGTTCTGCAGGAAACTCTCATGTTACCTTTTCTGTCTCTAAGCAGGTAGAGAGATTGTGATCAGAAAGTGAGTTCACAAATTATTCTGTTCTTCAGGAGCATCTCTGTTTCAGGTTAGCTATGGTAGCAGTATTATGCATCCAGGTTTATCTGTTCACACATCCTTGTAAAGTTTTCTTATTAACTTTAATGGTAAATTAAGCCCAAGCTCACAATTGTGCATGATTTCTTCTAAATCTCGGAGTTTGCTGTGATTTTGTGTTGAGAGGAGAAACTAAACAAGCTGTCCAAAACTTGAAGCAAGGCCCGTCTTTTCCATATGGTAATAAATGCATATGGAGCAAGGTGTGAAAACACAAACTTCTTGTGCTAACTGCTCTTTGGAAAAGGTGCTACAGAAGGTAACAGCATTAAACTGAAAGCCTTCATGGAAGTCTACAGCAAATACGCTGTAAGAGCTATCACTGATTCTTCATTTTTATCCCCATTTTCTAGGTTACTTTCTAAGTGAAAACAGGTGTTCAAGGCTCTAAATTTTTCCCTCCAACAGCTGCCCCAAAAGCTCCTGTGGCTGGCTCTGTGTGAAAGCAGTTAAAAGCCAGACCTGTTACTTTACAGAAGCGTCCATAAGAATTCACTACAAACTTACAAGACAAAGTCGAGCCTTGTAGATCTGCTTTTGTTTGCTTCCCTGAGGGAACACAGGCATCCAGTTGCTCCTCTTGCCCCTTCCCTCCAGGCAGTAGAGCAGAATCAGGGTGGGAGGTTTTCTGTCTTTGCAGAAAACTCTATTTTTTCTTTAACTGTAACTGTATGTCCCAGTATGAGAAGTTATCAAGTGCTGTCCTACAGTGGGATGTGGGGCTTTTGTCCTGAACTTCAGTTCAGTCAAACTATTTTCCTCCAGGGAAGCAATCCCAAATCTTACAGATCAGGTGATCCTACTTTGGTCTTGCACAGTACCAGCTGAGGTGAGTACTGCTTACAAGATTGGGTTTGTAAATTATAAATCCGCTTCAGAGTTCTTCAGGGTAAGAGATCCAGTAAGTAAAACCTTTAGGTATAATTTTCTGCTCAGGCAAAGTAGTATCAATGTGGTATGAACAGCCAAACTTCCCATCTGCCTAGAAAGTGAACCTGTAGTTTTATTAGTAAATCCACAAAATGTTGAAACGGCTGCTTGTTAAGGAGAGAAATGAGCTTAAATCTTGTTTTGTCCACAAATGTTGATGTGTGCTAATGAGCTGAACCAGTGCCATAATGCACTGCTGAACCTTGTCCCTTGAATGGGGAAGTAGCATTCTGATGTAATGCAGGTGTTTGTGCTTTACACTGTATTTTGTGTGTCACAGGTGAAAAAAAAAAGATAAAAAAACCTGGGTTTAGCAGATCCTTACTGAGTATAAACAGGGAATGGTTTATTGTAGAATTGTTGTTCTTTTAACATACTTTTTACATGTTGTTCTTAAAACATACTTTTAAAGTTGATCTGTAGGTTCTCAAAATTAATTCATAGGTTCTTCACTCGTCAAAAAACCAAGGATTAACTGCTGCCTTCACTATAAACTCCCTCAGGTAGGAAACTTCAGTACCAATACAAAGAGATTTTCCTATTGCAAGGCAGAGGAAATCCTTATTGTACCTAAATGTCTCTTCTTATCAGTAGTTTGAGTTGTAAATTTAAATGCAGTAGAACATTTAGTCCTGAAACACATGAATGGCCTTTTCCTACAGTACTTGTTTTAACTGAGTGAGATTAAAATGTTACATTTCATCAAAACCTGTGGATTTTGCAGAGGATCCCAAGTAGTTGTGACATGAAAGAATTTTAAGCAGCAAGGCTCAAATCCCACATATGGCAGTGCTATGAAATGAGTATGGAAATCTTGGAAACTATCCCAAGGTTTTTCTTAGAGAGGAGGAGGGAACATAATAGAGCTGTTTTCCACTTAGCTGCTTAGTTTGTGAGTATTCATAGACAAGAAAACAGTATTGTCAGTAGGCAAAGGACTGCATTTGTTGCTTCTGTGGATTTGACTGGGATGCAGCTATACTACACAGTAATTAAAAATTGGCAAAGATCTGCATTACCCAGCTTCTGTTGAGTCGTGCTTGTGATTTATAGTTACAATCCATAGTTATGCGATCTCTAGTTACTCAAAGCTCCATACACAGTTCAGAAAACCCTGAAGAGGCTGGCAGATACATTTGTCCTTTTTGCTGTACCTGAAGTAATGCAACCCCACTTGCTCCAGCCCTTGCACTGCTGAGCAGACCCGGGGCAGCTCAGATTTTGCAGTGTTTATAACGATGCTCCTGCAGGGAGCTCTTTGCCAAGTGTTCTGTGTTTGAATCCTGGCCCGAACATGTCAGAGCACGACACTCGGTGCTGCTTGGCTATACATAGCACCAGCCTGTTTACAGCAAGGCAGGATTAAAATTAGATGTGTGGGAAGGCACAGCCTGAGTTCCTGGCACCCACTCTCTGCTGCCATATGTACTTCACCTCTTGGCTGTGCAGTTTCTCTGGCCAGTGGGTGAGCATCAGAAATCACTGGAGGCTGCTCTGCAGCCTGTCTGGCTGTAGGTTCTTGACTCACATGCAGCTTATTCCTGTGGCTCAAGTGTTTGCATGATTTGAAGAGTGTCCTTTTAAATCACTAACCTGTGAATTCCTTCCTTACAGCAGACATTCCAAGGATCTGCTGGGTTTTTGTGCATTCACTGGAGTCAGACTGTTCCTTCGAACTCAGACCCTTTGTGTTGCTGCAGTTGGCTAAGAGCTGATGGTCAGAAATTGGAAGCAGCCTTGATTGTGTCTCTTTTTCCTGCCTGGCCAGGGGCTTCTATCCTTGAAACAATGTTTGCTTCTGCAAATACCAGCAATGCTTAGGCCTGGCTCAGGATGGTGCAAGGCAGGGACTGTTCTAAACAAGCAAGGCTGTGCTGATTTGGAAGGGAAAGGACACTGCCAAGAGGTAGGAATACCAGTATTGTAGGGGAGCAGCAGGGATCAGGAGTGATGAAAGGATAAAGCAGCAGCAACCTTGAAAAACCTGCAAAAAGGGATCCTTGCCTGCCTTCCTGGATCTGAATTCAGTATAATTAGAAGCACAGCAGATGTTAAAAATCTTATGAGAATTTTAATTTTTCAGAATTGTGATTCTTTTAATTAAAATGAATGGGAAAACAGCAAGGTAAAATCTCAGGGAACATATTTTTATGGAGAAGAGGAGGAGAGAGAGCAGGAATGTCTCCTCAAAACAGAGCACACGTTATAAAACACTATCATGAGGGGTTGTATTTAGTCAAGAAATTACAGCTAGTGATTGAAGTGAGATTTGGTCCTGTTTCAGGCAAAAAACCTCCTCTGTGTTTTCAATGTAGTAGCTACCAAAATTACCATAATGGTGGAATTTCAAAAACGATTTAAAAACCAGGATGCCATTAAGGAGATCACTTGTGTATTCTACAAAATGTAACTACATTAATACTAATGCCATGGCAGAATCAATGTGCCAAATTCATAACAAATGGTATTCTAATCCAAAGGGCATAAAAGGAGACCCTGTTCTGGAATGGGGAAGTGCCAGGTAACCACTTTGTTGCATCTCTGAGAGGATTGCCTCACACAGAGGCCTTTATTTTAAATGCAGGCACCATTATAATGAAGCACTCAGAGCGCTCCAGTCCAAGGAGTTCATGAGAAACAGACATCCCACAGAAGGCTCTATGGAGGATTCCCTTTCTTGCCAGCAGCCAGGTTGGTTCATGACTGTAAACATGATGCTGTGTTTAGCATTAAAAACTGTACAGCTTTACCAGATTAGTAGTGAGAAAATTGAACGCAGTAGCTGGTGAGTTTTGAGGGTTGGAGCTGTGTGCCAAAACCAAGCCTTGCCAGATGCCAGCATAACTGCTGGGGCAGTTATTTTGTAAGAGCTCCCACACAGAGAAGAGACCCTGGAATTGTATTAATTATTGGTTTTATAAGCATCTCTCTAGCTCTGTAAGAGTTGTGCATTGTTGCCCTGCTTGCTTTGCAAAGCACAGAATACATTAATAAAAAATATGAAAAATACTAAATTACTTAGAATTCTACTTCTAGTGTTAGACAGTGTACAAAGTGTCTAACAGCACAGCAGTGATGCTGCCATGTTGATGCTTGCTGGCCAGAAAAGTTCCTGTTGGCAGTAGAGGCACGGCAGGCTCTGGAAACAATGTCAGTTTTCAGTTTCCTATCTAATAATCCTCCCTAGCCCTGTGGCTTGCCAGGATGCTGCTGGATTTTTGATACATTGCCTTTTTCCTCTAGCGTTGTAGCAGCTCTTGGACATGAATAATACATTTCAGTTGTTCCTGGTTGTTGAGGAGTTGTATCTTTACAGTTGGTGGAGGAAAGAAGTTTACACTTTTCACGCATCATCGCTGGCATGTTTCTTACAGTCAGAATCTCTCTTTTAAGGTGTTTGTAGAAGACTTGCAGATGTGCTAATCATCAAAAAAGTGTGAAGTGAATGCAAACCTCCATCCTTGTCCTTCATTTCACATGAATACAAGGCTGTGAAACTACCTGGTCAATGTTTGCACAATGCTCAGGTGGAATAATGATGAGTGCTGTGGAAGAAGTTTGAGGGAAGAGTTCTGTCCTGGGGCTTAGGCAGGGAACAGCAAATAAAAAATAGAGACAATAAAGAACAGCAGGGCAGACTGGTGTGTAGTAGTCAGATTAAACCAAGTCTAATCTTTGTGCTAAAGTATTTCTCTTTATTTGCTTCTTCCCCTTTTTGGATTGCTTGAGTGGAGTAAAAATTCTCCTTTAACTGTGTACAGATAATATTCAATATGCTTTGAGTGATAATGAAGTAGGTGATAAAGTAATTGTGACCAGATACATAAAACTTGAACTGAATTTTTCTTACAACCTTCTGAAAAAAAGCCTGGAGTAAAGGTAAACGATTTTTAAAATAAATTTTTAAAAAAGAAAATAAAGTGACAACTTAAAACCAATTTTAAACTCCTAGGAACTATAAACTTCCTAGAAGACTGAGAAAGGATAAGATATCTGTCATTTTCTTCTCTTTCCAGTTCTACCAGAATTAAAGCTGCTCTGTGGGGCTGATTTTCTACAGACATTTAAAACACCCAATCTCTGGAAGGAAGAGGACATCAAAGAAATAGTGGAAAAGTTTGGTTTGGTCTGCATTAGCCGGGCTGGCTCTGATCCATCTCAGTTCATCCAGGAATCAGATCTTTTATCTAAATTTCAGCACAATATTTTTCTAGTGAGAGAGTGGATCCAGAATGAAATCAGTGCGACCCAGATCCGCTCTGCCCTGTGCAGAGGGCTGAGTGTGAAATATCTCATCCCAGACTCTGTCATTGCCTACATTGCACAGCACAATGTCTACACTGCACAGAGTGAGCGCAACAATGAGGGGCACCTGCTGCAGCCTCTCAGGATACAGAACACAACAATAAACGTCTGAGGCCTTCTGCACTGGGCCGTGGCACACCAGCAGCTTTGTCTTGTAGATTTCTTGAGAAAGTTGTTTCTTATCAGTAATGAGTGGGAAGTCCAAAATTTCTTAAGATCATGTGGTGTTTTAAATCCATGAATCTGTGTGTGGTAGTGCTCAAGAAAATTGGGATGCTCAGCTGTATAGCTTAAAATACACAAAGACAGCTTCCTTGTGAAAATAAAAGATCTTCACAATAAATTTATTTCAATAATTTCAGTCAGTCAGTAAATATGACTTAAGGGTCAAACGCAGTACTTTCCTAACTTGTAATTCTGCAATCCTTACTTTTCTAAACCAGCAAAATACAATGAACCATAACTTGAGAGAGATATGTTTAAGTATACATTACTTTTAAACTTTGACTTTATAAGACCCTGAATAACTTTTCTGATGTTTGGCAATTTGTCCAAGAGATGGAAATCAATCTTTCTTTCATGCAAGCACTTAAAAGTGTACATGCTCTTTCTGCCACTTATAAGACTCTGGGTTCTTAAATGACAGACAGTCCTCATCCCCACATTTAAAGTGGGTTCCTTTTCTTCTCTGATCCAGCGTCTACTTAAGAGCAAGCAATTGCCAAAGCCCCAGAGTAGATACAACATCCAGTAGGGGCTTCAGTTGTACCAGATGGAAACACCTGAGAGGCTCGGTACTTGAGCTCTGATGTGGGCAGGGAATATCCATGCTCCCCTCTGCTGGTTGCCTGTTGTGCTCATTGAGTGTCTCTCATTTCTAACAGGAGTCACTTGCAGAGAATACAGAACTTTATAAAGTTCTCCCTCTGTGTTTCAGAGCTCCTAAACTGAAAGCATCCATGCAGTAGTGATGCAGCATTCATCACTGTACAGAGTAACCACTGCTCCCTAACCCAAGTTTCCTCCTAACTGGTCCTTCTGAGCCCTCAGCTGGCCAAGCAGCTTTCACTGGTGGTTCTCTAGGATTCAGGAGCTTGTGGAACAAGTTAAAGGAATACCAGACACAAATGGCTTTGACTGAAAGGGTCTATATGATTGTTTTCTTGAAAGCAAACATAAAGTAGCTGAAATCTATTCAAGAAAGAAGAATTTGGCTCAAAACCCACACAAGATCAACACTTTCATAGCTTTGGCTAATATCGTAAACTAAAGCTATTTGAAAGGGTTTTTTTCTGAGTGGCATGAAGAATGAAGAGTAATATGGTTAAAATGGATTTCCCTTACACAAGTGATATGACAGGTGAATATTTAATTCGTTTTCAATCCAGTCATCCTGCTGTCATTAGAAATCTCAGAGGTTCAGCCTTTTGGAAGGATTTAAAGGCAGCACTTCAACAATAATCGGATTAGAGGGACTTGCATACCTCTATCATCTAAAGAGGAGGTAAAAGGAACCACAGTTCAAACTTGCCACAAAGCAAGGCAAGGAGTTGTGCGGTGCAGAATCAACCCACAGCTCTGAGCCTGTGATTTTGACAATCACCTGAAGCAGGGATGCCTGCAGACTTCAATGGGTACTGGAAAATGGTCAGCAATGACAATTTTGAGGAGTACCTGAAAGCACTGGGTAAGGTTCCTTTCATACTTCTTGAATGAATAATGAATAAATGCCACATGTCTTATTCTTTATGTGAATCCATTTTTTCTAATACAGTCATAAGTAATTTTTGTGAGAAGTATTTTTTTTCACAAATGCACTTTAAGAATTGCCTTGAGCAAAATTGCTTTGCCTTAAGCAGCCTCTACTTTTTAATGTCTTGAAGCTTTCATTAACAGACATTAAACTCAATAGCTTGAAGGGGTAAGTGGTGGATTCCAAACATAAAAAACTCATATAATTTGAAAAACAGTAAAATTTTTATATTTAATAAAGATTCAGTGTGGTACTTAATGCAATTTTGTGTGTTTGTATTTGATGTTGTGTTAGTATCTCTGTAGAAATATTGGAGGCCTTATTAACTTAAATACAAATGGTATTTTTTAAAGATCCCACATAATCAGAAAATTGAAACATTAAGTTATTTAAGTTATAAGAATCAGGTTACAGACTTTTTCTGGATGGGAAGGCTGGTTTGAAAGATTTGGGCATCTATTTCTCTTTGTTCATTTCAGTTCTCCCTAGAAGCAACGAGTAGCTTCTTGTGGAAGACTTTTCTGGAAAAAAATAACTCTTTTTCTTTTTCAGATGTAAATGTTGCTGTAAGAAAAATAGCAAATTTGCTAAAGCCTGACAAAGAAATCCTTCAGAATGGGGATCATATGATCATTAAAACGCTAAGCACTTTTAGAAACTACATCATGGAATTTGATATAGGGAAGGAGTTTGAGGAGGATTTATCTGGGGTGGACGATCGCAAGTGTATGGTAAGAAGTCGAACTTTAACAATGTACAAAAAGGAATATTGAGAACCTGAGGCCTTTCACAGAACACGTCTTTTAACCATCCTGGTGGCTATTCCTGAAGTTATTTCTGTCCTGCTCAGTTTGCCACAATTTGAGTTTTGAATGTGCCTTTAGATTAGAAGCATGCTAATTTTAATCAGGAGCACAAAGCAATTTTATCAAACAGTGAATAATAACCTCAGTGAAGTTGTGCTCATTTATACTGGGATGTTTGTTAGTCAAAAGACATCTAGGGTCACTTCCAGAACCTCTTTAATGAGCAAGGTTTTACAGTAGAGGAAATCTACTGATTGCTAGGTCAGGCACTGCTGCTGTGTGAGAATGGCCAAGTGCTTAAAGATTATTTGGGTGTATTTATTAGAGCACACACTTAATTAGCCCACTGGAACAAATCTTCCTGAAATGAATAAGGAAACACTGAGGACTTTGTTTTATGATAGCTCTGTTTTATGACCTCTTTTTGCTTTTTAGCTTAGGACTGATAAATAACGATTTACAGGGGAAAAAATTGAGAATAGCAAGTTCTCACCTATTAGTTTGGCAGCATGACACTGGCAATATTCTACAGTGAGGAAGTTGACAAATAAAAGAAAATTATCTCAGGAGGGACTCTAGAGGAGAAATCTCATAAAAGAGAATTAATAGGTTTTCATTCTGAGAAAGATAGTGCTATTTAAACCCAATACTTTTCTCTCACATTAAGATTTGCAAATTAGCTTATGCTCTGATTGTGGCAGGAAAGGGAAAATTTGAGAAGACCAGAGAAAAAGAATGGTTGGCTACTGAGTGCCTCAGCAAATCCATCTGTAGTCCTTGTTACAGAGGGTGCAGGTTTGATGAGAGTGTGGAATACAATAGTCACGGAAGGGAGGATCAGGTGCATTTGTGTTTAGGAAAGTGCCCCAGTGGTATCATGTGACTTTGGCTCCTGGAATGCTCTTAATCAGGATATTGAGGTCCAAATTCACTGAGCAGTTGTGAGCCCAAGGAAAGATTTAAGACTGAGGTGATTAAATCACCATCAAAGATAGCAGTGTTCAAAACATCTGCTACAAAGGTTTGTGTGTGCACAGAAATGTCCCTGTGTAAGCATTATCTGTACTTAAATACCATTAAACTCTCATCTGAAAGAGAATTAAACCATCCTCTGCATGGTGGAAAGAATACTTTTTTATTTTTAACAAGCCAAAATTCTTTACCCAATTTTGTTAAATTTATTGATAAGGGAAGGATTCAAAATGTTAACTCAGAAAGAAGAAACTAGAGAGACATAACTTCAGTCACAACAGCTGATTGATTTGGAGTAGAACCTAATTCAGCCTACTTTCAAAGGTTACTCAAACATTTCTCTGTTTACTGTTCTGCTTATTCAGCCTTGGAAGCAGAAGGTATCAGCACCTTCCTGCCTGTTACAAACAAACAAAACCCCCAAACAACCAGGAGTAGTCACTGTCTGTGACTGGGGTTTTTGAAAGAGTGACTGACTTAGGGATGTAATTCCACAAACCCCCCACCAGAGATCTGTGTCTCTTTGTGGTCTCCAGCTATAGCTGGACAGTTCAGATCACTGACCACTGATGCTCCATTTGCCTTGTAGCAGCACATTACGCTTTATAGTTCAATTTTCTTACTAAAGATTCCTTTTCTACATGAGACCTCTGTTTTGGCAATGGCAAAACAGCACAAGAAACTGTCTTTCAGAAGTGACTTCAGTCCAAATCTGATAACCATAATGTCAGGCAAAATTTGAAGTTGTTAAGCAGTGAAATGGCTCCAAGATTGCAGAAGGAGTCTTGTGAGAGAAGAGTCATGAAGTTTCTTAAGAGATACTGGACCACTCCCTGCATGGTGTTATGAAGAAAGCTGCCATAAAAGCAAAGGTTGAATATCCATTTGTTGGTGGTGTTCCGTTTGTTCATGTAGAGCCTGTGGAACTGCCATAAATGGTTTAATCATTAATAGTCAGCCTATGTAATTGGAGAGGTTATGAATCAATTACTGTTATTTATATTGTGGACTGAGCAGACTACTGGGCAAGTTTTATCCAAGGAGCTCAATGTATGAGCAGTACAAAGGAATATGGATAAGACAAATTGCACATTAAACATTAATCTATACAGCAGAGCAATTGTCAGGAGACTAACAAAACTAACCTTAGGAGTAATTCATCCTAGAAGTATGGATTGTTTTCTCTTTTAATTAAGAATATATCATTTAGCTAGAGTTAACGTATCTGTAAAAATAGTATCAGCACGGGGGACAGGTTAGATCCTGTGTGTAATTCAGTGAAACTGTGTTCACCTTTCAGTTGTAAAACATATCTTTGAGCCAGTCAGGGTAGAGTGTAACTACAGTTATTCCAAATCAATACTGTCCATGAGGAGGAAGGGCTAAAAAGTTTTGCTGATACTTACTTTAGAAGTTGAAGTTTTGACATTTGGAACTTGATAGTCTTGTGATAGTACATGCCCTCTCCTCCTTTGCAGTTAGGGTTTTTTCATTTTTATAGTTGGTCACTCCTGGGAGCCTCTCTGAACTTTCTGGATCAGGGAATTAATTGAGAAGGATAAACCTTAGCAAGTTCAGTTTGTCCTTCTTCTGACCCTCAGGCTGGCTTTCTTGCTTGCACGTGTTTTTGGGTGACTGTTCTCAGGAGAGATAGAGGGACCAGCCGTTGGTGACATCATAGGATGTTGTTTCTGTTGGGAAGTGAAAATTTGCTACTTTGGAAACTCTAAAGCCCTTCAGTTTAGTTAAAGATGCAGTTTCTGTGTTTTGCAAAACACTTCTGGTCCCTCTATCTCTCCTGAGAACAGTCAGGAAATTTTGTGAAAATTTTGCAACTTCAGTCATGCTTAATTGTCCAGGTTTGTTAAAAACTTGGCAGTTTCAAGTAAGAACATAGAATGAAAATCTACATCTTCAGGAGCGTCTTTCATTCTTTGCAAATGTTCCAAGGTGTGCCTTAGATGTTATAGAAAGAAGTTTAGAACATTAATATGTGTTACATTTTTTCTCACATGATGTGAATTGGGGCATGTAGTCAAGTTTCTACAGCTTTGGAGTGTTTGTTCATATTTTTAATTGGCAACGTATTATCAGATGGAAAATGTACCGAGACAAAAATTTAAAGTTAAATGGTGAACCCTGGCTTTGGTATGTCTCACACTGAGTCTTTGATCCTGCTGTTTTAATTCTCAGTGAAGCTCCAGTCTCATCATGAATTCGCTTCAATTTTAGAGAGAATTTCTGCAATCTCAACTTGTGATTAATTTAGCATCTCAGATGTTACTCTAAGTATGAAACTTTGTTTCATGTATATAAACATTACTGTGGAAAAAATTTACTGTGCATGCAAGAGGAAGACCTTATTGAAATAATTAATCCAAAACCATCTTTGAAAGGATCTCTTATTCATCAGCAGATAGTTGTGCTTCCCTTTTTCACTGTCAGTCATAACCAGTGAAGCTGGTGAAACATCTATAGTGTGAAATATGTACCAGCACATAGGAACAAGGCACACAAGCCTTCTGTACCTTCACAGTGTAATTTACTCAGTGTTTAGTAAAGAAATTATGAAAAAGTTAAATGAAAAACCTTAAAATGCTGAAACCAAGGCTGAAGTTTCACACTACAAGTCTTTGCATCCAATGAATCAAAGCAGATTGAAAATTGGGACAGCTCAGATGCAAAAATTACTTTCTTAGATTGTTTTAGTTTTCTAATGATTCAGCTGCTAAGAGAAGACTTTTGCATTGTAATTATTCTCTGCTGTTCAGGCATTTCAAAGACTGAATTGCTTTATCTTATGCTATGAAGAATTAATCTCTTTTGACAGAGACTAAGGGCAAGTGATTGTTAAAAAATCAAGAAAGATTGTACATTCTAAATATAGAAGAGCAGAATTTCTTGGATAACTGAGAACAGTTGTATTATAACTGAGTATTTGTCCAGGCATATGAGAGGTGCTTTGGTAACTCCAAAGAACCTTGAACCTTGTGCTCTCTGATACAGTAATTTTCTTCTTCCATTGAAGCAGGAAATGAAATGACAAAGGCAGGGAACTGGGAAACAGAGAGAACTGCACAAATTTTGAACTGAATGTAGGAAATAATACATCTTAACCATTTAGTTATCTAAACCTTAATACAACTGGAATATAACCATGAATAAGTTAGCAAGTGGGTGTTTAGGATTCCTTTCTTGGAACTAACAGAACCTGTAGTCCGAGTTAAGACTTGCTGGTGTGGGGTAGGGTGAGGATTTGGGAGTTGTGGAATTCCCTCATCAGATCTAGAATACATCTTATCTTGTGGAATGTCAGTGTTTGAAACCACCACACAAGGACTTCTCACAGACACCTGACTGTGCCATGTCCTGCCAAAGGGAGGGAAGTTGTTCAAAACTGATCATGGCCTTGCTTTAATTAACAAATGTGCCTAATGTGCCACTGATTTCTCTGGTTTGTATTTAGGAAAACTGCAGTGGAGGTAGCTGTTCTGGCCATAATTTGATTTATACCACTGCAAAATCAGAATAAAGCCCTGTTACAAAATCACATGGTTTGTGATGCTTATTTTACTATTTAGGCAGGTTCCTCTGTTACACAAGTGGAATTCACAGCTGTTAATCTAGTTCTGAGCAGGTTTGGGAATTAAAGCTTTGCTGCCGGAAAAACAACAGCCAACAAACAACATTCCAGTTCATGGAATTGCAGGAGGGATCTCCCACAGGGTGCAAAGATTCAAAATAAATTGTGCCTGTCTGGTAAGATGCAAGATCAGCAATATGTCTTTACTTGATCCCTCTGATATAGTTGTTTTATTTCTTTACCCCTCCAGTGCTGCCCTTTTGGCTTGTAACTATTTTCTCCTATACTTTGGTGGAACAAGCATTATTCTAGAATCACTGTTGCTGGGACTGGTCTTCTCTCAGATTTAGTGCCTCCTGTCTCTTTGCAGTACTGTAATTTCCCCAGCTCCTCATTGGCATAATCCCTGATTTTTTTATTTTGGGGGAGGGAGGTGTAATTTAACAGAGGCAGACTTCATAATAGTTTTCTGTTGGTATTTCTGGCCCTTTACAATCTGCTCTAAACAAGTGATGAAGAAAAGTCCTCCAGTCAAACCTTGAGGCTCCAGAGAGCAGAAGTCCATCCTGGGTCTGTCTCAGGCTCTGTCAGAATGTGCTATGGTCCCTTCTGTCAGTGCTTCAGTGGGGAGGAGCAGTACCATTTTTCCTGCCTTGTCCCACCCTGCTTACTCCTTAGGCATTAGTTCCTGCCTGTAAGTGATGTGCTCGGCACATTTGCACAGTGATAGCAAATGAGATGTTTTGAATCTTTGGCCATATAAATGTCATAAACTTCACTTTTTGCAGGGCTGGATTCATGGCTAAGCCACAAGGCTGATTAGAAGCTTTGGAGCTAGTTATTTATAGAAAGCTGCTAGCATACTGAAGCTCTGCAGGGAAAGTGGGTTTGGAGAGGTTTAGCATTTCTGCTTCTTGTGAACTCTGAAAAGCTCTGAGAGTTACTAATGCAGAAAGAGCAATCAGAATCAGCTGAAAGGCTGAGAACCAGACCTAACAAATCCAATTCTGAATGACAAACCATTAGTGTTATGTACAGTTTCATCTTGCTAAAATTACACGGGATAAATCAGTTATAGCCATTAATTTAAACAGTAAGTGTCTTAGAATCGATTCTGATCTTTGCACAGAGTGAATTGGATGTGATGGGTTTTATTCTTTTTTTTTTCTGGCATGGGATATACACAAGTTTTCCTATTTTTGTAATATTTGTATACAATTTTATTTCACTAAGGAAAAAAACCCCACCACTCCTAAGAAATAGAACAATATGTACTGTCTAAAATATTGATTCTCCTCCTCCCCCCCACATATTGTCAGCTGCATAGCCAGGAGCTTTGCACCTTCACTTTCTTACTTCTGGGAACGTATCTTGTCTTTGATTTTCTCTGTTGCTCTTATGAGCAAGGATTCAAAATAAGGAATTGGAACATTTAGGGTCTGATCCTCTCTGACAACAGCTTACCTTTCATCTAAAATGTTTCAATCCAATCCTAATCCCCTTTTCTGATAGTGCTACCCCTGGAGATGCTGACAATGACACAATGGAGTCTTTGCCATGACTGAGCTACAGCGTGGCTAAATAGGTTCAGCATTTGGCCAGCACCAGGATCTGGAGATGAAGGTCAGGAATCCTTCCAGGAATTGTTCCGTTGGGTTTGTTGTTTTCTCAGTACTTTCTGTTGCTGAACTTCCAGAGGCAGATGTGATAAGACAAAAGGGGTTTCAGAGGGAGAGGTGACAAAGCTGCCCATGACTGTACCCCCTGGAGCAGCCTCCTGCACAGAGGACATAGGGAGTGACCTCCTGGCAGAATTCCCCCTCACAGCTACACTGGACTTTGTCTAGGACATCAACATGAGTTTATTCTATCAGCACTTCATTTTTCCCCCAAAAAAACTGCTTACAAGAGTTTTTAATATCATTTTGATACTTAGTGCAGATGAAACGGTTTATCTTGAGAAGTTGTTACATAACTTTTTGGAGATATTACTGTGTTTGACCAAAAGTTCTGGAATATTTTCTTTGGTGTTATTTACAAGACACAGCTCAAGTTGGATTTTCCTGTTTCATCTGACCTAAAAAAATGGCTTTCCATTTTTTAATCCTTAGATCTTAATTACAGTTGTAAAATGGGCTGTCATTCTCCCAAGCAGAGAATTACTGGATGAAGATGGAGCAGGGAGTGTGGTGCACACCTAGCTTGGCAGTCATTTGGTGCTCCGTGTATAGAGACAGCTCTCTGAGGGAAGCAGGAGAGAAATAGAATTGGTGCTGCTGTGTTTCTGCTGCAGATAGGAAATCAATAATGTATTTTTGATGAAAGTGGGAGATGCAATTCATACTTGTAAAGGCAATGTGACAAAAATCTATGTGGCATTAACAGAAAATGTTCATGAACTACTTGGAAAAAAGTTGTTTTCTTCCATTCATCTGTGAAATCCATTCTGTCCCCTCAGCTGCTGAGCCCCTGACCCTGGCAGGCACACAGGAACTGCCAACAAGGGAATGAGAAATACTGTGCAGAGCCAGCACCAAGTGTCTTTGCACTTAGACCTCACTGGGAGATGCAAAGTACTCCGATAAGATGTTTGATGACTATTTCAGTAAATTTCAAAAGTCACTGTCTCTGCCTGTGGGTCGGGATGATTTGCCACTGGAAGCTGAAATTGTGCAACATTTCACTACAGTTGCTGCTATTAAAGAAAAAGCAGATACATAGTCAATAGCTTGTTTGAGTGTTACTAAATATTTCCTTTAATAAATCTACCTTGTCTCATAACTGGAAACAGTAATGAGAACACTTTAATTATCCTTTCCTCCAACTTTAATATTTAGGAAGAATCAGGCAGTGCTATGCATATGAATTTAAAACTTCTTAACACAAAGTGATTAAATCACTAACAAAAGTATGTGTATGCCTAAGTAATAAAAGGAGAATATCAAAGTACACAAAAAGTAAAGCACTAGAGAAACCATACCATAAAACTAAAGAAAATATGAACATTTTTTGTGTTCTCAGGCTTCAAAGGCTTTTTCACTTCCAGGAAAAGCTCCATTCTCTAGTATTACACCTCAAGATCACAGTGTGCATAATCTGAAAAATGGGCAATATTGATGTTTGGAATTTTTGGTAAGAATTAAACTGAGGCAAGACTCCCTGGTTTTTACCTCACTCTCTCACCTTTTCCAGCACTCCTTTAGTATTATTGATAGTACTGTTGACTGGTTGCACCTCTCACCATTCTCTGTTGAAGTTTCCTACAGAATTACATGCATGTGACCTAGGAAGTGTTCATTTTAGGATTAAGTTTGAGCAGGTGGTAAGTAAGCAAGATTTAAGTTTGCATATGGTGAAGTAGATTATGTACTATGTAGTTGAAAGGAATAAACATCCTGGCTTCCATTTATTATCAAGTAGTACAAGATGCTCAAAAAGGCAGAGTTCAGTTTTAGAGAAATGCTCCATTTTCAGCTAGTTGGGTCTGGTACTGGCACCTGCAGCTTTCTAGTGTCCCTGAATGTGTTGGCCTCTCCCCCTCCTGTGGGACAGGATAAGGAATGGGACTGTGTGCCTGGGCTGCCCTGTCCCCAAACCCTGGCAAGGATTGTCACTTGTTCTGGGCAGATGGCAGCACTCTGTAATCAGGCAACCCTTAGGTAATGCTGTTACCAAAATGGGGGCAAACAAGGTCCTTACAAAGGCATACTTTACTAAGAAAAGTAGCTTTACATAAAAAGTAAAGTGTTTGTTTATCTTGGAAGTGTGTGCCAGAAAAGACCAAAGGGTCACAGAGAACTGCCTTAGCCGTCTGCAAGTGCTTGGCTCCTGGTTATACCATGGCAATATCCTGATCCTGTCCTCAAAAATAAATCCTTGCTCTTTGACACAGCAAGAGAGATTATATATACAATGTTTGCCCTATAGTATTTCTGGAGTATTGCTTTATCTTCTGATTCAGATATTTGGGAATGTTGTAAAACAAGTGTTGCTCTGGTTTAGGTGTTGTAGAGGGTGGAATGTTGGCAGCAGCCAGTGCACATTAACAACTTCAACCTCAGCTAACATTCACTGTGTCTCTCAGTAGAGGTGTTTGGAGTGGAAGGACATGTTTCTATCTGAGTTAAAAGTGAAATTTGTATCTTGTGTGTTAGTTTAATAAAAGAGACATTGAGAAATTACAGTTTAACTTAAAGAAAGGATACAGATGCCACTGATTAATCTTACTGTCATAAGAGGTTGTTCCTGATAGCAACAATGTTCTCTTGCAATGTATTCTGCCCTTTATAACCTTCAGAGCAAAACAGCTACATACAGAAATCAGGAATTGTGTGATTTACTCATATTCCCTTAGTGTTTATATTTCTCAAAGGGAAGGCAGAGGATACCTGAGAATATTGTCTGATAAGACAGCTTGGTTAGTGTCTGTGTGTTTAGACTCTTTATGGTTATCACCAGACTGCAAAAAGCAATTTCTAATCTTGACTGGAAAAACAAAAAATCCTGAGAAAAATGTGTGTTGTTTTCTGAGAGGAAACAATTTCAATCACCCTTGGAGGCTAAAAAGTTAAGATTTCCTTGTGCTGCTACAAATATTTTTCTATTTCCCCCAAGAGTACTGCCACTCACAACTGACTTGAACATTATAGGACTAATAAAGTTGGATTCTACTTTACCATGGTGTATTGCCTTTGAATTCAGATCTACACCCACCAAATTTAAGTATTAAGCTAGACTAAAGATTAAACTATGCTGAGCTAATACTCAATGGATATAAATAAGTGCAGTTACTAAGCAAAGTTCCACATACAAATGCTTCATTCCACAGTCTCCCTCACATCAACAATCATCATTCATTTCCTGTTATATTCATTTTTTAGAATCAAAAATTTGTAGATATGTTAACTTATAAATTAAACATTATTCACTTTGACTTCTGTTATTTGTTATCTTTTATCTCTTCAGTGGATGTGTGCAGATTCAGATATGTGAGAGGATTTAGGTTACAGTGACCACATAACTAGAGCCTTACCCAAATGTGTTGTTCCTTCTGCATTAGCATATTTTGCATTAAAAGGATATGGTTTCATGTATAATGTAACCTAGTGCTTGATTTAAATATATCACTTTACAAAAGAGAACAGAAAAATTGGTGAATGCATTTTCTAAATTAGATTTTTAGCAAGGACACATGAGTTTGTCTCTCAGAGCCCCCATGTGATGCAGACAGACTGTTGGGATCAATCCTATTGCCTTGCCCATGATTATCTATCCTGGCACTCTGGAGTGATTAATTTTCCATGTTGGTTTAGTCTAAAGCTTCCCACAGGAGGAGGCTGCTGCCTGCACTTACTCAAAGAGAGTGGCTGTCGTGGTTATCATTTAAGAATTAATTGTGTGTGACATAACACCGATTAAATAAATAGGACTGGATAGGTTTTGAGTGTTGGACTGGGTTTAATTACCAGAAGGAAGAATGTAGGCTTTCTTCTCTTAGGAGCTACACAGGATGGATGCAGTAAGTGTCCTTTAATGACAGATCAGAATTCATCATCTTTCCATATCTGACTGCTCATGCAAGCAGTGGCTGAAGACTTTTACAAGGTAGACAGCAATTCCATATTTAGTCCTCAGAGCACCTACAAACAAGCTGATTTACAGGCCATGTGCTAATATTAATGTTAAATATCCTCCTGGAGCACCAACTGTCACTGCTCTTCCCTCTTCAAATGTTTTACAGAGCATTGCTTCTCTTTGTCTTGGGGAGATGGGAAAAGGCAAATTGTTGGTAAATGCTAACCAGAGGAACAGGCTGCAGGATTCACTGTCATACAGGGAAGGAGTTTTATGAATTGGGTTTTACTGAACTCCTCAGGACAGCACCAATATTCACTGAAGTGCAATATTGATTACTGCACCTGACTCCTGTCTTACTCTGCCAGACCTGACTTGAGAAGTTCCCCAGCCTCAGTTGCAAAAAGCAGGATGCTGGCAAAGTTACCAACTTCCTGATACTTCCAAATCACTCTGCTGGGTGAAGGAAGGCAGGCAGACATGAGGAAAAGCCAGCTCTGTATTGAAGAGCTTTGTTCATCCATAGTGCCAGGAAATGGGAATTGTTTTCAGGTAGAGCAGCTGGGGAATCATTCTTAGGGTGGAAAAACCCAAGCTGATCTTAAGTTTTCAGCTCCTTTTGCAAATACAGTGTTAGGCTGAAGGGCCCTTCTGCTGCTGCATTTTTCAGCAGGGAAGACGCGTATGTTCTTACACAATGGTTTTGATGATATTTTTTCTTGCTTTATCTCATCCTTCCAATTTTTTACAGGCAGCTGGGCAGCAACTTTCTGTTCAAGCTCATTTTTTTTGTAATTATCCTAAGTGGTACAACATTATCCAATCATTCTTTTTATGAAATACACTCATCATTAGAGATAAGTTTTGCTTCACTGAAATTAATCATAATATCAGAGAATATTACAGTAATACCAAACATGTCTGTTTTGTTAGACCACTGTGTCTTGGGATGGAGATAAGCTGCTTTGTGTACAGAATGGGGAGAAGGAAGGCCGTGGTTGGACCCAGTGGATTGAAGGAGATGAAATGCACCTGGTAAGATTGTGTGAGAGGTATTGAATGCCCCTCCATTAAAATGGTTAGATATAACACAGCAGGGAATGTGCTATGTCATTTTGGCTTACTTTGACATAATTGGGTATTGGTGCAGCATTTGACTTGTTTCTAAAGCAGCAATTTCGTTTGGAGCCATTATGGTTTTGTTCCTTACAAAGCCTGACCATTTTGGATGCTCTTTCTGTGCATAGTGCCTGTCCAGACTCACCAGGCTGAAATGTTTGCACGAGGAAGACATTTACCAGAATGTCCCTCACTGTCTGTAAAATACTCAGTATGGGAGCTGAGAAACTGAGCACTCAACAATAAGGGAAAAATACACCGTTGTTCTTTTAAAATAATTACAGGCCACACTACGTTATAGCCTAGAGAACTAAAACAGCAATTAAGCTTTTGAAATTGGTGGGTTTTTTCAGATCATTATTTTTTATCTTTCTAAATTAACAGGACCTGAAAGAAGATGCCTGTTCTTTTGTCCTATGCCTCTTTATAGCATCCTCACTCTCTCATCAGTGTGGGTAAAAGGCAGTGTTCCTGCTGGGATAATAAACTCCAACCTCCATTTCTCCTCACTGTGCAGTATTGTCAACGTTCAGCAATCTAAATGGATGTTTTCTAAATGTTCAAATTAGTAGCAGAGTTATGAAATCTTTGCAGAAGTACCCCAAACCCCGTATTAGTAACCATAATTTTGATGAAGTACTGGCAGTCCCAGAATCCAGTTTAGGAGAGGAATGGGTATGACAGATCTCACCTGGACTTGGTGCAGCACAGGCAGGGGGAAGGTTGCTGAGGCTGTGAGCTCACCTAGAGGAGGGGAGGCAGCAATAAAAAGGAGATGCCCAAACTTCCTGTGCCTGCCCACTCCATCCAAGAAGCACCTTTCAGTTTTTCCACACTCCTGCAGCTGCACAGCAGGCAGGGCCATGGCAGCAGCCCCAGTCCTTCCAGCATCTCTGCTGCCCATCACAGTGAACTGCCTGGCCTGAGCTCAGCTCACACCTGGCTGCCCTCAGTCCTGCACATCTGGGCCTTCCCCTGCACATACAACAACACCAGTTGCTCTTGGGCTTCTCTGGACTGGCACCCTGCTTTCTGGCCCTTGCCAGCTCCTAGGCATTATCTCTTCCCATCTTCTGCCCACCAGAAGACAGAAGATTCCTTCAGCCCTGGTTCCTGCTATCCTTGCTCTGATTCCTGCTCCTGACACACAGCCTGGCAAGGGACCTCTGTGCCCAGAGAACTTTCTAGACTTGTCCCTGTCAGGAGGTTGATTTTAGAAATCAGAAACTCAGATTCAGTTGCTGAAATACTTGTTTTTAGTGCCAGTTAAGGTAGCCAAGGATAACCTGACTGCTCTGATGCTCCTTTTCAGAAGGCTGGGAAGAATTCTGGATCATACCTGCCAGCTCATGCATTCACTCACTGGCACTTGGAAAATTTACCACAATCTGCCTCCCATGTGCACAGAAGTCAGTACAAAATTAATTCATGCAAAGGAAGTAACCAAGTATTTTAGAGCCCACTCTTCAGTATTTGAATTTTCTCACTTGTATTTCATGAATTTCAAAAAATGTGCTCTTTATTTCTCTAATCCTTGTTAATGAAGCTCTCTCCATTAAAAGTACAGTAGAGTCCCCTTCAGTATCTTATTTTTGACCAGCTAAGATTACTAGGTCCTGTCCTTTTGAGAGTGCTTTGATACAATGAGCAGTTACCTTTAAAGAATTGATACTTCAATTGCTTTATGATCCTATTGAACTTTACAGAACTAGCCAAGTGTTAATTTATTCTTTTCACAGTTCTGCAGACAGTAGGACCACATCCTTTAGTAGTTTATTGCTTCCTATTTTCTTCATTTCATTCTGTGGTCTGTACTTTGTAGTTCGTTTTAGATTTTATTTTATGTGAGTGACTTATTTGACCATTCCCCTTTTCCTTTTGAGTTTTATTGCCCTTTTCTATTGTATGGATTGCCTCTGCTTCATAGTTTTTGTCACTGTCAGCAGATCTCTCAGCCCTTATTGCACACTCCTTCTCCTGGGATACCTCTGCAGGAGTGAACAGAACAGGTCCTAACTAAAGTCCCTGCATCAGTCTGTTCCACCAACTCAGCATGAAGCACTTTCTGATATTGGGGCTGAGCAACATTTGTCAGTTGAGGTTATAGACCTAGTTAAAGGTTTTTTAAGTCATTTTATTAAAGTCCCCTTCAAAAAATGTGCATAACTTCCTCAAAATATTCCAGGAGCTTTGTTAAAAGTCTCATCTTGAACTGGAAAGTGCATCCCTCCTGCTAGGTCATGCATAAGCAGTGTCTTTATGTCCCTTATGAGCTTCCACAATCTTTTTTCTTGCACCTAAATCTTGCCACAGGCACACCCCCAGGCACACCTGTGTGCACCTTCTCAGGTCAAGCTTGAGGAGTTTCAGGAGCAGAGATGGGTGAACAGGCAAACAGTCTCACAAACCCGAGCCCAGGATGGAAACTCTGCCCCTGGTCATGCCCAATTCACAGAGCTCAGAGATCAGCAAGGCGGGGAGCGGGTTGGAAAAGCTCTTGTGGAACTCAAAGGAACAGCCTTATGCATCCAGAGTGCTCAGGCTCAGTCACACCTCACTGCTGTGCTGGTTGACAGGCCTGGAGCAAATCTACTGTACAGTCACCTGCCATGAGCTTTGTATTGCTAAAGTGGACCCTGATTTCTGAATTTGTAGGCTTGAGCTACCAGCCTTCACCACACAGATTCAGAGCTGGTGAGGAAAATCCATCCCCACTTCTTTATGTGTCTTTATGTGTCCAAAATAGAGAATGCCATTCCAAAGGCCTAAAGCAGTTGCATATTATTCACTGCAAATACAGAATAATGCACCAGGAAACTATTTGGCCCTTTAAGATCCAAGATCCCAAAATAACTTCCCTTGTTCCACCTTTTAGCAGAAAACAAAGCCAAATCAGATGGCTTCTTTTAGGATGAAAAATAGGCTAAGTTATGTGCAAGCCTCCCAGTCTAATTTAATAGAGAATTGTGGATTCAAATTCAGCTGGATGTCCACATGAATCTGTAGTGTTTGTGTCCTAAGTAAAAGTTGTGGGGTTTAATTATTTTCTCTTCCTAGGAAATAAGAGTGTGTGGAGTTACGTGTAAGCAGGTCTTCAAGAAGGTGCAGTGAGCTGCTGCTACAGGAATGAAGAACAGTAGAATTGACAGACTTGCCACCAACTCTCCAAATGCCAGTGCTGACATCCTCAGTGACAAGAGCAAACACAGAAATGAAGATCACATTAGAACCGTATAGTTGGAATAAAATATTTTTAGGAAATTGAAAAAAAATTACTGCAAATAAAACTGGTTTTAGAAATGCCAATTAAATATGCTAAACTCTCTTAATGTGTGCATACCATAATTCTCAACTATGCCAAAAAAAGAACTGTTGGGTATAAAACAAGATGCTGGAGGTTTAGACCTTGTAAGCTCTTTTTTTACTCTCAATAGACATCACCCTTTCAGAGCCTTAGCCTTGTTTTCAAATGGTGAACTACAGTTCCCAGTAGGGAAGCAAATGAGAGCTGTACGATGCATCTTGCACTTAAATCCTGTATTCACTTAAGTTAGTAAGAATGTTACCATTAGCTCTGGTGGAGTAGATCTATACTGGAAGTGTTCCATCAAAAATAAAAATCCTGATTTCTCAAAATGAGTAAATTTATGGATGAGTACTTTGGAAAAACTGTTTACAAAAGCATAGCGAAGGGGCAATTCTTTTCCAAATGCTTTAGCTAATATCTGCCCATGCATTTTTTTTTCTTTTGTTCTGGAGAAACTGAGAGTAAGATCGTAGCTAGAAACTGTCTCTAACTGTACACACACCACACAGAAGATGAGACCAGCATTGCTTTGTACAGTATCATTTGCAGATGTTTTTATGCCCCTCACAGTCTCATGTTCTCCTGCAGCCTGAGCATAGGAGAGCCTTGGCCTGGCAGTTGAAATCAGAACACTGATTAAACCTTAGTGAGGGGAATAATGCTGCCAGATTTTCAGTCCATCAACACACTGGATACAGTGAGCACCACCAGGTCACATCATATCGAAAAAGATTTAAATTCACAAAGCTTTAGCATGTAACCCAGAATTCCAGGTGTCTCCTTCCCTGCCCTGAAATGGGAACATCCCTTCCCTGCTCTGAAATGGGAACACCTTTTCCCTACTCTGAAATGGGAAGATCCCTTCCCTGCTTTGCTGCAGCTTCTGTGCTTAGCCCAGCTTTTGCCCTCCCCAGGGACTCTGCTGACTGAGATATTTTTGACATGTAAATGGAACAAATGCTACCATCCTCTATTAACCATTGACTGCACTATTATTAATCCTGTTTAGGAAGGCTGAAAGCCTGATATAAATCATGGAATCATGGACTCATGGAATCACCAACTCACAGCATGGCCTGTGCTGGATCTTGGAGATCCCAGAGTTCCAACTTGCCTTCCATGGGCAGGGACACAGCATGGAGAAAAGGAGATTCAGAAACAGCCACTGTAAAGTCTAAAGTTAGCATAGCAGGGATGGTAAACTTTCTGAGCCATGGTATTTCAGTGGTACTCTGTCTTGTGAGTAGTACCAGATGTGCTGTAATGGATATCTAAATCAGTCTTCTAAAGTTCTGGGGTTTGTTTTACTTCAGAAAGTACCCAGATTATATTATCCCTGAAGACTTAAACATCCCTGTGCAGTAATCAGCTGAATAAAACTCTCTGTCCATGTAAATTCTTGTGTTACCATTGCTACAGCTGTGGATGGTACCACATCAGAATTACAGACATGCAATGAAATTGTTTACTGGAAGTTCCCCTATCTTTTTTTTTTCTTGGCAATATTTATGGCTAAGGAAGTCTCTGGGAAATATATTTGATTCTGATTAGCCAGGTCCATGCAGAAGCTGCTTTTTTCTCCTGGAAAAGTATGTTAGCCAGCCAGCTGTGTCTCCATAGCTAAATGGATATCTCAACAGACAGACCACTCCTGCTCATGGGAACTTTCTAGTACTTGGAGTGGGACAGGTCAAAATTGGTTGCAATAAAATAAGATAGAAAGGTTGTAGGAGAGGAAAGGATCAGAAACCTGTGTATCTTGGGCTAAAATGATGCTCTGCTTAAGGGAAATGGCAAATATTTGCTTTGAAATGCAGTTTATCATCTTACACAAGGTTGAGGGTATCCCAGTTGCCAAATTTCAGTGCATCAGTCATGTGTTTTTCTTGAAAGATTGTTGGACACAGAAACTTTTTTCCTTCAAGTTTCTAATTATTGATTTCATAATCATGGACACCCTCCAGGTATCTTTCCACTCTTCAGCCCCAAGGAGAGCAAGAGAACAAACCAGTTACTGTAATGAAGTGATGGGTCACACCACTATCCCCAGATAAACTTGGCAGGACTTTTTTTATGGTTCAGCACTGACTGAGACCTTTTCTGAAATGTAGTTTTCCTTCAATAGAACTTGGCAGTTCATGACCCTTAATTCACCAGCTGTCTTCTAAGTTTTGCCTGCAGCTCTCTCCAGTCTTGTGTAACATTCACAAACTCTTTTTGCAGAAGGTTTTAAGTGGATCAATTAACATCTAGCTAAGTAAATCCAATTGTTAAAAGCTATTATTGTAATCAAACAGACAGCTTTTCCCCTTTGGGTCATTTGGTACAAGGGCAAATTTTGCACCATACTAATAACTAATGGCTTATCAAGCAGAAGCAATGTAACCTGCTGCCAATTATGGAGGAAAGGCAAGCTCACAAAGCACTTCCACAGCTCATGGATGAAAAAAGTAGAAACTTCAATGTTTAACTTTGAATAGATTCACTTCAAATCATCTCAATTGCTTGTCCTTATAATTGTAATCTCTTATCTCATTACAGCAACTCTTTCTCTTGGAAAAGGAAATTATGTTCATTCCTTTCTTCCACGACGATGCTTTCCAATTAATATGTGTAAAATTAACCATGCTGCTTCCATGAACCTTTAACAACTGTTAGCATGAAATGTAATTTAAAACTTTCTCCATAAAATAGATGCTTGCTGAATGTATAGCATTCAACAATCACTTGACGAACATCTGCCTCCCTGACTATTTCATAACTGCTTAGTAACCAAGACCTTCACAGAGAATTCACAGCCAGATTTGCTTGCTACTCAGGAATCAAACTTTGTATTGATCTCCTTGATCTTCAACAGAATTTCAGCCATGGTTTGCCAATATCCACTCTGTATTTCTACAGAACTGCAATACCTTCAGATAATGGACATTTTATAATTTGTTAGAAAAGACCAGTGCCTACGGAAGCAGTGTGAATAGAAAGTGTAAACAAAAAAAGGCTTTTCCCATTGTTGAGGAAAAACTTTTTATTTACTTGACCTGCAACCTACAGGTACATTACAATGTAATTCCTCCTACCAAACAGCAATTCCCTGTTTTGTCTTTGCCATTCAGGTCTGCTTTACCCCTTCCAGTGGCTGTTCTCATCTCTTACAAGCTATGGGAACCAGAATTGAAATAAGGGGTTGCAGTCTACATTTGTGCAAGGATGTGTCTACAGTTGTGAAGGATGGGGATGGTGCATGATCTGTGCAACAGTTTTATTGTAAAATAAACACGGGCTGAATGGCAAATTCCTCCCAACCAGAAGGAACATCAGATTCCCAAAGGGTCTCCCATGGGACTGAACCCTGGAGCACAGCAGAGTCCTGGTGTAGCATGGATGTGCTTCCCTGGGCACATCCACTTCCATCAATGTCTGTCACTTGCTTGGCTCTGCTCTATGAAATTTGACTGTAAAATGCAAGAGTTCACCACTGCACCATTAATAAAACTCCCTAGTATGTAACATTTTGGATTATATTCTCTTTTGGACAGCCTTATCTGTAATCACAGCACAACTACTCCTTTCACCCTCTATCAGTAGCACATTTGTCTTTGGATTATTTGGATTATTACCTGGGTGGTACAGCAATTTCTATTTTAAGAAGTTTTTTTCATATCAAAGCAAATGTTTATTTAAATAATTCGCTCCTGTCTAGCAAAAGTGAACACAAAAGTAGAGTCCTTTCATTACCATGTATTTTATTACCAGGGCAAGTACTTTCTCTATATTAATAGCTAATAATAAGAATCCAAATTGAACACTTAAGCAAAATGGCATTTCAGTTCTTCACCAAACCATTCAATAAGGCTGCCTGACAATTAAGTTTCTGCACCATGGAGGGAAAATAAATTTTCCTCATTCAATGGCAGCATTCTTATTAAAGGAAGGGAGGAAAGAAGGATAGGAAACAGTCTGTAGTTATTGACTCTACACTTATTTACATAACAAGAGACCATTTGTCTTGTGGTACAGCACCATCCTTGTGCTGAGCAAATAAAAGGTCAATATTGTGACAAGTGTATTCCAAATTTAAAATATTTTATTTAAGTGTTCAGCTACTTGACATTTCCAGATTGGAGCAGAAGCACAAGCAGTTATTTATGGGTCCATCAGCATTATAGAGTAGCTAGCATTAAAAACCTGTGTGTGCATGTGCAGAAACACAGAACATGGTTATCCGCAGCACACTGCAAAGATAGGTAATCCTTTAAATGCATTTAGACTCACTTTCACAGCTTTCTTGTGGCTGGCTGACCTTTACTTCCCCTCCCCTTCCAGCTACACAAGGCAACAGTGCAGAAGAGCAGAGGTGAAAAACAAGGAGTGATGAAGACTTAATGCAGAATTGTACTGAAATTCAGAGCTAAACAGAAAAGTTCCTCTCCATCCTGGTGTTCCCACTGAATTTTTCTCTCATGCAAGTCAGTGGATTAAAGACAGTGCAGTCACCATTATAATTTGATGAGGTTTAGAACCACAGCATATGGAGGGAGCTCGCTGGAATTTAACATTCCATCAAGTGCAACAAGACTCACAGTAGTTCCTTGCTCCCCTTCTCTAATTTGAAATCAGCATGATTTGAGTTATATTTTCTTACCAAGGCACTGATGATTATCATCCATAACCATTCCAATTTCCAACACTTCTCTCCATCTGGGCATGCTAAGGGTATGCAGAGGAAGTCAGCACAATTGAATAGAAGTTCTGGGAAATGGCTGTGTGATCTTTCACTCATCCTGTCACGAAACATGTTGCCATTCCTGATGCTGGCATTTCCAAGGTTATTTTTGTAGAGGAAAATGAGACAAAAGTGCCATTTTATGTGTGTTACAGCAACACAGAAAGAACTTAGACACAGGACTAAGCAGCTCCTCCACACACTCAGCTTTGGGCACAGCAATTTACCAGTCTCTCCATTGCCACACTGATGCCAAGGTTCATCAGGGACAATTACTCAGGACAATCCCTAAGGGCAGCATATGGTCTAAAGCAGCCCCAGCTGGAAAGCCAAGCTATCACTACTCCTTCACTCCAACACGTGTTCATTATTTCAGCTATAAACCTACATATTCTCTCAGTTCCTCTTCAGAACTGGCAATAAATTCTAACTCTGAAAGAATTACTTTTTAGACCTATTATACCTAAAATAGAAACCAATAGCACAAAGCAGACTTTCCCAACTGCTTTCTGCAGCAGTAACTCATCATCCCAGCTTTGCCTGAGCCTGAGACACGGGGGCTGGCAGGAGCCAGACAAACAGAAGCTGCACACGAGGCTTCACACTCCAAAATGATGCAGAAACTGATGATTCATTCCCCATCAAGCCAAACAAAAAAAAGAAATAGAACATTAGGGTTCCCTAGCAAAATAACTTGTGAACAGTCTGGTTCCACCTCCTTAAGGACAAAAAAGCACCAAACTTCCCCTAGAAACTTTCCTTGTCACCTTTTGTGCGATTGAACACAAGGAAAATGACTCCCAAACACAGATGCATTATCACAGAATTATTTCAGATAGTATTTTTTTTTCAACATATATTCAACCCTTTATAATGTATTTTTCTCTCACAGCAAGTCCACCTTGTAGACATTTGAGTTATCACATTACATAAAATTCCATTTCTGGTTCCACCTCTCAGCATGGAAGCATCTATTTTTGACTGCCTTTCCAAATGTTTTTTGTGAACCAAAGAAACAAAGAGGTACTTAAAGTGCTGAAGGTCACTAAAAAAACCTTACCAGGTGCTAAACTTTGAGTTAAAATTAACAGTTAAAAAGTACCTAATTTGCTTGAACAGCCTGTGGATGTTTTTAGGAGACCCTTTTCCCCTCTTCAGCCACAAAAATGCTTTGAAAATCTAATTAAGGCCACTCAGTCTTTCCCACTGCAGCTTGCATAACTTCAGGGACATCCAGGTACCTTCTCAGTCACATATTCCCCTGAAGTGATTAGTTTTCAGTACCCATTAGACAATAAAAATCTAAAAAGGGAATGTCCCAATCTTAGTCAGGTGAAGGGAACTGTAGAACATATCCCCAGATAAGTAATATTATTCTTCTTTTAAATCCCCCCTGCACAATGAAAATGAAAAAAAGCAACAACAAACAACAACAAAACCATCAATACAATAGCAAAATCATCAATAGCAAAATAAGTACAGCTTTCAAACACAGAGCTGGATCATGAGAGAAAAAAAAAATGTACAGGTGTGCACAGAAAAGGGCCCTTTTGGTAGAGATATTTCTTTGTGAAATATAGCTTTTCCTGGACCCACTACAACTTTTTTTGGGGTGCATTTTGTTTTGTTGTGCAGTGGGTGCATTCCACCAGACAAAAATAATTGTTGATGAAGCAGCTGGGAAAAACAAGAAGATTTTTCATTTTTTTTCATATCCCTTTCTTTATAGTGTAAGTAAGAAAATTCAGTTTTTAAAAGGTGTGCAACAGGTCATTTTGGTGCTTATTTGCTTATAATTTTGTCTTTTCACAATGAAAGTACTTGCTGAAATAATGCTTTATAATTTCTTTTTTATCTTGTGACAAGACGACAAAACTACCTGTAATTTTGCTGAGGATTTCCAAAGTAGGTATTTCCATGTTTAAGATTAATTAAATAGCTTCTATGTTAAGATTAATGCAAGTATGTTTCCTTGTTGTATTTAAACATCTAAATTCAACCTACTGTCTGCATTGCAAATGCCCTTGAATGGGATTCTGCAGGGGACTGAGATCTCTGCCTTGATATGGGAGCTACTAAAGCACAATGCTATCACTGACAGAAAGAAAAAAGTTATGTTGATGTGCTGAGGAGATAAAAGGGAGATTGGCCAGCAGCTGCTGGGCCAGACACTAATGAAAATGTATTAATGGGGGGGGGGAAAGGAACAGTCTTGGGTTGCTTTTGATAAATCTAAACTTTGAAAGCATTCAATTAGAGCCTTGGTCTAGTGAATAGCCACCAGGGAAAGGTCATCATGATGATGTGATGTCTTCTTTGAAACTCCACCTCATTGCCACGCAGCAATGGAACCCTGAGCTGAGTGAAGGATCTGTTGGACAGAGATGGCAAATCAGCCTTGGAAGGCCATGAGCACATCCCAAGGGATGGCAGTCATGAGGCAATCTCCCAGCTCTCTTCCCAGGGCTCCCAGCCCTCTCAGCCGTGCTGCACTGTGTCACTGTCACTCTCACAATGTGGTGCTGCTGGAATCCTTAGCACTGCTGGCAGAAGATGTAGCTGTAGCCGTCATGAGCAGGAAAAGGAATAATTTTTTCCCCTTATGTTGAATATTGCTCTAACAGACATTTTTCTACCTTAAAATGCCCCCTGGGTTCAATCTCCTCATAGCAGAGCTAATTCATGCAGCAGTGCTCTCGCCAAAAGTCCTCCCCATCTTCCAGCTGGGAAGGAATGGAGCACAATATCCTGATAACCAAGACTCCTCTTTTCCCTGACAGGATTGCCTTTTACAACTAGCAACAAAGGCCATGATAAACATCATTCTAACAGATATATGGCTTGCTGCAATGACTTTGCTTTATGTTTGGCAAGTCAGAAAGAACTGCTCAGTTATCTATGTTTTCACAAGTAACACATTTCATTTCAGTTTGTTTTCTCACTGTCGGGTAGGGAGACTCCTCATGAGGAGTCTAATGGTGCTGAAGAAATACTTCCTGGCACAAGCTCCTTTTTCATGGCTGTCATCCCAGAAGTCAGAGCTGACTTCACTTGTGCTGCTCCCACACCCCTGGAAGCCTGTGTCCATGTTCATATACAGGAGACACTTGTATCCATATTGGGTTTTGCTCTGATCAAACCTCACATCACCTGGAAATTTCCATAAAGTCATGATAGAGCCAAGAAGCTACAGTAACTATAATTTCAAATACAGTCTAAAAGGAGCAGGTGGGAAAAATCTCTAGACACCAGAGTGGATACTTTCATTTTGCACTAAATAGAAAATTTTTTAGCAAGACAGAGGTAAACATGGCTATTCTGCCTTATCCATCCAGCTTCCATAAGTTCCTTTTGGAAATGTTCTAGGCAATCTGTTTTCCTTCCTGCCTGCCTGCCTGCCTGCCTGCCTCCCTCCCTTTCTCATTAAAGTCACTATACCTGTATACAAAAAATTCACTTATGTAGTTCTCCAGTTTCTAGGAAGTTTTTAATGTAAATTTGGAAAAGTAAAATTCAATTGAAAAGCTCTGTTGAAAGTAACTCTCCTTATCAATTGATTTTTTTTTTTTTTCTCACATAATCCGGAGAAACACATCATCATGAATTACTCTGAACTTCTGGAGAATCCTTTCCTAATCTGAGATTATATTTTGGTCTCAGGTTTTCAAGTTTCAATCATTTTTCTCTTTTGTTTTACTCTTCTAGTGAAATACAGCCTGCCATTCTCTTGTATTATATATAGATAGATAGAGTTATAGGTAAATCTCCATCTAAATCTATAAAATTTCATCTAAAATACAGAATTAAAGAACCTTTATTTTCTCTTTTATCTTCTTCTATATTAAATGTACTCGGTACGTTTTACTGAAAAATTAAATTACCATATTTATTAAATTCCTAACCCTTATTTCAATTCAGTTTGTCAATGTCAACAAAACAGATATAAATGCTCCTTCCCCTGCTTTGCATGCATGTACATCCGGTAACTGAAACCACATGGCAGCACTGCTGTTGAGAACCAATCCTGTCATGTGCCTGGGAGAAATCTCAACTTCAGCAACGTGTCCTGGATTATCTTGCTTGGCCCATCCCCAGAAATTAATTGATTATACACCTGCCTTAGGAGCCAGCTCGCAGTGTTATGTCTGTTGCATTTTAACAACTCTGAGTGGACAAACTCATTGAACTACAACAGACAATATTGGGATTTCTCTAATTAGATGTTTCTTTAAAAATTACTCGAAATTTCCATCCTAAGTGCTATTTCTATCAAACAATTGCCAATTTAGAGCCAGGAATTCACTAAAAGGTCAGACAGATGTCTAAATGCCACTGGTACTACAGTAGTATTATTGTCCAATGTTGGAGAGTGCCTTGGAGAGTTAAACACTGCTTAATTCTTCAAACAGGGTGTGGTAGAAGGAAGCCAGAGCCTTTCTCATGAAAGAGATGCCTCTGGAGCTGGAGATGCAGACAGAAAATAACTAACCCTACAGTGCTGTGATACGAGCAAATTCATGAGATTTACTGCACAGAGCATCCCTTAATCAACAGCAAATAATGACTTGATGTTCTAGGAGAGATGCAGCAGCACAGGATGAGGATACTCAGTTACCCTGATTTGCTGCTGGATTTCTGAGCTGGTATTTTTTTCTATCTGAAGCATAAAAAGTGATTTATGGCAAAAAGAAAGCAGTTAGGAAATCGATACACTCACCTATCCAGGAATTCTCCTGGAGTGGGGTAGCATTTCTGGAGCTGCTCTGCACTGACAGCAGCACAGTGAAGGAAAACAGGCTGGTGTTAGTGTGGATTTCCATCAAGAGCTCTGGACCCAGTTTCCAGCCCTGCTGGGACACTGGCCTTAAGTCCTTCAGGTTATCACAAGAATGGCTCTTGCCTTTTTATGAATGGCTACAGTGAACCCAAAACTGGGCACTAATTGCAACAGCTGATACAACTTTTTCTCTTCATTGGGATTCTAGAACTACAAAATCTTTCTGTAATTGAATTCTATCACTTAAGAGTTATGTGGAAACATGAGGTCTAAGATATTTGAAAGTATCTCTATAAATTGTTATTCAGATGAGGTAAAAGAGGATTGTTTCTGATAGACAAAACTGAATCTTTAAAATATTCTTCTAATGGATGAGACCCTGCACTAAAATGACATTTCAGCTTTTATGGTCAGGCATGAACAAGCCAAAGGAGATACAAATTTTCTTAGCTAAATTGTGTTTGACGTGGAATTATCAAAGAAAAAAACCCCCAGACTTCTTTCTATAGATTCTTTTAATTCAAAATCTATCTATCAGTATTCCAGTTCAATGTCTAAGTAATACAACCTTTATCTGATGAAGATAAGAAGTGGGAGTTGCAATTACAAAACTTTGCCACAGAATAAATACAATTAAGTTATAGATTACAGTTAGAGATATTAATGCATAGCTCATGCAGGGAATTCACATCATGGAAAAAATCTTTTAAGGGAAATTTAAGCAGCCTTAATGGCAATGCCAAAGCACTTGAACTGGGTTCAGATTTTCCAAACACATTAGAGTTAGCCCAGAAGGAAGCAGGCTTTAGTGGAGAACCTAAAGGGTTCTGCTCACTGGTGGCTCTGCCTGGTGGCTTCTTTCATGACCTTGGCCAAACCATGTTGTCTCCTCAGTTTTTCTGATTTCACAAAGGCTCTTGATTTTTTCTGCTTCCTCAAAGCCTGAATAAAGAGCTTGGAATAACTGCTCAGGAGAGCTAATAAACAAACCAAACCAAAACGAAAAAATCAGTATTCCCCATTTATTTTGAAAATCAAGGTTGGTCAGTTTCATCCACTGGCTAATAGTGCTCTAAAGCATAATATTTCATAATGTACACCACCTTAATAAAAATAAGTTCTCAAGACAACAGAATCCACTGGATTATATTTTTTAATGTTATCAAACTCAGTAATACAATCACACGTGACATTGTGAAGTCTCTAAGAGCTAAGCTAAAGTCCTTATTTAAGAGAGGAGGGAGGCTTTTGATTAATAATGTGTCTAACATCTGTATCCAACTCCATCAGCAAAATCACATGGAATAAGGGAGATGGAAATGACTGAAAAAAGACAAATCTTTAATGGCTGAAACCAAACTACTTTATTTCTAAGAGTGATTTAAAGCATTATTTTGTACATCTTTGCTGAAGTTGAAGGTAAACAAAATCTGCTGAACTGGCATAACTGTGAGCTCTGTGTGCCCTGTATACACTGTTGCCTTTTTCCCAACCGGGAAATGAAACTCAAAATAATTTTAGTAAGGAGGGAATATAAGACTGGAACTTTATTTGGAGGCCTCCAGGAGCAGTTACGGAAAAATGTCCACAAAAGCTCAACACACCCAGGGGTGAGTCCATCTTTATAAGTTTAAGGAAATTAGCATGATTGATAAAAAGCACCAATTAGGAGGACAAGTGGTGATGTAATTTCCCCACAGGTCAAGCCCCTTCTCTGGAGCCCCCCTTCAGCACTGGCTGTACTTTGTCCATGAGAATGTACATGGCAAAGTAAATGACAAAATTTGTTCTTCATCTTGGTTCCCAGGAAGAACCAAGATAGCACTGGAGCCTTGTACCTCCCAGGGATTTGGGATTTTGTTTTGTGTTTCTGCCCAGGGAAAAGGACTAGGAAAAGTAGCCACTAATACAATAGGCTACAGAGCTTCAAATCTATATGTGAAGGGTGCAGAGAACATAGAAAAAAAAAAAGAGGCAAAGCTCCAAACTGGCATCAACACCCTCATCCTCCCACAGTGTCTGCAACCCATCCCTGGCTTGTCAGTGAGGCATCAGACAAGTTCCTGTTCTGAGATGGGAATGAGGAAATTTCTCCTTCTCTTAGGTGTCAACAAGTTTGTCCCTGCAGATTCTGTTCTAGCATGATCAGCTAAGAACTGACTCTGAAAAATCAGTGTTTGGGCAACAAGAACTCTATGTACAACTGGCCAGAATCCTTCCATTCCTTCTCTGGAGGGCTGAACAAAGCAGTAAAGACCAGAAGTCACAGCCAAACTTCCAGCTCCAAGGTACTGAGGTGGGCTTGCTCATCCTGAGTATACCTGACCCTGGGATCAGCCAGGGATGTCCCTGGCTCTACCTCAAGGTAGAGCAGTGCCAGTCAGTGCTGGGGGAAGGCAACCCCCATGTGGGCCAGCAAACTGCATTTGCTGATGCCTTTTGCAAATAACACCTCTGGATTCTGTCCCTCCTGCTGTGCACACCTCTCCTCCTGCTCCTGCCTCATCCAGGTGAGGTCCCTGGGCAGCACCTGAAGCCTGCAGGACATCAAACATGGACAAAGAGCCCATTGCCTCCTTCCAGAGCACTTTGGTGTTCAGAACGTGGCTGCTGATGTTTGTGCAAGACAGAGACCCCAGCCTGTGACAGTTTTTGCAGCAGGAGCCATCACTGAACACATTGCAAGTGATTAATTTTCTAAAAAAAAAAAAAAAAAAAAAATCTAGTGAGTTCACATGTGCTAGCAAGTTAAAAATAATACTAAGTGTTTGTGACCATGCTGCTTCTGTTTGAATCCTTCAGAGGGATTCAGTTGCTAAGAACAACTCACACAGTTTGCCATGATTCCTGTGTGTTAAACAACAACCAAATAACCACAGGCAAAAGTCCCAGCTGTCAAGCATAAGGGGCTGCTCGGGGGAGTACCAGGCATTTCTCTCCTGTGTTATATCTGCATATTGGATAATTTAAAAGGAAAATTAAATGAGGCAAGGACAGAGTGGGAAGCGTGTTACCATCTCCTCAAAACACCATTTCCAAAATTTAGAGGGGAAAATTCCATAAGCCTGGTCCTCCTGTGCTTTATACAGAGCTCTGACAGTGCTTTACAGAAGAACTTTTCCAAGGGGAGTGCACTTGCAGCTCTTTCAGACAGCAAGAAAGACTGAACTTTGTTCACCTACCCAGACAGAATTTCTCTCTGGGCAGGTCTCAGACACAATGGGAGGAACTGGAGGCAGCATCCATGGCTGCTGGCTCTTCCACACAAGCAGCATTTGGGTGCTTCCCACGAGATCTTTTCTTTTCAAACTAATCAATCCTGACTCATAGGAACGAGGCAAGCAATGCCATCTTTGTTTCTTCACATGCAAATAAAGACTGAAAATCTTACTTAGGCTTTCAACAGAAAGTTGATTTTTTTGTGACTTTGCTTTATTTCCAAGAACTCAATATTCAGCCATAAATCTTAGCCCTATGTTGAAGAAGAAAAAAAAAAAAAGAGCTCAGTGTTTCATTTTTCGCAAGTGGTCTTGCAAGAAAAGGATGCTGAGAACAAGGCAGTCATGACAATTAGGAGAGGGCATCTTATCTTCATTTCTCCAAATGTGGATTTTTCCATTGGAGGGAAATACTGTTTTGCTAAATTGAAAGTTTGTCTCTGTGTATGCAGTACATAAACAATAAATACAGAGCACAAAGAATAATTTCTAATATTTCAAGTGGAGAATTAGTCCAAATTTTAAAATTTTGTTGAGAGGCAGGTCAGTGTAACTGGCAAGGCAGACCTGAGACTTAGAACTCTCCACTCAGGACTTCCAGGCAATAGTGTGAGCAGTAGCTGTGCTGTGTCCTGGCACCCTGTGATTTAGGCAGGCATTTGACTGTGGTAGAGGTTTTACAGTCTCTCAAGATATTGATTCATAAACTCAATATTCTCTTTGTGGACCTTAGTGCAACACACTTTAAAAGCTCATGAAGTATCCCAGAACTCTGTCAAGCCAATATTTCATGTTTTATTAATTCCCTACTTAGCCAGTTCTCTGTTGGTTAAATGTAGTGTCTGTAAACCTCCTAGTTGGATTTTTACCTGAAAAGGCTCAAAATGTTAATTTAGTCTGATGGATGAACATGTGCTTAGAAAATATATTGGGGAAAAAAATGTAAAAAATAATAAGGGATGAGCATAACCAGAACACTGTGGGGAAACGCTGTATATGTCTATGCAGTTAACTTGTTATGATATTTTATGCGAAGGATGTGTTCATGTCATAATTAATTCTCTCAGAATGTGCCTAGCTCTGCATACCTACAGCAATGGAACCTTCTGTTTCTCTATTAGTTGTTAATGGACATTAATTGCTGATGGCCATATGATACAGCTTCCCCACCTCACCAAAATGAGTGTTACATAGGATGTGAACTACATCGAACTGAAATCAGTGAGCATCTAAAATATCTCACCTTGAGCTTCTAGCACATGCTCTGATTCTAGGAGGTGATTGTAGACAATCAGTCTGATGTATTCTGATTTTTACAGGACCTTTTCGTATGTACACAAAATGTGTATATAGTAATAATGTAGTATTGACATTGATACAACATGGAGGCTAAGAAAGAAAGTACTCAAAGACGTGCAAAATCAAACTATTAAGTATTACATAATATCACTACAAAAAGGATTCAGTTTTCACTTTCAATGTGATATCACTCAGAGAGTTTCATCTGGAATTTCTTGGACTGGAAACAAACACATCAGTAGTAGATGTGATCAGCCCAGAAAATTGTGCTTGAGATGAGACAGGCTTCAGAAAGCTGTTCTGGTCCTGTGTCAAGGTGTCAGTGAGTTCCAGCTTCCCTGGGTAAACAGACAAGCTGCCCCCCACAGCCAGGGCTGCAGGTCATTTCCTGGGGCATTCCCACAGGAATTCACCTCTCTTCAGTCACTGAACTTCTCCTGAAAACACTCTTCATGGCTCCTACAGGTACAGACCAATAGACTTCTTCTTGTCTTAAATTAGCTCCTTAAGTTGAGGCCTTTTAAGATCTCAGCTCCTTGAAACTCTCAACTTTATTTAGGTCTGTTTTGAGATTTTTTTAAATCTCTGTACAAATTTTCAGCATTTGTGGAATTTTGCATTAAATTTTAGCAAAGTAAAGGCATAGAAGAGAAATCATAAGATCAGTAACTCTTCTCTTTACCTATTTCTGAGTTGAAGATCTAGACCTTAATACTTTTTCTAGAATTTTTTTTTAAATAATATTCCCATTTAAAAAAAATAAAAAGACAAAAAAAAAAGGAGAGGAAGGCAAGGAGTTCAAGAAGGTTTTGACTTTTGGTCATTTCAATTATTTTCTCTGAGGAGCTATCTGTAAGTTATCTTGACTGATTAAATCCACATAACATAAAACCTTATCTTAAATTAATTTGCTTTTAGTACTTACTTTAAATTCCAATGAAGTTTCAATGCACATTTTCCATTCTGACACATTCTGAATGTGCTTACCTGCACAACTGAAATCCGTGGGTTTTCTCCACAACTATGTATAAAATAGCTTTACAGTGCAAACTGACATGTTTCAGAGTAATAAAGAAATCATTTTCGGGGCAGGATTGATATTAATTATGATTGATTTTGATTTACTTTACGTTTGCTAAACTTGCTCTTAAACCAAACAAAACTATGAAAGTGTAGTTGGTATAAGTACAGCTATTGGTATAGGGCAGATATGTTGAAAATCAAACAAAACCAAAAGCATTTTGAACAGGAATATTCTCTCTCCTTCTCTGTCTAACATTTGTTTCACACTCAAGATTTCCATAAGCTTTAAATGGGAGATCTGGAGGGGTCAGCCCTGTAAGACTATACTTTTTAGGGAAAAGTGGCATGTAGAAAGGCATGCACAAAAAACCAATTCACCTTGGAAACTTTAAATGGGTTGTACAATTTGCCACGGTGTTCAGTATATTTCAAAGGTATCCCATAATTGCCAGCAGTTCTCTACAAAGGTCACTGTAAAATCATATCCTGTATTACTCCATATTTCTGAGTGTTCCTTGTCTGCCAGCTGTTCAACTGAACTTTGTCAATGAAGGCAAAGTTTCCAGGGTTATCACTCTGCCCCTTCAACTGCATTATCTAGAAAATTGTAAACCTCAGTGGAAAGAAAGATATGGAAAGGTTTATAAAACACTCTCTGAGCAGAGGCTGTTTCCAGTCTCACCTTCTGAGCTGAAGCTGGGTTTAGGCTCCTGCCACCATGCCTGCCGATTACAATGGGACGTGGGAAATGGTAACCAATGAAAACTTCGAAGGCTACATGGTTGCTTTAGGTAAGTGACAACAGATTAATTATATCAAGAGAAAATGGTTCAATTCTAAGTAAAATCCTTCTAAAAATTAATGAGCTTTTTCTGTAATGTACATTTTTGCATAAGGGTTTCTGCCAATCACATTATAAATCAAGTAATTTTTCTTAAAATTGTAATGATCTAAATATATAAGCAAATGAAGACTTGTAGCCAAAAAATGTTATGCTTTATTTAGATAAATGAAAAAACAGATACAAATGGGGGAGAAAAGCCCCAAACCAACAGGTTTCAGATCTGGAAGTCTTTTTTACTCCTGGTATATTCTTACTGTAACAGTAGAGCCATAATCTGGTTAAAGAGGAATAAAATATTCTATAGCACTAAAGTAATAACAGTTCCATTTTTTAATTAGTGCTTTGAGTTAATTATGGTACAGAGATGAGAAATTTGATGCTTTAACTGATTTTCTACTAGTTTTACCGAAGAACCTTAATCCTAATTAATTGAACTGTTCAGATTGAAATAGAAGAAATACATAAATACAAAAAAATAAACTCTCAACATTATTCATCAACAATTGAAGGCAGCTGCAATTTTGTCAAAGCTTTAACTCTCTTAAGAGAGAAAGGAAAGTTTCACTATTCATAGTTTTTAGCTTTTGCATTTGTGGAAAAAACCCTCAATAACTTCAGGGACATCTGCAAATAATATGCATTTATATCTGTGATGGACAAAAAGAAAGAGTGTTTGAAAATGAGAATGATTAGGACAATGTTTTGAATTTCAGGAGAAAGATACACATTAATTGAAGTGATTTTTGTGCATATATGCTTATATAAACTATAAGTTATATATACACTATCAGTTACAGCAGTTTAAACCTGCCAGTGAATAAGCAAAAACCACCAAAACCACTGCAAAGATGCATATGCTGTAGGTGATTCTCAGAAAGAAATGGCAGGGATAGGGTGAAAAGACATTCTTCTGCTCTTTTTCTCACAATTTCACATTTTGTTGCTTTTTAAGTATTAATGTGCTCAGATTCAAAGCACACTGAGGTATTGAGGGTTTTTGTAAAATTCATCTGTCCTTTTAATTAATGCATATACATTTCTATACTTTAATTAAAGATTAGTTTTGCCCTTTAAGTCAGAAAGTTTGATTTTACCACATACATGCTACAAAGTATTTAAATCTACTATAATAGGACTACATATCATTTTTATTGCTTATATTGTTCAAAATGCAGTTATGAAAACCATGCTTTAATAAAACCTCCCTGATTTTTCTCCAGGAGCTACAAGACCAATATATTAGTCAGAAATATCATTTCTTTAGAGGTCTAGACATTTTTTCCCTCAGAGAGGACTAAATTTTACGTTGCTTGGCTATAAATCAGCCCTGGAGATACCTTTAATCCACCACAGCAGATAAAATATACCCAAGAAGTCTTGAATATAAATACTGAACAAGACCATTATTTCCCATGTTTAAGAGCCACTTTTTTTCCAAGCCTATCCCCTTCCTCAATTCGATTAGTACTTCCCAAGTAGGATAATGAATCTAGCAAAAGGAAAAAGGCTCCATTAGCAAGGGGCATTGCTGAGCTGACAGTGATTAACACCCACGTGGGGCCACCAAAGGATGGCCAGCAAACCAAACCCATTTTTCAGTCTCTTGCAGAAGCCTGGGAGGTGATTTCATTTGCATACAGCACCAATAAGCTTCCCTGGCAGCTGCTCAGAAATATTTGTTGCAGGTGGTGATGCTGCTTGGCATTAGGGGGTTGGCTGGGCAGACTGGGAACCTGTCATGGGAATTCTCCCTTTGGTGACTGACAGTGCAGTTGTGTGCATTATCATGTTAGTCCTCATCATGAACAAAATAAGGCTGTTAAGGAGATCAGTACTGCAGAAAATGCTGACAGAAACAGAATCAGAAACTGTCAAATGCTCTACATGGACACATTTTTTACTTTTGACTTTGTCTCCTTTTGAAATGCAGTTTATTTGTGTGTGTCTGCTATCGAACAATAATGGTTTTCAGGTTTTTATTTGATTGCTTCTTTTTTCGTTACTATAATTTTCATTCTTTTAAACTAATTGATTAACCTCTTGTATACTCCCACAGACTATAAGTTCATCATAAAAGTAACATGCCCAGGTCCTTTTGATTACATACTCATTCTCCCTTGATTACATATCTATTCTAACATGCTAAATCTCTGATAAGAAATATTATTCTGAGATCCTTCTTTAGTGAGGCCAAAAAGGCACTGTCAGGCTTAATAGCCTCTCAAAAATTCAGGTGATTTAACACACCAGCATCTATTCACTCCAGGTTGTATGTTGTATGCTCACAACATTCCCACAGTTATCCTGTTAATAAATACATTTATTATCAGTGGAAGATCCTCAAGCTGAAAGTGTGCTTGTAAACACAAGAAGATTTTTATTTGAAATTATCTCTTTCTCTGAAAAATGTTGCAGGTAAAAGCACCCTTTTTGGAACTATGTTTCATTTTTTTTAGATTTTTTAATTTGTAAATATAAATACTGTGAGGTTTTATTTTATTTAGCAAACACTGGAATTTTCACTCTCTTTTCTGGTTTTTGACAGGTATTGATTTTGCAACTCGTAAGATTGCAAAACACTTGAATCAAACAAAGGAGATTGTTCAAAATGGAGACAATTTTAAAACCAAAACACTCAGTACTTTCAGAAACTATGATCTGGAATACACTGTGGGAGTGGAGTTTGAGGAGCACACCAAAGGGCTGGATAACCGAGTGGTAAAGGTAAAAGCCTGGTACCTGATATCTATTCGTACTACAGTCAGCACCAGGAGCCAGCAGCTCCCAAAATCAGCTGAATATGTTAAGTGAAACCCCAATATTTTACAGACGTTAGAGGGTTTTTATCAAGCAGAAATTATCTGCATCCTGAGACAGTTTTCTTTCCTGCTACAAGCATTTATTAGAAATGCAAATCAGGATGGCTACTGGGATACGTGAGGACAATCATTAACTAGGTTTTTCCAGTGGGGGATTTTTCCAGCTTTTCCAAGACACCTTAGGTATCTAGAAAGTAGCAAAATTGTATTTTCACCTATGCATCCTCCTTAATGGCACTGTGTGTTCATCCCTGTAAATATAGGATGTTTCAATATAACTTTTCATTTTGAGATGCTGGGTTTGCACTGATCAGTCTCAGCTGGGCAGTTTAACAATTGCACATTGTTAAAAATGTACCTGTACTTAGCTTTTAATGTGAGGGGAGCTTTGGGAAGGGGCAGGAAAAAGATGTGAGCCAAAACTTGGCAGGGCAGAGGGGCAAGGAGGCCCGGCAATGGTGCTTTACTACCCTGGGGATAATTGGAGTAACCTGAGCTCAGAACTGCCCCAGGAACCTATGGCCATTTGTTCAGACACTTTCCAGGGAGATTTGTGGACCTGTATTCAGGGCCATGCTGTAGCCCCTGCCCTAACTGCTGGCACAGAGTCAGTTCTGGGGCACTCAAACAAGACTCTCTCAGAGAAGTCAGGTGGGAAAAGAATACACATGAGCACTGATTCACTTCCTGAATTCAGTTTCATGTTTCTGTATCAATGCTGCCTCTGTTTAACTTTCTTCTTACCCTAAAATGCTTAAGCAACACTTTCAAATGTTGAAAGGTCAGTAGATCTTAAATTTCTGTTGGCTGTCCCTGTCAGAGCCTTGCTAATCCAGTATCCTCTTCCCCCTTGGGTCATCATTCACTGAAACCCCATTATCAGCTCTGCTGATTTCCACACCTGTATTCTGCCACTCAGCTCGCAGTTGCCAGACTCTGAGAAGCTGAGATCAAAACTCTCTGTCAAGACTTGTTTGTTTTGGCAATTGCCACAGGAAAAGTGGCAGCATAAAGGACATGTTCAAATTTGAAGTCACATCATCCTTCAGCGGAGGGCACAAATTTAGCAGGTGGTGTTGTTGGTTCACCATGGAGCACTTTTAATTCTCAAACTGACTTTGTGCAGTGCAATTCCTATGACTTTTTCCAAATTATTTCTCATTCACAGCACTGCAAGCCACCAAAGAGTAAGATCCTTTTTTTTTTTTTTTTTCCCCACTATCCTGGACATCCCTACATTTAAATTTTCTTTCTATCTCCTTTTCCAGTGGGCACTGGGTAGAACAAATCCCTGAGACAAAGTCTATGCTTAAAAACAAACACTGCTCCCACATCTCTTCAGATGAGTTGAAGGCATTGCTAAGGATCTAAGGACTCATTAGTTTCATAACTCCTTAAATCCATCAATTAGTGCTCCTTTAGTGCTCCTCACTACCTTCAAAGCCTTACTCTGGGAAAGGGAGGAAAGGAGAGGTAGGGAGAGTGTGAGGAAGTGGAGGAGGGCGGGAGGGTGAGGGATGGATGAGGGAGGGACGGGAGGGGAGAGGG
>CM031865.1:21411692-21556419 GCA_018697195.1 Certhia americana
AGGAAGGAAGGAAGGAAGGAAGGAAGGAAGGAAGGAAGGAAGGAAGGAAGGAAGGAAGGAAGGAAGGAAGGAAGGAAGGAAGGAAGGAAGGAAGGAAGGAAGGAAGGAAGGAATTCTGCATTTATAACCCTTCCTGATTTAATTATTTTTGCCTAATATTAATTTATAAACAAAGCATGTTATTTGTTTCTAGAGAGGAGAAGGAAAAAGGACACATGTCATGCCATTATTCCCTGAATTGCTCTAAAAGTATTTTCTGGTCATTTTATTAACAAAACAATGCCTCAAACACATTAAAGTTAGATGAAGGTAATAAAATTGGTAGGCAACATTTAAATGTAAAGAGGGCATGGGTAATTTAAAGAGCATGTAGCTTGAAAATTCTGTAAATAAGAAAGAAATTAACTGAAATTGAATGAGTTTTGTCTCATTATTAATGAAAAGCTCCCTCATAAGAGAAATAAATCTTCCAGTGTTGAGCTAGAAAATGAATTAAGCTCCCAATATGCTTGGAGCTTTACAATAACTGAGGTTTCATGGACTGTAAATGGCATCTAATAAGGAGTTAAATATACCCCTAAAGGACAATGGTTGAAATACAGAACAATTCCAAAAAAGTTGCTTTGAATGTACCCTGGCACATCTGTAGACAGATAATTCAGCCTGTAAAGAGAACTTTTCCTTACTGAGGGTTATCCTGCTCCTGGACAAGAACCAGCATACCCAGTACCCTGTCTGCTGATGCTAGACTGAATCACACCAGAGCAGGATATGGCTGAGGATGGAAGGGATCTCAGAGAACACCAGGTCCAACCCCTCTGCTCAAGCAGGGTCAGCTGTAGCACATTGTCCGGCTTGTGATCATATTTCTTTAAATTTCTTTGTGAAAGTACATAAAAATATACAAACCAGTTTGGTGTATGAGATGATATTAACATACTCTTCTCTTGTTACTTTATGCAGAGCTAGAAAAGGTGTTAGTACTGCACTTTCCAGTATAAGCCCTCAAGTCTTCACTCATGAAACCCCAGAATTTTTTCATTCATGGTTTTAAACAGCAAGGAAAAAAAAGCACTTTGCATATATTGCACAAGTAGCTGTAAACATTCTCAACGACTCACCAGTTAGTGTGAACACCTGATTGATACTCATGCATGTGAAAAACACATGGAATGACAACAAAGCACTGCAAAAGCTTCCCTTTGTCACACTGTTGTCATCCTGAATGCATTGGGATTTTGTTTAAATGCTTGGGGGTGGTGGTGGTGGTTTATGATGAATATGAAGAATGATAGGCAGCAACTGTAATAGTGTATTCACATTGTTTGCACTTATTTTTATATGTTCACAAACTTCTGGTTAATGTAACAAAGTTGATTATCTGATTTATGCAGACCCTGGTGACCTGGGATGGTGACAAACTGGTCTGTGTTCAGAAAGGTGAAAAGAACAACAGGGGCTGGAAGCACTGGATTGAAGGAGACATCCTGCATCTGGTAAGGGCTGCTCCACAGATCCACAGCACATCACTGAGGTTGCAGCAGGCTCAGGTTTCAATTTCAAAGGATTTGGGTTTTTTTCTAGTAAGAAAGGTCTTTAGACAGTTCTGATCTCTGAACTCTAAGGAAATTCCCCCTCTGCTTCAACTCAGGAATGCTCAGTTTCTTTCCACCTGCTCTAAATTAATTCATAACCCTGCAGTGGGTTTTTTGCTCCAGTCCACTTCCTTCCAGCTTTTAACCCTTCCTGTTACATTGCACCTCTAACATAACCTCATTCTTATATAATCACTGGTAGGGAAAAAAAGAAGAAAAAAACCCAAATTAGATTGCAAGAAAAATGTTATTCTTTAATCTGAGAGAAGCAATATGAAATTTTAGCACACTGTGCTTTAATACAGATCAGAACCCTCTGAATATTCAAGAGGCTCCCACAAACAACCTATATTGCAATTATTTTTTCCTAGTTCAATAATAAATTCAAACATCTAAAGTAGCAAGCTGTAGGCCAAAGATAGATGTGATGAGTCCAAGAGAGGCCAGAAAATCCTGTGCAGGAAATAAGCAACCAGCGATGAGCAGAAAGATTTCAAAATAATAGTATTGCATTTCAAAATAATAGTGATGTAGAATCATAGAGTCATTAAGGTTGGAAAAGACCATTAAGTCCGAACTTTGTCTGAGCACCACTATGTCCATTAAACCATATCACAAAGTGCCACATCTACTCATTTTTTGAACATTTCTCGTAATGATAATGATTGCAGAGTTTCCTGGGAAAGCAATCAAGAAATGGGCATGATAACACTGGATGGCACAGCAGGTGGATGGAGAGAGATTCTTGAGCAGAGGCCATTGTTCTGTCCATGCTTTGCTCCAAGCCACCTGCTCCTTCACAAGTTTGCTTTACATGTACTTGGTGTAGGCAGTCACAGTGGCTCCCACCTCTGTGCTGAAAGGTCAAAGACAGGAATTCAAAACCACAGTGTGCCACCCAAATAACATCACCTGTCCAGGCCACTTCTCCAGCTCTGTCTGAATACACATCCAAAAGCTGACCTAAAAGGTTTTGTATGCTGGCACCAAGATTTAGGCTGAGGCTGGTAGAAACAAAGCCAAGCAGATCCTCCCTGCAGTTTTCAGAAAGAGTCCTGCAGCTTTGGCCCATTGCTGGCCACCAAGGCAGTTTCAGTTCCTTCAAAGCCCTGTTTGGCACAGGAATGCTGCCTGGTGGCATGAACCAAACTGGCTGCATTGCAATATCAAGAGGTCACTGCAGCCCTGGGCAGCAATGGGGCATTGTTTTGGCCCTTGAGAAAGAAGCTGTGCACACCTCTGAAGCAAACCATCTTTTTAAACCATTCCTCTTTTTATTTATTTCCTTGTTTCAGTGCATCTCATGAATTTTGAAGTAACATGAATTATAAGCTGTTACAGTACATTGTTTTAATGACAGAGCATGAAAAGTCCTTGAATTAAAGCACAATTTTAATGCATTTTTCATGTTTATTCTTCTTAGAGTTCAATTCATGTATCAAAAACTAATTACTGCAACATGAGACACATACCTGCTGTTTGGTTACATATAATGCACTTTTCTTTTTGTTCTCTGTGTCGTAAGTTTTTAATGCAGTGGCTCAGTTGTAGTAATTTCTGGTGGGTCTGATTTATATGCAAAATAAAACTTCTATCACTATATACTTACTAATTGTTTTAATGCTGTAGGAACTGACATGTGAAGACCAGGTGTGCCATCAGACATTTAAGAAGAAGAACTAAAATGGAGAAGAAAGCCTCCCAGATCTTCATCACAATGTTCTACTGTTATGTTCTGTCTAAAAAGAAGAATGAAGCCAGATTTTCATTCCTTTGACACTTCTATGTGAATATATTATGTGCCTGTTTATGGAAACAAACACTTTTTATAGAAACAACAGCAAACATTTACAAACCTAATAAATTCCTTTTCATTTCAGTCTAGAATTAAATAAAAGGAATTGTCTTTCACATAATGTTTCCCTACATCTTTACAATGACTTCCAGAGGAATATCCATTAGCAACAAGGCTGAAAATTAACAGTGATAATTCTTTCAATCACAGTCTATGTCTCCATAGTGCTGTATTATCATCATGTCTTTGGGTCTGAGTAACACTGGCTATTCACTGGACTGTGATGCCTAGACAGGCTGACCTGGCACAGAGGCCAGACAGAGCCAAAAGATAAAGCAGGTATTTATTAAAAGGCCTCACTGGGCACACTTGGGCAGCACAAGAGCCTGGCTGGGCCACAGCCAGGGTAACCCCAAAATGGGCACAGAATGGACAACTGATCACGAGGTCTCATACTTTTATAAGTTTTGGTCCATTAGCATGTTGGAGTTAATTGTCCAATTACAGCTCCAGGCTATGAAGCTCCATCCTCCTTTTTTTTCTCTCTTCAATTCACCACTGCTTTTTTTCTTTTGAAATTTGTATCAGTTGTCCTTGGTCCCAAGCTAGAAAGGGAATTGTTTTGTCTACCTACTCTGTGAAGAGAGCCTGCCAACACTTGATATGAAACCCAGAACTACATGCTAAAATAGCACAGAATCTGAAAAAATCTGAAAAATATTTAGTTGAAAAATAAGAAGCTAAAACTTAAGGCCTCAACTGTTTCTATTTAATTTAGTCCTGTATCACTAAGCCCATGGTTTCAGGCAACAGAATGCTTCACTAAATACATGTCCTTTCACATCTGGACTGTTCCCTTGAATTTGGCCCAGGTCTAAAGCTGCTGCTGGTTATCACTGGACAAATATCTCACAGCCTTTGTGAAGTGCTTCAGCTCCTCAGTACAATCCTAACGTGGATCAATGATAATGCTGTAACTTCCACTTAAAGCTGGCAGCTCAGTGGAGAAATCTGCTGGTTGAAGCAAACTCTGCATTGAAGAGTTCCTCCATGGTGTGAAAATTAAGGCACACTTCGGACTGTGAGAGGAAAACTGCAGAGCACACACAGTTTGTGTGTACCCTGTGCAGAAAGAGTGCCCAGCATGTTGCAATCTTCACGTTGTATACCACCTTTCAGAGACTGTAAAAGGAAAAGTCTTTTCCTTGCAATTCTTCTCAGTTTTATTCAGGATCTTTCAAAAAAATTCATGTTCTTTGCTAAAGGCAAGTTTAAGTTAATCATGGATGATGAACACTACTTCAGTAGGTAGAAACTTTTATTATTCAACAAAATATGTGCACACCTTCCCTAGAAGAGCTTGTATGCCCAAAAGCTCATCTGCCTTTTCCCAATGACATGAATTATTCTAATAAAGTACACTGCCTTTCCTACAACCTTGCCTTTCAGATACAAAAACTTTCACATCAGCTTTAGCACTGTTAAGTTCCCTCTTGCCCATAGGCCCCCCATCCTCTGTTTAGTATGGGAGGAGTGAAAAGCTGCTAAACAGATCAGTGATAGAGAAGTACAGGAAATATGTGAAAAAGCTTTGGCAGAAATGGAGGAGCATATGCTTTCTCCTCATTTCCACCTGCTTCTCGGCCCACTCACTGTCAATAGCTCAGGGGAGGAAAGGAGTGAGAGTCTCCCAGCTGACAACTAGGTTACATCTGCAAAAATCTGATTAATATCCCACCAATACTACTGTGGCCATAGCCATTATCCTGGTTCCAGCTGAGATTTAGTAGCTAGTAGCTCATTTAGGTAGCTAGTACAGTGCTGTGTTTTGGATTTAGTATGAGAATAATGTTGATATCACAATGATGATTTAGTTGTTGCTAATTAGTGCTTCCTGTCAGTCCAGGACTCCAGGTTCTGCCTGTGAGGAGGTGCTAGGAGGGAAAAGAATCTTAGACAGCTGACCCAGACTGGCCAAAGGGGTATTCCATACCACAGAACATCATGCTGAGCATATACAGCTGCAAGAAGGAAGAGGGAAAACCATTGTGTTTGGGATGGCATTCCCCCATTATTCCTTGGTATTCCCAAGGAGCTGTTACTCGTGAAGGACTCCACTGTCCTGGACATGGCTGAACACCCACCTGGGAAGTGGTGAATCAACTCGTTCTGCTTTGCTTGTGCACACAGCTTTTTCTTCACCCTTTGATCTGTCTTCAGCTCAGCCCAGGAATTTTCTCAGGGAATGCCTCTGTGGTGATTAGTTGTCAGCTGGAGTTAAATCACAATAGGCATAGAAGTGCATATGTCAGGATATTTTCATGAACTGAACTTTGCTTCTCCTGATAAAAGCTGACTTGGTATCAAACTTCCTGCGTCCTTTGCCTGAGCAATGCTTTCATGCTAGTTTGCATAGAAGAAACTGCACTTGGAGTTAGTAAACCTCTTATTTTGTCTTATTCAGCCTTGACCTGGACGTTTTAGTAGAAAGGTATTTAATTCTTATTTCTAAGTCTCTGCTAGTTACAAGGATAAAAAAGCACCACAGCCCATTAAGCTTTCAAAATATTATCACAATACAATCACTAGGAAACAAAATGTGCATGTTTTAATCAGTGACATTTCTCCTGGTTGGTTCTTGCCAGGAGTAACCCTGTTTGTGAATTCACACCAAATCATAAATCCAAAGAAAACCTTTCATGTATCACAAGGCACTATCATCAATTCACTAATGATGAGTTTGAAGAGGGAAAACAAACATTCTTCAGCTGGTTTCTTATTATGCTCACCAGTTCTGTCTAATGGTTTCTGCTGTTTTGGAAGGACTGCTGCCCATGGGATGGACTCATGTTGGAGTTCATGGAGACTGTTGTCCATGGGATGGACTCACGTTGGAGTTCATGGAGAACTGTCTCCCCTGGGAGGGACCCCACGTGCAGCAGGGGAGTGACTCCTCTCCCTGAGCAGCAGGAGAAGCCATGGGTGAGGAACTGACCATAACCTTTTAAGCAAGGGTACATACTTTTCTTTAGTGGAGAGAGTTTGATAGAAAGGATTTCTCCAGAAAGTTTTCTTCCATCTAGAAGTCATTATTTTCTTTCATTTATGACTGATTTAAAGGGCATAGGTTGCAGATACTTTAATTTCAGCTTGCTGATTACACTTATGCAGATTGTGAGGATTAGAAGAAATCATTTTGTGAAAATGAGATTTAAAATAATACTAATGAGACAAGCTTTTCAATAGCTGCAAAAATTTTTGTCAGTTATTCCCTAAATATCACATTTGTTTTAATTGTATCTCACACTGCAGTGCTTTAGCCACCATTAAATAGAAATGGGAATGCAATAGATGACAGTAGATATTCCAGAGTTCTTCGAGGTGGAGGAATCCATTGAAAGATGAGGAGCTTTGTCTTACGTGAGAGCAAACATCCTTCACTTGGAGAAAGGATATAAACATGGAAGGAAAGGGGCTTCTGCTCCTGCTCCAGGACAGGAAAAGATGGACAGGCCATGAAGGATTACCCTTAACTGCAGCATGGAAACTGGAGCATAGAGCAGTGCCTCTGCCCTCCAGGGAGCTGAAGATAAGCTTGGGGTGCCTCTGTGCTCCCACTACAGAATCCACTTTCTCCATCAGCAACCCTATCAGTGTGCCTGCAGTAACAGTTGGCAAGAAGCCTGGCAAGAAGATCCCACAGATTTTATAATTCTGACTGCTTTTATGGGGGAAAAAGGGTCAAATACAGAACTGTAGTAAGAGAAAAGCTACTAATATGCAGCAAGACCCAGAAACAGGAACATTGGAAGTTCTCTACCTGTTGTCATGCTACTGTACTTTGGATTTCTTCTGGGTTTGGTTAAGGGTTCAGTCTTTCAAAGTAAGGCTTCCTGAAAATCTGATAAACCCTTCTCAAAGGCTTTTTCTGTAAACTTAGCTATGACTTCAGAATTAATCATGTCATGGAAGTTAAATGGGATGGCTTCCTGTGAAAACTGCAATGGGCATCCTTTTTTACTACTTTTTAATTTAAAAATGCCCTTGCTGTCTTTGACACTGCACCCAAAGTTAATTGTTTTCCTGTAATTTCTTAATTGTCTTCCCCTGTCACCTCTATTTCATTCACTTTTGGATATACACTTGTGCCATATCCATGGATACACACACACACATATACATATACATATACATACATATATATATATACACACACAAACATATACACACATACATATATACACATACATATACACACATACACATATATATGCATCTTTACATAGACATGTATTTACATCCAGGGGTAGTAGGGTTCATAGGTGCCCACAATATTCGTTTGCCCACACTCCCACAGTTTTTGAACCAGTTGCCCAGGACAGACTAGCCAAGGAAACCTGACTGTAAAAGATAGTCTCTATATATATAGTATTTCTACAACATTATGTGAAAATTAATAGTCTGATAGAATTTCTCCAGTAAAAGAAAGGATAAGGGTGAACTCATGCTTATCAAGTCCCAGAAGACCATTTAGGATAAATGCCTGTAACCATGGAAAACCTTCAGCTGGATGCCAGTGAACTCAACCATGAGATAAAATCCCCTAGAAACCAAGCTTAGGTGGTTCTGCTGCTTACAGCAGTGCTTGTTGATTGCCTACTTTACAACGTTTAATATTTTTTGTACTTATTAAATGATCTGATTTGTGTCTTTCTGGCTGTCTCTCTAGTTGAGTTTTTCAAAATTTGCTCACCATTTCCTACACATGTGTAGGGGAAAAGGACTTTAATAACAGAAGTATAGGTTTTCTCTTGGAGGTGTCATAAAGCCAAAGATTGCTTAAATTTCCTGATGACGAGACTAAAGCTCTTCTAACAGGGCAGCAGCGCTAAAAGCCAACTGAAGAATGAAGTGTGCCTTTTCTACACATTGCCTGAAACCCCCCCACTCTTTAGTGATGCCTCCCAGCTTGAGCAGAGAGAATTTATTGAGCTTTGGCACAAAAGTGACTACAGTCGTAATAAAAGTCAGTTGGAGTAACAAGTGAGACAACAGTAGGTTCTCAAAATAGATAATTTTATCTTTTCTTGATATGGTTTACATTAATTTTCAGCTTTTGAAATAATTATAAGGGTGTCAAACTAGATACTGGAGCTTGTTTTGCAAGTAGTTCTACTTAAGTCAGAGCACTTCCAGGGAGTCATTTATTCAGTTCAGCCAGATCAGATCCTGATCAGACCTCTACTGAAAACAGACTAGACTCTGAAGTTGCAGAATTTAATGCATTCAAAGTATCAGGGTCAGAAAAATGTGTACTGCTATTCACTGTTGATGATATAATAAATTAATGCAATGAAGTTCCTGAATGTTTAGAGACAGGGTTTTAAGTTAAACATTTTTCTCTTTGCTTAGATGTTGAAAACAAGCAACTAAAAATAAAGGCATGTGACATATGGCATTTTTTTCTGTCATTTTTGAAAAATGAGAATTTACATTTATTTATATAGACACATATCATATTGTATTTTTTAATGATCACGTACAACTTAATTTAAATTAGACTTTCATTTTCTAAACACTTGTGAGAAGCCAAAAGCAGTCAAATAGTCAGGAAAAACACCTGGAATATGAGCTTTACTGGTTAGAGGATTAAGGCAGAATTGAATTGCTCCCTTTGTGAAATAACAGCCTTGGTTCTCTAAAAACACAGATTGCTGTTTGCTACTAATAGGTGCCTTGTGTAGCATTACAGCAAATTGCTTTCCTTGATGGCATAAACTGAATACACAGCAAACACGAGCACTTGGTTGAAATGTTAGCACATCCAGAGTTGCTAAAGGAAAAGAACTGTTTTCCAGTTCAAGGCTTTGATGATCAGAGCTGAAGGATTTCTGGTTTAGAGGACTTCTGTCATCTAACATGAGAAGCAGCCCCAATCTTCCATGGCCATGCTGATGGCACAGTGGTTCTGCAGCAGAGCAAAGGGACAGAGGCTGGGACTATGTGACAGTGGCAAGAGGAACTGAGCCCTTGGCAGGATCAGTGTGGTCCCAGTGGAATTCCAGGCAGCTCCAGCCTTTGCCTGGACTTGGCTTTCCAGGCTTTCATAACTTGCTTCTTCACAAGGATAAATCTCTAGATGCTGTTAATACAGTTTTTTGTCATCTGTTTCTGTCGTGACAGGTAGAAGAGTTACAAAAGAAAGGCCTCACAAAATCAGGCCTTGCTCTGCTAAATTAATAGCTGGCTCGTCACTTCTAAGTGCAGTTAAGTGGTTTGCAAGTTCCCATGTAAAAACTATCTTGGGAATGAGAGTTTGTTAACACAACAAACTACTCCCGGGTGAAAAACAACTGCACCTGTAATAAAAAAAGAAATCTGTCTCATGGGAATCAGCAAATAAAATACGTAAACTCACCAAAAATAGAGAGATTTTATGGACAAGCAAAATACCTTTTACTAACCAATAGAGTAATTGGCAAGAAAACTATTATCCAATTTGATTTCAACATGAGGTCTGTGAAAACTGTATAAAAATGAGTTATGTGAATAAAAAGTTGGCTTTTCCTGCATGAAGAAAATGGAGTCTCATCTGATTTGTTACCACAGTTTCAAATAAGAAAGTTAACCCTTTACAAAGTCACAAAGAAAAAAAAAAAAAAAAGTGTTTTTCTTACTGTGTACCTCAATACAAACAAATATAAGCAAAGCTGTGCATGAAAACACCATAACAGCTTCTCAGCTATCAGGTTTTATTTATAAAGTATGTGACAGAACTCTGTAGTTGTCCTACTGCAAACGATTTAAATAAAAAGAGACCCAGAACATATTTGGAATTTTCCAGTGAAAAATAGAATATATTTTGGCATCTTGAAATAGGTTAAATAAGGCCCAAATAGTTCACCTCACCCTGAAAATTTGTTTCCTCATGGAATTGACACAGATTAAAATTCTTGCATAGAATTAATCAGTATCACTTCAGGTAATATAAGAACAGTGCAACAATTTATCTAATAATCTCGGCCAGCAATTTATTCCAAATATATACAGTCCATTCGTCTGCCTTGATGGCCAGCAATAGAACAACCAAGGCTTCTCAGTCCATCCTCTCTGGACAGAATTCTGCAGCCAAGTGTGTTCACAGACTCACACCCAGCTGCCAGTTTCTCCTTAAAAAGTTTGTGGGCCAAAGCATTTTCTCAAATATTAGGGGAATGCATTTGAGGGACGTTTTGTTTTTTTTCTGGATTCCACCTGGACTTAAGGACCAAAATATGAAAATATTTATATCAATTGATCACACTGTGTTAAAAGGTTATAACTTATCCCTCTTCCTTGATCACCCCATTAGGTTTTGGTAATGAAACTATTAAACTACTACTATCCTATCCTTCCCTGCCAGCTGCCTCAGCAATAATTAATCTCCACTGACTGAGGAGCAGAAAGGTGCTTTTATCACCATTTCCCCCTGCATTATAATGATTATATAGCAAAAAAAAAAAAAAAAAAAAAAAAAGAAGCACTACAGAACACCTTTAGGTAGAAGATTTCATGTGATAACTTCTATATCCAGTTCAATGCAATGTCAGGTCTTCTTATCTGGCAGTATTTAGAGAGGAAAAAAAAAAAAATCTTGGTTCCTGCAGTTCCCTGTAAATTGTAAGGTTGTAACTTTCAGAAGTTGCATCCACAGAAGAATTTGCAGCATCTTCTGGAGATAAATGCTTTATTTAGTGATATTAGTTTTTTTTAAAATGAACTTATCTGAGTAGAGCCAGAAGCACTTTTTTTCTATGCTATTACCTTCAGCATAGAAAGATTTCCTCAAAGTCTGGTCTACATTGCAAAGGCTTATTGCCAGAAACCTCCGTTTGTCACAAATCTATAAACACAAACATGATGACAGCCAGCAAAGCACAGTTTTTGTCTTGTCCAAATCAAACCTTCTTTCCCAAACAGCAGAATTCTCTCAGCCAACACACAATCACTAGAGATCTTGCTGACAGAATGGCATTGTCTCCAGTGGTATTTTATAAACATGTCCACCCTCTATTTGCAGCCAGAGACAATCTTCTGAACCCCATCTCAGAAGAACTTTCAAACAACTCCATCACTGATTTCAAACACATTGAATGGAACAATATTCAACAGTTTTCATGGAATAGTTCACATGGGAAATCAGACAGCATTTTGGTTCAAGTAATTTTGTAACTTATTTTAGAAAGTTTCAAACAGTGGATGGCATGTCTTCCAGTTACAAACACATCCAACAAGACTGGATTTTGTCAGCAAAACAGACAAGTGTGCACAGAACAGATCAAAATACTGACATCTGTTATATTTGGGGGTTTTGTAATGGGTGTAGTGCAGCCCCTTGACACAGAAAAAGGTATCACAAAGGAAAAAAGCCTTGTTGGTTGATTTGATGTCACAAACTGTACCCATGCCATTGTCCACCCACAAATATTTACGTTGAAGAACTGCTTAACCAAAATTGAGGGAATGCACCATTTTCATCAAAAGACTGGAGTTAAAAGACATCAGTGAAAATTGAAATAATTTTATTTACTTCTGCAGAAGACATTAAAAACTATCATTTAGAAATATGCGATAAATATTCTTTCCCAGACAGATTTAGTACAAAACCAGTTTGGGGATTTTGCATCCAGACATCAGAGAGGAAAAAGAAATGGAGACGAACAGAATCAAGGCGCCATCGAGTGGTGAATCTTGTACTCACACTGCCTTCTTCCCTCAAACCAAAAATAGTCATTATTGCCATTTCCTTCCTCTGTGGTAAAGTGAATAACATCCTTGTCATTTCTTTTTACGAACAGAACTGTTAGGATAATTTGTGTACTCATAACGCATCGCAACCTTCAAAGTACTTTTACTTTGGGGAGATGAAATTCCAACAACTTATTGGGTCCGTGTTGTTAAAACTCCTCAGTTTAAATTTGGAAAGCCATATAAAAAATAATCCATCTCCATTTTCAATCGAAGAATTCGTATAGGATATAAAAGTACGTGTGGGTGATGGTTTTTATCAGTGCTTGGAGGGAGGGGGGAAGCCAACTGTATTACAGGATGGTGAGAACAGTAATGTAAAAGTTGGACCAGAATCCTCTAGGATTAAAAGCCTAAACTTTTTTAGTGTAAACTGAGACTCTGTACTGATCCTCACTCATCAACAGATTTTATACTTCAGCTTTGGGAATGAATTTGTCCACAAGATCTGAATGCTGCAATTCCTATATCAGGTTCCCTTTTTGTTATATACTGACCAAGGATTGAAAAAGAGATGTTCAAAGCTAAAAGAATTCACTGCTACAGTCTGAGTTTAGAAATTCAAACAATGGACAGAGATTGTTGAGATAACTTGCAGTCTACAAGGTACACAGCACACACTAATATTATTAAATTATGCATTTATGACTATCTCTGAAAAAAAATTAATGATTCAGGTTCTACTAGAAATGGGAAAACAAAAGAAACAGTCTTTTGTATAAGATTTGTATAAATATACATATAAAGACATATAAATATATTGTTAAGTTTTCCTCTGGCAGTATGTTATTTATGTGTGATTATTGTAAAAGAGCAGGATAAAATTTAATAGAGCTTTCATCATGGCCTGCTCTCCTACATAAACAACTTGTTACTGGGTTAATGTGAAGAAAAAGCTTTCAATGCAAAGACACACATCCAGTACTGCAGAAATGCCACAGAATCCTGTGTGCTGCTGGTGTTCTGAACACAGTGCAAACTCATAAACTATGTAACTATGCACTCCAATCATAAATACAGAGGGGTGTGACCTTTCCTAGCTAAACACCTGCATACTACACTGCTGTAAACACATTTAAAAATAATATAAGATTTTTTAAAAAGAAGTTCCAAACCTGTTGACAAAGCCACCTTCTATTTGACAGACATACCTCAAGAGAATAGTGTTGGATTATGGTCACATTTGGGGTTTCTAGGAGGATATTCTGACATTCTGTGTAAATTACCCTGACCTGAAAACAAGGCATAGCGGCAGGGTTTGGTTTTTCCTGTGTCTAGAACACCACAAGGTTGAGCTGTGTTTGAGCCCGTGGGGACACAACTGCTACCAAATAATAAAGACAAAAGACTTCATGCCTAAGAAGTGGATCTTAGTGACAACAGTGATGTCTGTGCTTAAAATCCAATCCCCTTTCCTTTGTTGAAATGGACAAGTGGAAATGATGAAATGCACAAGTAGAAGGTGTCTGATATCACTGCACTGCCACAAAAGCATTATTTTAACATCACTGCTGCTCCTTTGAGAGAGAAAGCGGTGTGGGCTGTTTGGACAAGATATTGAGGTACTTGGATTCTGGATTGTTCTGGACATTGTACAGATGTTGCAGTAGGAGCTGAAGCCTCACCTCTGCATCTGGAAAACACAAAACTGTCAGATCAAGAGAAAACAACCAACTTCCTTCCTTCACAAGCTACAGTCAATTATCGAAGTCTGGCCATGAACCTTTCATGTTGACTCAGTGTCTATAGTGCTGCTCTTAAATTTCCTTTTATTACCACTTTGTATCTGGATAAAATGTAACTCCATTTATATAATAACTCAATTTTGTCTAACTTTAATAGAAAACAAACACAGTGTTCTCCATTTTCCAGGGTGCTGGCAACACATGCTAGTCAATAAACAATTTTTGCAAGCTTATGGAAAATCTGATGCTGAATCATTTCCCAAGAATGCTCCAACTCCATAGTCAGCAGCAATAAGTTGAAAATATATAATAGCAAATAAAAACAGAAATCACAGGATCTCTCTGTCCTGAAATCAATATCATTACGGAAATTTTTAAGTAGCTACTGGACTGATATTCCTCAGACAAGAAGAAATCATTTTATAGGTTTTCTAGTTCATGTTATCTCAAGACTATATTCAGGGCAAACTAAACTGCTCACTGAATCAGATCCTAGGAACAGTTTGGCAGGTTTGAAGATGAGCAGAGAAAATGGAATAAGTTTATCTGAAGCCTCAAAACTCAGTAAAAGAACATTAGCACCAACATTCGACTATAGTGGAAGGCATTGTAAATCTGATAAAGAAAGAAATTGCAAGCTCCAAAAATGGAATACCTGGGAGGATGTAAGCTGCTGCCTCCTGAACCACTGCTGTGGTTTAATGCCTGCCCTTTTGCAACCACTCTTAATGGAAATGGAATGATGCCAGAACTGGAACTGTGGCCTCCAGGAAATAAACCAAGAAGCAAATGTTAATAAATCAGAAGCACTAACAGGTCAATCAGGATGGTTCCTGTTAAGTGATTACATGAATGACATACAGATAGCACTTACCTAATGAATCAAATGTGCCCAAAGAAGCTGTAGCACAAGAGGTCAAGAACTGGAGTCTTTGTATTATGTACAACACTTTGGTCTCTCTCACTGACAAGCTTTTTTTCCTCAGAGTTGTCTGTTTAAAGACATCTCTCTCCTTGTTGTTAGCATGTGGGTATCACATACTAGTATGCTACCACAACTAATACTTTATATTTTCTCTTTAAATTAAATCCATATCAGATGCTGCTGAAAGTATTGCTGATTATCCTGTTGGTGATTTTGAAGAAGATGGTACTGGTGCTCACTTAGAATCCTTTAAAAAATAGTAAGCCTTTCTACTGAAATTTGAAAACAGTCTGAAATAAGTTATTTGAGATGAAGACACCCAGTACAAAAAATCCAAACCCACGTGGCTGAAGTTTGACAGAATTGTGAGTTGAAAAGGCAGTTCTGTAATGAAAGTGTCAGGCAATACTATTTCAGTTGACACCAAATACAAAACTTCCAATCCCTCCTTTACTTGCTGCAGCAGCTTGTTCCTCTGCATGCACCACATACATGATTGTATTTGAAGGAACAACCATTTTTGGAAACAATCATTTTATGCACCATCAGGCTGCTATTGGCAGGTTGTAGGTTTTGGAGGGGATGGGATTATTTCCTTTCTAATCTGAATGCTAGCCTTTTGACAGGCTTATTATTTCTTTACTGGCATTTTAATTCCTCATTATTCTAGTCAGGTTAATGTTTGGTACATAGGTCAGGATTGTATCCAAGGCTGGGATGTTTCCAAGAGAGCAAGAGACAGGCTGAGCATCTCAGTCTAAAGGAGACAAAGTGGATTCCACACCACTGCCGTGTCCCTGAGCCACCACAGAGTGAAATCCTAACAAGGGAGGCTTTAATTCAGATTTACAGCAGGGTTTGTCTCACAGTTCTGCCACCTACATGTTAATAACACCTTTCCCTTAAACCACCATGTTCCATCAATCTTCACTGTCTGCCAAGTTAAGGCTGCAAGGAGTTTTGCCTCAGTTCACTGCACTGCAAGTATTAACTGCTGGCAATCAACAGCCCAGCACATTCATTCCACATGTGAAATAAACACAATACTGTAGAGCTGGCCTGAAGAGGTGAGTGCCTCTGTTTCTTCTGAAAGCAAGGAGAACAATCCAGCACTTCAAATTCCTGGGTAGCTCACTGAGGGAATTTGTAAACCATCAATAGCAGCTCATCCAGCCAAGCCTCGAGGCACTGGAGAGCTGAGCCCCAGCTGAAATGCAGAGATCCCAGGAGGTGCCACAGAACCGTGAGGAGAACCAGCAGTGCCTGAAGCCTGGAGAAAGAATTTGTGTCCTGTGTGGACCAATCAAGGCAAACAAACCTGAACCCCAGGAGAAGCTGCCTACTGCAGCAAGCAGCAGCACATTATATTTATTGCATATAAATATTACATGTAATATATACATCGCTATTCTATTTTTCATGCTCAGGTGTGCAGGGAGCTGGGTGCACTCTCAGACAAACGGAGCGATGTTCAGGGGTGGATTTCTGGAGCTGGGTGCGCTCTCAGACACACAGAGCGTGGATTTAGGAGCTGGGTGGAACTCTCAGAAACACAGAGCGTGTTTCAGGAGTGGATTCTGGAGCTGGGTGCACTCTCAGACAAACACGGAGCGATGTTCAGGGGTGGATTTCTGGAGCTGGCGTGCGCTCCCAGACAAACAGAGCGATGTTCAGGGGTGGATTTCTGGAGCTGGGTGCACTCTCAGACACACAGAGCGATGTTCAGGGGTGGATTTCTGGAGCTGGGTGCACTCTCAGACACACGGAGCGATGTTCAGGGGTGGATTTCTGGAGCTGGGTGCGCTCTCAGACACACAGAGCGGTGTTCAGGGGTGGATTTCTGGAGCTGGGTGCGCTCTCAGACACACAGAGCGGTGTTCAGGGGTGGATTTCTGGAGCCGGGTGCGCTCTCAGACACACAGAGCGGTGTTCAGGTCTGCCTTGCCGGAGCTGGGTTCCCGTAGTCCCTTCCCACTCTGTGACCCCACGGCCCCGAGGCCCCTCCGCACCTGAGGCGGCGCGCGCCGACTACAACTCCCACCCTGCCCCGCGGCCCCCCCGCCTACTACACATCCCGGCATGCCGCGGGAGCGCCTCGCTCTCGCGAGACTGAGGGCCGGCACTGTCGCGAGAGCGGCGGGCCCGGAAGCTCCACGTCGGAGATCGGAGCGAGCCCGGGCGGCGGCGGCGGAGCGGGGCCGGGACAGAGCGGGGCACAGCGGGGCGGCACCTCGGCACAGCGGGGCCATGGTGAGCGACAGGCGGGTCCCGGGGGACGCCCTCAGGGCCCAGCCGGCCCCAGCGATCGGCGGAGCGAGGGCAGGAGGGGCCGGGGCCGTGGGGCTGCCCCTCGATGTTGTTGAGCTCGGGGTGGTGTCGCGGTCGCCCCTCGGAGCGGCCGGCCCCGGCCCTCGGGAGCTGCAGATCCCAGCGCTTCCGGAGACAAGCACAGAGCCAGGTGTGGCTATGCTTGCTTTCCCTGTGTTTGTAGAAGGAGACGTGAACCCAAATTCATCTCCACATCCCGTGTCATGGCTGTGGCACAGCTACTACACGATAACCAGGTGTTTTTTTCTCCTTGCAGTGTCTAACATAGGTAACTGCGGGTTTTGTTAATACGCGCAGTGTTCTTTGATCAGCCATTGTCCAGAGTTCTCTGAGATAAGAGCAGCATTAAGTGATCTTCATTGAGTGTCTTAAATTCATCCTCAGTGCCTCGAATGTGGTAGAAAATCACTTTGCTAGACTTCATGCCTTTTAAGTACTCTAGCTTTACATTGCCAGTGATGAAAGTAGAAGGTCAGAGCCTTCTTTGTAAGGGAGAGACTTAAACTTTTCCCTCAGTTTCTAGAAGATAGTGTTCCATTCTAAAACATAATTTTGGAATTGTGAATGGGAGTAAATTTATAATGGGAAAATAGTGGTTTGGTCTGTTGTGGCAGCTGAGTTTTCTTCATGGTTTGTCAGGTGAAGTAGCAGGAAGATCAATTTTGTAACATTTGTAGTAGGAGAACGTTCTCTTTGCTTTCCTTTTGTAGTTCAGGGACACCAGGAAGATGTGCAGTGCATTTTTAATTTTTTTTTTTTTTTTTTAATCTGCTGGAGATATTTTTGCAGTATGAAGAAATTCTGAATTTCACAGAATCAAATGAAACAGATCCATTGCCATTGGTGGGGATGTGATGCTTCCTAGAAAAGGAGATACACAGATGGATAGAAAAGAGTAGTAACCTTGTGTCTGCCTGAGCAGCAGGATTGGATCCTTTTATTCTAAGAGTAAACTGCAGCTTTCCTTTTCCCTTTTCTGTGCCAGTTTGCTGTAAAATCATCTGGTGTTGCCAATTTTTTCCCCCAGCCTCTCCGACTGGACATCAAGCGGAAGCTGACCGCCCGCTCTGACCGCGTGAAGAGCGTGGACCTGCATCCCACAGAGCCATGGATGCTGGCCAGCCTCTACAACGGCAGTGTCTGTGTTTGGAATCATGAAACACAGGTGATGGCTTTGGCTGTGCCTTCTGGGGAAATGTTCAGAACTCACAGATGTGTATCTGGTGCTGGAAAATTGAATTTTACAGAATCTCCTGTCACTGCTGCTGACTGACTGTGCTCTCCTTTGGCTGAGTACAGGAGTCACTGTATCAGCAGACAAGGAAGTGACATATTGGACACAGTTAAGAAAGTAGAAAGAGCTCATTTCAAAATCAGTATTTTCTCCAGTGCTGTAAACTTAACTGTTTTTATTTTCAGACTCTGGTGAAGAATTTTGAAGTGTGTGACCTGCCCGTGAGAGCTGCCAAGTTTGTGGCAAGGAAGAACTGGGTTGTTACTGGAGCTGTAAGCTATTCTCTTCTTGTGATTTCCTGTGCAGCTGCACTTTCTCTCATTAATTTTGCCATTACTTTCTGCATCATGTAATAGTCGGATCTGATATGAATTTGTAGAGGAGAAGGGGAATACTTGGCTACAATTTCCCAGAAGTTTTCTCGTTTAAGGAAGTTTAGTAGCTTAAACTTTTCATTTCTAAAGAGTGCAACCTGCTAAGGGGACTGACTGCAGGTAATGCCAGGTGGATGGAGTTCAGCTTTTACTGCCAGCTGGAACATACTCAGCACACAGTTCTGACTCAGTATCATAGGTGCTACTTTAACTAAGATGAAACTATAGGCAGTCCTAGGAAAGATGAATTAGAAATTGCCTTTTACTTTTATTCTTGATTATATTGAAAACAATTTTTTAGTTTTGCTCACCACTCATTAAAAAAGGTCTGCTTTTCTTTGGTGAGTAGTTGTATTCTGATCTTGGTAACACATTTTTCTTTATTAACTGAGTATTTTTTGGCTAAATTAAGGTAATGCCTAAATATGTTTATCTCAACTTTCATTTCCTAATCCTCTGCCCAGAATAAAAATTTATTTTCATTTCATTACCTTATGCTGCCATGACTCAGTTACTTGTAAAAATGAAAATTTGGTTGAAGTTTTTTCTGTTTCATAAATGACTCGGAACAGCAGTGTGTAATTTATAGCCTTCTGAATCCAAGTATGATTTGTATCATTAGCAAGCAAAATTCCCTAAACATTTTGTTGTCTTCAGTGGTGGAATGTTTTTTCCTAGTTCCCCTGCATTGCATAGAAGGTGCAGTGCACAAGAGATTTATTTTCATTTGGCTTTTTCTCCCTTTCCCAGGATGACATGCAGATCAGAGTTTTTAATTACAACACCCTGGAAAGAGTTCACATGTTTGAGGCCCACTCCGACTACATCCGGTGCATTGCAGTGCACCCCACACAGCCCTTCATCCTCACGAGCAGTGGTGAGAGTCCTTGGCCATCTTTTCATGTGCAGCTGTTTTCAGGCTCCTGTTTTCTGTGGAGTGAAGGCTTGCAGGTCTTCTTGGGAAGATTCAGGATTCCTTGAGCAAGTAGCCAACGTGAAAGTTGTCATTTTGTTGTTTCTTGGTAGATACATTCATGGGTTTTTAATGGCGTATCTACATTTAAAATTTAAAACATAATGGCTTGTGTTCTTGTCAGAGAAGAGAAAACAACCTTCTCTCTTAATATCTGCAAGAGGAAATTTTTTGTATATGTGCTAATTAGTGTGGCAAACTCAAAGAACAGCTCTGGTTGGGACTTTTTTAGAAATTTTATCATGGTTTGGAGTAAGTTTTTAACTTACAACAAACAGACAACTTTCTGTTGACCCTGTGGTCCTTCTGCAAGGACTGGTAATCCTATAGATGCAAAGAAATTATTAGCAGTGCCTCCTTTCCAGCCTGTAACATGTAGTTCAGGAGGATTTTGGGGTTTAAGGAGGTAGTTATCACCCACTGAGGCTTTGTTGTTTGTGGCTTTTTTCCAGATGACATGCTGATCAAACTTTGGGACTGGGATAAGAAATGGTCTTGTTCTCAAGTCTTTGAAGGACACACCCATTATGTCATGCAGATTGTCATCAACCCAAAAGACAATAACCAGTTTGCCAGTGCCTCTTTGGATAGGACAATTAAGGTAGAGAAACTATATTTGGGTATTTTTAGTCATGAAGTGATTATCTGTGTATACAAACCAATAATCCTCTATGGATGATGGATCAGTATTCTTAAAAGCAGGTGCAGTAATAGAATTTTGACTGAACAAAGACCTGGACATTGGTCCAGGCACCTGCTAAGTAATTCAGTAAATTCACCAGATTACCTGTTGTCTCTAATGATTGGAAAGTAGTTCTTTAAACTCTTTTTAAGTGCTGTATCTCCATTTGGACTACACAGAAATATGAGAGAGGAGTAATGGTTTTACTATCAGTGAGTGATTTGGGAGTATTAAAACTGGATAGCGGATAAAGACTTTAACTGTGCATTAAAAAGAAAAAACTAAACCCTGCTAAAGGTGTCTCTCCCATTACTTCCATGTCCTTGGCTGTCTGTGCATGGAATTGTTTCCAGAGATGCCTTCAGCCTTCTGATGCTCTCATTTGCTATGCAGCTGTTACTAAATATTTGTGACTACAGATTTGCAGCCACTAAGCAGTGATACCTCCCCACATTTCCTGTACATTATCAGTATATTGGCTGTAGAAAGCCAGCACTGATTTCATATGGCCACAGATGTTGAGATCAGGTGCATGTAAATGTTGATTTGATGTGATGAACATGAGAAAACACTAGTGTATCTACACTTGACTTGCTTCATTTTGTATCCTCATTTAACTTGAGATTTGATATTCCTTAGTGTAACTGGAAAAATTACAATTCATGACACAGTTGGAGGAAACTTGTGTATAATAAGAGTTACTAGTTAATTTTATAAACAAATTCTGCTTCTTAGAAGCAGTGCTTTATATGGTTTCTTGTCCTTAAAAAAAGTTTAAAGTGACCAATTTCATTGTTTAAAGGTATGAGCAGAGCATGGGCAATTCAGCATGTTATTTGTGTTTATTGGGGGAAGGACTGGGAGTTTGCTGAGCAGCTGTTGAAGTTTTTCACCTAAGAAAACAACTGTGTATTTGGAATTCTGTGTTATTTCTCTTTGGACTTGTGAAGTGCTTCTGGATAGCTGTTGTGTTTGCCAGGGGTGACCTGGACACAGAAGGCTGCTGAGTACAGGTGGTTGTGTTTTGTTGGTCAGGTGTGGCAGCTTGGATCATCCTCTCCCAACTTCACCTTGGAAGGCCACGAGAAAGGAGTGAACTGCATTGACTATTACAGTGGTGGGGACAAGCCATACCTCATTTCTGGGGCAGATGACCGCCTGGTGAAGATCTGGGACTACCAGGTGTGTGCTCAGCTCAGCAGGAGCCTTTGTGCAGGCTGCCTCACGTGGTACAAAGTTTCTGTTGTTAGATTTTTTTTCTCTGACAAATTGATTCCCTGCCTTTTAGGCCTTATGTTTGTGGATTAAGCTGTTCCTCTTCTATGTTCAACTGTAAATATTGCTCACATATCAATTCTTTCCATCCTTCCACCTCTCTTCTTTCTTCATTCTTTATGACTCCCCCCCTCTCCTGTTTCATCCAGTGCACATTGGCACAGCCCCATGTGTTGCATGCACACACATGCAGCGCTTCTACCCCCAAACAGGGCAGGAGTGATGAGGTGCCCTGTTTGAATGTTCCTCAGGAAAGAGAGATCCAATCCAGGGATTCAGTTCTTTTGCTGGAGCCTAGAACTCCTGAGTTCTTCCTGTCTACAAGTGTCTGAATGGCCAGAAGGACAAGACAGAAATTGTTAGGTGGTACTTACTGGTCTTTAAAACTAAATTGCCCCAGAGTGAATCCAAGCCCAGAAGGTGAAGCTAGCACTGTTAATTTAAGCATTCAATGCAGTCATGAATTCTACACAACAGTGCTTGAGATATTGCCACCATGTGCAGCTGGAGACATTGTTGCCTCTCTTCCCCAACTGTGTGAACCAAAGACCTGAATTAGTTCTGTTTTTACCTGTAATGCAATGTTTGGTTATGATTTTTTTTGCAGTGAACTCAGCTTTCTATCTTGCTTTAATCTGTTGTGCTATGCTGCTCTGAGAAAGCACATTTTGTAGCCATAAACACATCTGAAAATAGAGGAAAACACCTCTGTCAAGGGAAATAAATATTTTCTTCTGGGCAGGAGGTACAACTCAATACAATCACAGTTCTTAATACATTAGTGCTGTTGTTTGAATGCCTTGCAAATGTAAGAAATCTAGAGAATTTTCAGCTCTATTTTGGATTTGGGGGAGATATTTCTAAGAAATCAACGTTAAAATGTAGCACTGTGTTCTCTCTTTCTTTCAGAATAAAACCTGTGTCCAGACACTGGAAGGCCATGCTCAGAACGTGTCGTGTGTCAGCTTCCATCCAGAGCTGCCCATCATCATCACTGGCTCTGAAGACGGTAACTTGGGGTTTCTGGTATAGAAAGGACAGGAAAAGAACTGAGGGGAGAGCTCTTGTTGTGGTGTGGCTGCAGCCCTGCTGCCATCACCCTGAGCTGACAGGATCCTTCCCTGTGTTTTTCCCCAGGCACAGTGCGGATCTGGCACTCCAGCACTTACCGCCTGGAGAGCACCCTGAACTATGGCATGGAGAGGGTGTGGTGTGTGGCCAGCCTCAGAGGCTCCAACAACGTGGCTTTGGGATATGATGAAGGCAGCATTATTGTTAAGGTACAATTCTTAGTTTGGAGTGAGAAATTGGGATTCATTGCTGTCCTGTCTGCCGAAAAACTGGTTTCTGATTCTGGGATAATAAATAAAATATACTTTGGCATTTTAATTGGCATTTTTTGTTAGAGATTGGCTTTTTCACTTGATATTTTCAACTGAAAAGAAAATCAACAATGTATTTTTTCCAGACCCTAACTTCTTACTTACTTCTTAGCTTGGTCGTGAAGAACCTGCCATGTCAATGGATGCAAATGGAAAAATTATTTGGGCAAAACATTCTGAAGTCCAACAGGCTAACTTGAAAGCAATGGGAGATGCTGAAATCAAAGATGGAGAGAGGTTGCCACTGGCTGTGAAGGATATGGGCAGCTGTGAAATCTACCCTCAGACAATCCAGCACAACCCTAATGGACGGTACCACACTCCTTTATCACTTCTCTTGAACTAGTTGGGGTTTTTTTGCTAATAGGCTCAAATAAAAGGGATCTAAGGTACAAGAGCTGTTCAGTGGAGACCAGAAGCAGCATGATCATTCCATTTTCAGGAAGAAAATGGAGTCCCATGATATTTTAGGCATATGTAAAGCTCATGCTCTGTGTTTTACTGATAATCTTGAGCATGGGAACCTTAACCTTTACAGATAATTTGCCTTCTTGCTGCTGCCTGCTGACCTGAACGCAGATATCTGACAAGTGCCTCTCTCTCCTGCCCCAGGTTTGTGGTGGTATGTGGTGACGGTGAATACATCATCTACACAGCCATGGCTCTGAGGAACAAGAGCTTTGGTTCTGCACAGGAGTTTGTGTGGGCTCATGACTCCTCAGAGTAAGTCTTGCAAATTTTTTCCTTTGTATTACATTTGCTGCTGCTACTTTAGTTTAGTTTCCAGGCCATGAAGACCAAAACATGCATGTAAAAATGAACTTTCAATAGTTGTCCTGCTTGAAAAGTTGGGATTTTTAGCACTCTGCTAGTTTTAGAAGATAATTCAAATGCAGTTGTTTTGTAGCAGCTTATGGTTTAGTAATTTACTACTTTAGAAACTGAATAATTGTTTTGTTTATTTGCAATTTAATCTCTATTTAGGTATGCCATCAGGGAGAGCAACAGTGTTGTAAAGATATTTAAAAATTTCAAAGAGAAGAAGTCATTCAAGCCTGATTTTGGAGCAGAAGGTAAGTACTTTGAAAATAGATATGTTGGTGTGGGTTTTGCACAATGTGGACTTCTTCCACCTTTATTTTCTTGCAGGCATCTATGGTGGCTTTCTGTTGGGAGTCAGATCTGTTAATGGCCTGGCATTCTATGACTGGGAGAACACAGAGCTGATTCGCAGGATTGAAATCCAGCCCAAGCATGTGAGTTTCTGCATGGGACTGAAGATATTCACCCGTCTGGGTTTACTGACTGAAGTTTTTTTTACTGAACTGATTTTCTTGCGTGAAGCCAAGCTGTCAATAATAAAGTATTTTAAGTCTTTATCAGTCATGTAGCAGAAAGGGCAAAACAATTCCTGTATGTGTTGGCTTCTCATTCTTAAAGCTTCTAGAGTTGGTGTGTTTTACCCTTAATTCCCACATTGTCCTTCTTAGCCCAGAGTGTGTAACACTGCCACTGTTGATTCTGCTGTCACAGATCTTCTGGTCTGACTCGGGGGAGCTTGTGTGCATTGCTACAGAAGAGTCATTCTTCATTCTCAAGTACCTGTCAGAAAAAGTGGCAGCAGCCCAAGAAACACATGAAGGTGTCACTGAAGATGGAATTGAAGATGCCTTTGAGGTACCTTCTGTTTAAAAAGTGGAATAAGATTAGAGATGGTAGAAGCAACAGAGTGCAACAAATTTAGTCCTTAATATAGGCCAATTTAAATGTTAGTTTCCAGACCATTTTTATTATCACACATTGTGCATCTGCCTGAGGAACACTTATTTTTGGGATTCCTGAGGTGTATCCCTGTCTGAAGCCCAGTATAACAGACCTTGACGCCTGCATTTCTCTTCATCTGTACACTATTGTCAGAGACTTACAGAGATTATTTTTAAAACACATTTTTGGGTCATTGCTTCATTTTTTCCCCCACATTTTTCAAGTTTTGAAATGTTATTCAAGTTTGAGAAGTGAAGAAACCTCATGCAGTGAAATGTCAGAAATCAAAATTTCAGAAGGAGAATTAACTTTGTCTTGTTTAATGTTTGGTGCTTGTTTCCTAGATTTATAATTGGCTTAGTTAAGAATTAGGATAGTATGCATGTAAAACTGAATTATCATTTATGTACTTCTAATCTGTATCTAAACTTACATTTGTAAGTTGCCCAACTGTAGAATATGGAATTATATTTTAAATTGCAGTAGTCTTTCTGCTACCTAGAAGTACATTTTTATGTATCTAATGAACCAAAATTCTCTTTGCAGGTTCTTGGTGAGATCCAGGAGATTGTCAAAACAGGTCTGTGGGTCGGTGACTGCTTTATTTACACCAGTTCTGTGAACAGACTCAACTACTACGTTGGAGGAGAGATTGTCACCATTGCCCACCTGGACAGGTGAGTTGCTGCTTCAATTAAAGTGTTCCAGGTTCTCTCAGTGAATGGGGTTCAAGGTGAACCCTGGCAGCTGCTGCTCTGCCCTGCTTTAGCACCAGGGGTGGGAACAAGTTGGGTGTTGTGAGGCAGCAGTGCTGTTCTGAGGGATGAGCAGTGCTGTGGGAAAGAGTACATCCAGGAAGAGCAGAGCATTTCATGGGAGTATTCTTGCAACCATAAGAACTGCTGGAATGGTTTTCACAGACTGTGTGGATCTGTGAGTGTTCTTTGTTTTGTTTCAGGACAATGTATCTCCTGGGGTACATCCCCAAGGACAACAGGCTGTATTTGGGCGACAAAGAGTTAAACATTGTTAGTTACTCTCTGCTGGTCTCAGTGCTGGAGTATCAAACTGCTGTGATGAGGAGAGATTTCGGCATGGCTGACAAGGTTCTTCCCACAATCCCAAAAGAACAGAGAACCAGGGTTGCACATTTTCTTGAAAAACAGGTAAGAAAACTACTTCTTAGTTATCCAGCTAAATAAATCAGTTTATTCACGTTCTTAATTGAGTTTCCTAAGCAAAACCAGTGATAGTATGTGTGAGCCTTAACTCTTGATAATTATCCTTTTTGTTTAGAGAACACCGTAATCTTCTGTTTAGAGTGCTTTTGCTAAAATTTCTAGAATTATGATTGACCTGACAGGTCCCAGCTTCACTGTCATATTTTTATTTTAGGGCTTCAAACAGCAAGCTCTTGCAGTATCTACAGATCCAGAGCATCGTTTTGAACTAGCTCTTCAACTTGGAGAACTAAAAATAGCCTATCAACTTGCAGTGGAAGCAGAGGTAATTATGTAAATTGGGGTGATTCATCCTGGACTCTTGATTATTAGCAGGAGTCTGAGAGGCCCTGTAAGAAAAGGCAGTGCTATGTGGGGATGCAATACAACTCCCTAAACACAACTGAAATGCCTTCAACTCCTTTGAGGAAGTTCTTCTGCCTGTAATTCGAAGGAATCTAAGCTGTAGGATGGGGACAAAGAATGGTGTCTGCTCAGAAAGCTACAGGAACTCCTGGAGAATACAAAACTTGAGCCCAGAACCAAGCCTTAATCTCCAGTACCTAACAGTGGGAGGAGGAAAGACAGGGCTGAAACCTGCAGACCTTTGTTTCAGCCTTGGCAACCTTAGACTGCTGCATTAAAAAAACTGACAGGCAGTGATTTGTCCCATCATTATTATGCAGAGAATTGATCTCATTGTTCCTGCTGTAAAACAATCAAGTTATTTAGATGGTATGTTAAATTAGTTACAGACACAAATGCCTTTCAGCATTCTAAGAATTAACTTGTGAGCTTTAAGAGATTGTTACAGTTAAAATTCCTGCCTCTCCCCTCCATGTTTACTGAGAAGCTGTTTATTTTTTGTAATGTTACAGCTGGGTAGGGATCTCCTAACACTCCCCATGTCATGCTGGGAAGCTGCAGTAGTTACAGTACCTCAAAGGGAAGACAAGTCTAGTTATGGGATACAGCACCTTCACAAGACAACTTATATTTTCATACTGAGTGCTCTGAAAACCTTTAAATGCTGTTAAGAAATGTGAGTGGTTTGGTTTTTTCTTTCCCCTCCCTCTCCCCTTTTTATACAATCAGTCAGAACAGAAGTGGAAACAGCTTGCAGAGCTTGCCATCGGTAAATGCCAGTTTGGCTTAGCCCAGGAGTGTCTCCACCATGCCCAAGACTACGGAGGGCTGCTGCTCCTGGCCACAGCTTCAGGGAATGCCAGCATGGTGAACAAGTTGGCTGAAGGTGCAGAAAAGGATGGCAAGAATAATGTGGCATTTATGAGCTACTTCCTGCAGGGAAAGTAAGTAGCAAACAAGCTTCTGATTGTTCTGTTCTGCTTTCTCAAGTGCCGAGACCCTCAGGTTCTTGTAGTGGTTAACTATAGCTAACTAAAAACTTAATGGAGAAAGACAGGGATAGGTCCTTCTCAGAAAAGCTCATTCTATGATGGCTGATAGATTTAAAATCTGAAATGAAGGCATCTTAAAATAATGGAATAGAATTAACAGCTGTTCTAAAACAAGAATTTGTCTTTATTAAGTTTACTGGTTAAAATCACGTTTTGAAATCTTTTAGGCTTGATTCATGTTTGGAACTCTTAATCAAAACTGGGCGTCTCCCTGAAGCTGCTTTCCTTGCACGGACATATTTGCCAAGCCAAGTTTCAAGGTAATTTCTAAATATATGCAGAGCATGAGTCGTCTGAATGAGCTGTCTGTAACAAATCCGGTTTGCATCTCCAGGGTTGTTAAACTCTGGCGGGAGAACCTCTCCAAAGTCAATCAAAAAGCTGCTGAGTCCCTTGCTGATCCTACAGAATATGAAAATCTTTTCCCTGGTTTAAAGGAAGCTTTTCTCGCTGAAGAGTACGTTAAGCAAAGTCTTGCTGACTTGAGGCCAGCCAGGGAATACCCCCTTGTCACTGTAAGTAGAAGGTTTTACTGTCTCTAGAAGAAAAACATTTGGTGCTATGTAAAATCAGCTCTAAGCATCTCAGTGCTACACTTAAATGTGTCTGGGCTCTTTTTTTTTTACTTTCAGCCAAATGAAGAAAGAAACTTACTTGAAGAAGCAAAAGGATTTGAGCCCTCTGGAATAATGACATCTCAGGTCAGTGAGTGATGAATCTAAGGGAGAACTTTGCTATCTTAAAGTAACATCTACCCTGGAGAATATTTCACCAGTAATGGACAAATTGTTGCTTTTATTACTTTGACTGCAAGTGCTGCAGTTGGCTTCGTGTTCTTTTCCCTCAGATTCTTCTTAAACTATATGTGTACCTACTGAGAGCTTCTTGACTGTGAAATTATTTGTGTGCTTCCTTACCTTGGGTCACCCTTTGTAGTGTGAGTAACTGTAGAGCCTTTCCATTGAGTTCATCCTACAGAAAAATAACTCCAGTTGCATTTACAAACACTGCCTTGACTGCAGCTGGTTTTCTAAAAGCTCTGTAGCTGGAAATGAAAATTATTGCCTATTACAGCCATGACAAATGCACTCTGTTCTTTGCTGGTGTGCTGCATGGTTTTGGAGTAACTCTGCTGCAAAACTAACTGACCCGGAGTCCTACTCAGGTGCTTGAACATAGGTTCTAGTCAGTATCTGAAGAAATTCCTTTTTTTACCACCTCAGTTGTCCAATTCTTATGCAGAAAATAGGACAAGTATAAGGTATAAGCATACAGATTGAAAGAATCACTTAATGTAAGAGCCTAAGACAAGAGATGTGGGACTGCAGGCAGCTCTTCAAAAATGCTGTTTATTGCATAGAAGAAGTTACAGCAATGCTGGGTGGTGGGTGTACAGCTAACACCTGTAAGCTGCAACTGCCTAAAGGCATGCCTGAAGTCACTTTTGTTCTGGTTACAATACATTAAATATTTTTCTTTTCTGGGCATCCTAATACATAACAACCAATCAGCATCATACACAATACTTTTACCATTACCTGTAGCTTATCATAACTACTAATATTACCATATGATGTTAGTAACTAACCAATTACATGAGTTAGTTATATTTTGAACTTAAAACTTGTTTTTCTGTTTTTCTGCAGTGGAAAAATTCTTCTTACTTGGTAAAAACATGTTTTCTGTTTGCCTATGCTTTTTCTGAGATTTACCTGTACTTGGTAAAACATGTTTTTGTTTGTAGTCAATTTATCCTTTGCTCTTAAGCCATAAAATTCTCTTTCCAATTCATCTCAACCTTTGTCTAGTAACAACTACCTCAGCAATCTTTACTTTCAGACTTCTTTTGTTCTTCTGTATCAAAAATTTGCTTTCATTTCTAGAGAACCTTCTGCTAAGTATTCATATTTGTAAGACTTCCCTGTTAAACTCTCATCTTCCCCAAAAACTTAAAGTTTTTCAGAGCCTTAGGAGAAGATGACAACTTTAATTTTGCTCAAGTCAAATACACTTTACCTTTGTCTGTGAAAATCATAATGTGAGAGTTTCTTAAAGGCAGTGATGCTGGCACAACTCTTTGAAGCTATAAACATCTAAAATCAAAACTGCACTGGAAACTGAAGGAGAAACAAAAGCTACAACTCTCCATTGTCTGTACATTTTTCCTCATAGGAGATGCACTACAAAACATAGTTTTGAACTTCCCTGAGAGAAGTTAGGTTACTTTCAAGCCTCTGTAGTGACTCTTTGCCTCTTGTGCATCCAAGGAAATACTATTAAAGCAAAATCAAACTTCTCTGTACATTTGTTGAAGATGATAAACAACATTGTCACGGCTACCTATGGAAGCAAATGAGAACTAGCTTGCCATAGAAGCTGAAAACAAGACCTCAGTGTATCTTTGCATTCAGCTCATGATTGCATAAAACCCCTAAACTCCAGTTGTCTGTTACAGCTGAAGTTGAATATGGGACATTTTGTAGGAGATAAATTCTACAATTAAATACAGTTAATCGAATAGTACTATTGCTTCAGTAATAGTACTGACTGATGAATTATCTTAATATAAAACTTGTGCAGCAGTGAAGCAAGAAGATGAAGTATTAACCTATTATAGGATTTGGAACACAAAGCCCAGCAAGTACTAAAATTTGCTGTCAGCCTCAACTAACTTAGTCTCTGTCTCCTGTTAAGGATGTTGAAAATCACTAACAGCACTTCAGTATTTAAAATGAACGGGTAATTTCTGAAGGTTCTGATTTTATCAGTTCCATCAAATGCTTCAAATGTACTGGGGAGGGAAACAGTCCCCAGTGGAGTAAGGACTAGAATCCTTTCTGCCAGTGAAGATGTGGCTCAAGAATAACTGAGGGAAGCTGAATGTGAACCACTGAGAAAGGGGCATTAAAGATCTGCTGTTTACCTGCTTTTGTTGAAAGAATTTAAATTGAAAAAAAAAAAAAACTAAAGGTGTTTCTTTGCCACTAGAAAAAGGCTGAAGAACCAGTTCCCTCTCCTAAACCAGAAGTGATGAAGACAGTTGTGCAGAATTCTGATAACCTTCCAGCAAGAGATCAAAAGGTACCCCAACAGTTTTTATGAGGGGAAGTATAAGCACTCAGTTCATTTTTGAAGACTCTAATGAATGTGATTTAACCAGGCTACTGCAAACATGACTCTTGGCAGTCCCAGAACAGAGCCCTGCCCTGTGTGTGCAGACACTGCACACAGTAACAGACCAGTTCAGGCAGGGGTTGACAAGGGGGCATCCAAACCCAGCTGCTCAGAACATGGGCAAAAGCTGCAGTCCTCACCAAGCAGGCAGCTTGCTCTGCAGCTTCCTTTAGCATTCATATTCCTCCTGAGGGTTTGCAGGGTGCAGATCCACCCTACAGAGCCTGCCATCCCATAAACTGCTTCCCACGTAACCATAGTGGCATCCCCCTCATCCAGTCTTTTCTCTCCCTAGACACTGCTGGACTTGGAAGATGACTTAGATAACTTGGATCTGGAGGATATTGATACCACAGATATCAATCTGGATGAAGAGATCTTGGATGAGTGAACATCCTTTTATAGATGACCAAATCAGGAAATAATTTGGTCAAAACCCAGAGGAATGAAGTTCTGTGGACTGTGTGTTCCAAGTTACTTTGATTTTTATATCACAAGTGGACCATGTACACAGAGAAGCAAGTATACAACTGTACAAGAGAATCAGCTTCCAGTATGTTGAAATTCAAGATGTAGGCCTGCTTCAGAACATACTAAAAAATGTTTTCATTTATCAAGGAATCCAATAAATCCCTTTAAACATTCTGCTCCTCAGTTCTCCATTTTACTAGTATTATTTACTAAGAATGGTAGAATTCTTAAAAATAACCCAGCTTCCATACTGTATATTCCAAATCTGTGAAACAGGAGCACAGTAGCTGAAAAGTAGCATTTGAACCTGACTTCTCTCAGCACCTACCCTGAGGTATGTGGTTGCTTTCACTGTGCTGCCATCTAGCACTGATACCCAGCAGCAGCAGCTCAGTTACTCTTTCAGACACCAAAACTAAGAGCTCCAACAGAGCAGTGATACAGCTTAAGGGTTAGAAGTGGTGTTTGTTACATCCTTTCTTAAATGAAGCTGTCCAGACCCTGCACTTAACCTCAGTAACTAAAATGAATTGTGGACAATTCCTTAGATTCAAGATGCAACAATAAAAAAATTGAACTCAGAAAACAAATGGTCATGATGGTCGCTCTTAAGTTCACTTACAGAACTTTTCAAAATAAACAGCTGTAGTGACTCACATGTACTTCAGTAAAGAAAAATACATTCTATAGCAGTCATTTTCAAGTATTTATTGTGGAATTCTGTACAGAAAATGCTTATAAACAGACTTAAAACTTCTGATAACCTGAGGTTTACTTCATGAAGCTGAAGAAGTAGCCATTGCTTCTTCATAAGCCTGCAGGGCCAGCTGGATATAACCTTCTCTCTGGGATTCAGTTTTCACAAATACCTGAAGCCATGGCAGGAGAGAGGTTAATGTAACAGAAGAGTCATCCTGGCAGTGGCAGATCAGCCACCCACAACTGAAATCCTGGTGCTGGGGTTTTTGTTAAACTGTACACATATAGAGTTTAACAAAAACCCCAGCATGGCTTGTACAACAGTTCTGGTTAAGTGTCTTGCTTCTTAAGGTATGGAGAAATTTACAGAATGGGGTTCTGCTGGTTAAGTAATTTAAAGCAGAAAACTTACCTTGATCAGATCAAGTCCTTGAAGTTTCCCTTCTTTAGCTTCCTTTGCTGACTGACATTCAGGGTGAAGCATATGATACAGTGTAATTAAACTTGTAGCATCCTCCAGCCTAAACAAATAAAGGCTCATTTTTAGCAATTCTTTTCAGAGTATTTACAGAGTGTGTTTTGTGATGTACTTTGCACAGCACAGCCTGTCAAACTGCTGATTCCACTAAGTATCCAGTCCCTGGAATACACAGGCAAGTATCTGCATCTCTCCCTCCTGCAGCTGAAGCCTGCTGGTGTGCTCAGCAGTAACTTGTCAGTTACTCTGAAAATACAGTTAATTACCAATAATGAATGTTCAGTGGAACTTTCTAACACAGACTGCAATGACCAGTATGTTTTACAGATCTAGCATGAGAAATCCTGTGACACAGGATTGAATTGAAATTCTTTTCAATTGAATTGAAAACTACTGAAGTGCGTGGCAGGGAAAGACATTCCAAACTCTGCTCATTTAAATTTGCCAGATACGTGAATTTTCCCTTTACCAATCAGATTCTAAACCAGGAACCTTCCTGATTTCTCCATATGTTCAGGTTCAAAAGCAAGATCTGACCACCTGTTCCAAGTTTCCAACTGAAACGGAAATAAATGCCACCATCGCTGCAACTTGGAGTTCTGACTGTACAAATTTCTCCCAGCTCTAGTGACATTTTGAACTATTGAATATTGTTCACTTCAGAGAACTCTGAGTAAATTTTAGCACCGTGTTTTATAGAAATCCACCCACTTAAAATGAAACCTTATCTACATGTTCCTAAGCTACTTAGGAATTGCTCTAAAATCCAGAGTGAATCAACCTTATAAGCCAAAACTGAGCTTAGTATGGAGAAGTCAGGCTTTAAGATCAGCTGTGCTCAGAGCTGGAAGTGTTCTGACAATTACACGGGAAACAAAAACTACAGAAGACTTAATTTCTGCAGAAGCCTATACATACCCTACAACTTCACGGACTGTTACTGGGACTCCTGTACAGCTAACAGTTAGAGCTGGCCTAAAACATGCAAATGAAAACTTTCCTACATCTGACAGAAATACTGTTTTTCTTGTCAAACAGCAGTACTTGTAAGGCCAAGCAGGATTACTAAGTGCCAGCCTGTACTTACAGGTCTCTGTTGATCATGTCTATGAGTAAGCCATCTGTCTTCTTCCTGCTGACCAGATACCACACCATGCCCCCGAAGTGCCTGGTTGAGCGCAGCAGGTCATACTTGGCGTGTTTTTCGATGTCCTCGTAGGTGCGGTGGTGAACCTGCACACACAAGGGTTTGTTCCACTGCAGGACTGGGGCCTGGGGAGCTTTCCCTGAACCTCTCAGAGTTTTTAATCCTGTTCATTTCCCTACAGTGCAGGAGTAAGCCACATACTGAACCATATGCCTGTTATAATTCAAGTTAACACTGGGCTAGTCCAGTCCTTGGTACTTAGGCATAGACATCCTTCTGCTAAAAGGAAGTTAAATCCTGAGTTTGTCCTGAACTTTTGGGGAGGGAGGGAGGGAGGGACATAAGCTCTGAACCTCCACTGTATTGCTCTCAAGCTGCATCTATTCTTTCAGGAGAAATGCTAGAGCAAAGAGGTGAAACTTTATTTAGATAAAAAGTTACTTGAAAAATTGCCTAATACAAGCTGCAATTTCTCAAGTCACTGAGAATATTACAGTTTAAAGAGAAGTAAGCATTTTAAAAGCAATTGTAGACTAACATTTACCAGAAGTTACAGCTACTGCTAGAACTACATTTTATTCTGCTGGAACTACATTTTTGTAGTGGGTCAAAAATAATCCTTTGTGCACAGTGCTGTTTCTCAAAATGCACTTTGTCAGTTAGCTAGCTCGTCCTGCCAGCTCCTAAACCAGCAGTCAATTGGGACTTCAGCAGCACAACTCTGCTTAGAACCCTTGACATGTATTACCATCAAGTCTGTTGTGATACCAAAAGTACCTGAATAAAGACTATTTTTGTATGGGCAGGACCTTTCTAGGCTGGTGAAAATTACTTGTGCAAAGTAATTTCACTGTTCTGCATAAAAATAAACCACAAAAACTCATCACAAGGATAAACTATATGGGAAAATTAGAGCACATATGGCCAACACTTCTGCTTCCCCAATAAATATTTAAGTTTACAAAATAAGCCCTACAGTTCTCCTCTAGGATTCTTTTGCTAGAAAAATGAGAAGTGAACTCACTCTGATATAGTCAGGTGAATCTGGCTCAAACTGAGCAATGCACATGTTCAGGACATCTTCATGACGTTCTTGCTGAAATACAGTCTGAAACAACAGTCCAGATTCAGGGGTAGATTATGTAATCACACCATCCCAGCTCTCCAAAATCAAAACAGCAGTCACAACACTCTGTTCTGGGCAACACTTAGAATAAGCAATTCCTTCATCAAAAGACAAAATGGACAGAAGTACAGTAACTGCCTTGATGACATAAAAATAACACTTCTTGATTTTTGATTCTGAAACACCAGTTCACATTTCCAGATTAAATGTACAATTGTTTCTAGTATGAACCTGTATTTGGACCTACCCAGGATTTACCTGGCTCTAACCTGGGACTTTGTTTCAAGTATTTTAACCAAGTTATAATGAAAGGCAACTGTTAAAACAGAATTCAAGCAGCTAATTCTGCTGCTAAGGCTTATTCTGAGTTACTCTCCCAAAGAGCAGATTTTCACTGTCAGACTGCAATGAAGTAAAAGTGCTCAGTTTCAAAGCCAGAAAGAGCTTACCCCAAGGTTCTCATCCTTGAATAATGTGGGGGGAATCACCTTGCGCCCTTCCTTTGGGAAGAATATTTGGATCATCCTGTCTCGTTCCTCCCAGGTGGCTTTGCGTAACACCCCATTTGGTTCTCTAACTACAATGAAACGTTCCTGCAAAATGAGGGAAAAAACAAGCATTGTCTAAAGCCTTCTCTCTTCACAGCCAGAGCCATCCTAAAAAAACCCCTCATTTGTCAAAGTCCTTCTACTCCTAAAGTCACCCTAATAACTCCAGTTTCTAACTGACTGTTGCCATGTGCCAGATTCAACATTTCTGCCTTGCTACCTGCTGAGTAAGTGCTGATTTTGCACCTTAGTTTTACAGTTTTACTGCATGTGCCAACACTGAAAGCTACAGCTCTGGGAAGTTCAGAGATAACTGAACTCACACCCAGACAGGGAGTTAGCCTGATTTTATCATTTGATAACCCATACAAAATCAGAAATGCAAGTGCACTTTTGTACCTTTTTTCCAGAGGTAGGTACTAGAATCAAGTAAGGGCAAGGGTAAGGCAAAATATAAAACAAATTAAACAACACATGCAGATCTGTTCACAAGCATAATTGCTTAAGGGTGGCCAGTGGGAAAGTTTGTTTGACAGGGAAGTTTTCAATGTGGTGCAGCAGGAGAATAAACAGCAGGTTCCTGGAGAAAGCTCTCAGATACAGTAACAGATGGATGACTGGGCAGTTCATTTCACAGGATCATCACTATATACACGTTTGAACCATGAAGGCTTCTTAGAATCATAACTTCATTAAGAATTCTTCTGACCTCTTGTTACTGGTACTTAAAAGACAATCGAGTTGTTTCAGAAGAAACTTTATCCCTATACTCCTCAATTCCATTAGACAACTATTTCTTTACAGCTTTCCTGGCAATTCATTCATCATTTCCACAGCTTTCCACCAGATCTTTGCAAGTGTGGAGTAGTTCCATCTTACAAAGGAATCCAATCCTACAGAAAGCTTCTAGGAGCATGGAAGAACTTGGCACTTCTTGCATATCACAAGCACCTGCTTATAAAATAATTAACTACCTACCACACAGCCTTCCCCGTGCCTGCTTTTGAGCAACAGAATATAATTTATGATTATCAGTTAGAAGCAAGTATTTAAAAATTAAGTCTCTACTGCCTTGCACCAGACTGAATTTTCAATTCTTCAGCCCATCTGCAAACTGATCCACCTATATTTTCATTAAAGTTTATTTTGAGAACAAATTAATAGTGTTGATCACGTTACTTACACGATGTGGAATGGAGTAACTTAAATCTGTAAACACGTATTTTGCAGTTTCAGTTCCTTCAAGCACTTTGTCTTCTGCTAAGACATCGTCAATTGGCTCTCGTTCATTCAAAACAGGAGGCATGATTAGTTTTGTTTTAGCTTCCTCAATGGCTTTTCTTGTGGCCTTGTAGGGGGAAAAAAGGTAGTTTAATTTTACAATTAAAAATATCCTATTGGAAAGATAAAATACAATTTAGGGACAAATATTTTCATTTAGAGAAGCTTGGTTTTTTCTTCTGCAGCTGGGAAAAAGTGAGACACCAATTTCACCTCTAGGTAGGTGAATTTCATGTAAACAATTTACCACTACTAAAAGCTGGACAAAATGCTGGAGGAAGTTACAAAACTACAAAGGACAAAGTATTGCAAACGCCAAGTTAATTTCAAACACCAAGTTTATTTCAGGTGTTTTTCCATGGTAAATTTCCCCAAAGCATAAACCACAACCAACAGTTTGTATACAGCTTTAATTGTGGCTACAACAGAACTGGCGTAAATCAGGTCCCTTTGCATCCTCAATTAAGTCAGAACAGAGGGGAGAGGAAAATAATGTAGTCAAAGGACTCCCAGGGCTATAACTTAAGTATCAGATGAAGGTATCTGACAGAGGTAGGCAGCATAACAGGTTAATAAAAAAACCTGTCACTCAAGAAAGAAATCCGATTTCCTTCCAGATTCCATCAAAATAGCACAAAACTGAACAAACCAAGCTATTTCAAGTGAAGAAACACTGATTTACACTGATTTAGGGAATAATCTGTAACAAAGAAACCAGAATGTTTTCAAGTGAAGCAGTAAGGAAGGCAGAAATACGGGCTATTACAGGCATTTTGCTAAAACACTTACTTCCGAAGGAAGCAGAGCAGCCTACCTCTTCCAGCTGAGCTTCAGTCATCAGCTTGTAGTGGGGCGGCTTGAGGCCCTTTTTCACAGGCCGGAACACCTTGTGCAGGTCGAGTCCCGTCATTTTGTAAAGCAGTGTCTGAACCGCTTCGTCCGTGAAGGCAGGCTTGGGCTGGGTGGCCTTTCCCTCTGCGGGAGGGGGCACACGCTGTTAGCCGGGGGCTGAAGGTACGGCCACGGTCCCCCGCTGCCCTCACGGCTCCTCCCGCCCCGCCGGGCGCTCCGCGGCCCCACACCCGCCCCGACCCGCATCCCTCCCTACGGGGACCGAAGCCGCCCAGCAGTACCGCCAGGCGGGGCGGCTGAACCCCGAGGCTGGGGCAGCGGGGAGCGCTCTGGGGGTACGCCCGGGTCCCCTCGCGTACCGCCTGCATCCTTCGCCAGCGCCCGCCGCACGGGGAGCGCCCACAGCGCCCGCAACCGCGTGGGCAACAGCGCCGAGCCCCGCGCCCCCAGCGCCGCCATCTTCGCTCCCGCCCCTTCCCGCCCCGCGGCGCGCCGGGAAATGGAGTCACGGAGCCGCGGGATAGCCCGAGCGGGCAGAGACCCGCCGGGACCGGCCAGTCAGACTCCTCCTGGCCCTGCACAACAGTCACAACACGTGCCAAGAGTCACACCATGTGACAGGAGTCGTACCTTGTGTCTGAAAGCGTTGTACAAACGCTTCTTGAAATCGGACAGGTTTGATGCTGTGACCTGCCCTGCGAAGCCTTTTCCACTGCCCGGTCACTTTCGTGATAAACCTTCTCGTGATTTCCAGCCCAAACCTTCTCTGACTCAGCTTCAGGCCGTTCTCTCAGGTCCTGTCACTAGTCGCCAGAGAGCAGAGATCGGTGCCTGCCTCTCCGCTTCCCCTCATGAGGAAGCTGTAGATTACTATAAAGTCTGCCCTAGAGGGAGAAACACATTCGGATTCTGGAAACTGGCACATTAACCCTTCCCCCCGGCTCTGTCCGTGCTTCTCCGGGCCTGCCGGCTGCCCGGAGGCGCTTGTGCTGTGCGGGGCACTGGTAGCCCGGCTGCGGCTTCACTGCTGTAGGTGGTGAGGAATCGTTGCCCTCATATTCAGGGAGCTTTAACGCTTTTGTAAAGGAAGAAAAAGATATAACTGCACTCAACCATAAAACAAAAACTAGCTTCATACTCAGTAATTATGACATATCGTCTCTAATGTCTGTGAAGAGGGGATACTGACTTCCTATAACTGGGCCTGTTCCAGGGGGTTGGGCTGTGTATCTTCTATGTGAATTTCAGGCTTACAGACTGCACTTAGCAGGGTGTGAAGCAGAATTTGATCTTAAAGGTCTCTTCCAATCTTGATAATTCTATGATTCTCTTATCAGCAAGCAAGTCTCTGTCCAAGAGCCTAGAATGCCTCAAGTTCCAGAACGTTCAAAGCCACCCATCAGTGCAAGCTGGCTCATGACTTCCCATTGAAACAGGGAAGATTTCATATCCAGGAGGGGTGACACAAGCAATGTGCTTATCTTCTGTAGTTCTCCAATTGTTATAAACTTTAGAGGGTTGTTCATTGCTTTGCTAGATCAAAGTCTAAGTTATACTGCTTTTGAAAAGGATGGTTGAAGTCTGGGAGAAAATGAAAGCTTTTTAACATATATTGATTTTAGTTAGAATAGAATTAAGTATCAGCTAAAAACCGTATTTGTTTCTTATAATTCTTTTTTGTTTGTACTGGGGAGTATTCCTGTTTTTCTCAGCCTCATATCCAAACACGTGCTCTGGGTTGAATTTAATATTCAGGCTTTTCAATATCCTGGCCTTGTCAGGAAGGCTGCAGGAGTTCTTTTCATATTTGCCTTGCTACAACTAAGTTGAAATTACTGGGTATTGCAGCAGGCAAATGAACCCTTAATATTATTTTAATGTAATTTTATGCAGAATTTATTTAAATAATGCTAAGAAAATTAAAAATAATTTTGATGAAATGGAGAAGGTGTTGTTTTTCAATTCTTGCATGGAAGATCTCTAGAGTGAGAGCTATACCCTATAAGGGAATTGGGAAGTTATTTGGCGATATGCCTAAAAGCCACTTCAGACCTGTTCATGAGTTTGGATGGCAAGCCAACGTCCATTTTAATTCACAGAAGTGCTTATAAAAACAACAGAATTTATTGGGCAATATCCAGGAGAGGTTAAATTCACATTCAGTCTGTACTGGAGTAGTAACAGCTGCTGTGAGGATTAACCTTTTTAGCTGGTGGGATGAAAGGAAATATTAACTAACCATATTGTAGATGGAAGTATAGCAGGTTGACATAATTTATAAAGTAGAATAATTTATAATGGGTAGGTTGGTTATATTTTATTGTGGTTTAAATTTGTACTAAAGTAACAGCTTTTAGTAGGATATTTTATACTGATGTAGCAAAAAACATAACACCAGCTTGAAAAATTGGTGGTGTAAAAATCAATAATTAAATAAAGAATCTTTCTGAGCTTTTGTAATTATTTTCAATGCATCCCAGGACAGTTGCTGTAGGAAAATTACAGCCATCTGATAATGGGTGGATGGCCCCAGTGAAACACACTGGTGGTCCAAGTCTGGATTCTATTGGGAAAGTGTCAATACAAAATCACCTGCACAGTTGGCATTAATTTCCTTTCTGTTGGCAGTTTCAGGAGAGCAAAAGGATCAGATGGCTGCTGAGAGTGCACCAGTTGGTGCACATTTCAGGGAAAGAGAAGACAAATGGGAGCTTAGGAGCTTGTGTTGTTGCTTTGCCCATTTAATTGATAAAATAAGGGGCTGTAGCTTACTAGTCTTCCTGAGCCATAAATGTGACAAATTAGTACTGAGAAGTCGCTTGGAAGGAAGAATTCTTTCTTGGAAAATATACAGATTAAAATACAAAATGTCAGGTTTGGTAACTGTGCATCCAGTCAGTGGTTATGTGAAGAACACAGAGTGAACCTAGGCAGGCTGTGCATGTTGGTTGGTTTTTAAAATTAATGGCTGGCTCTCTTGATGCTGATAAGAAAAAATCTGGCAATCCTGTGGAACATTTTTCTGAAGGACACAGTGGACCAGGTTGGATGCTCTTTCTACTAAACCTGCATGGATTAGTCTGGAGATAAATTATTTTTTCCAGAGAAGGCATAGAGTGCTGACATAAGGGGGATGATGCAAACCTTTTTATATCATCAAATTAGTTTCAAAAGAAATTAAATATTACACATAATATTTATGCTTTGTTTCACCATGTACATTTGAGGGAGTGGGTATTTTTTGCTAAAATTGTTCGTGTTGTCATTTTCAGTAGGATTGCCTCGTTTCAGAGCTGCCCACTGAACCTCAGGTACTGAAGCTCAGCTGCAGCATTCGCACCCTGTGTGCCAGCTGCCTTCTGCTGCTGCAAACATCCCCAGTGAGGGGCACTGAGCAAACGTGATGCAAAAGCTCTTCCTTCCAGAGCTGTTCCTTTGGTGCTGTCACTTTTAGCAAGTGCTCACAGTCAGCATAGGTTGAAGACCAAATGCCCCTCCAGGTTCTACTTGTGCAGTGACTCTTTGACATCTGTGTTTCCAATTTGAAGGGGAAATGACAAAGCAGGAAGGATTATCCCTGCTCTTTATTTTCAGTTTTCAGTCTTGTTTCAGCCGCGTTTGCCCTGAGCTCGTGTGCTGTGTTCCTGTGGGCCACGGCGGGGCAGGAGCGAGGGCTGAGAGCAAGGAAAGTGCCTGAGAAGCTGCAGCGGGTCATGTAAATGAACTGTTTTCATTAATGACCCACATCTGCCTCTGTCTCGCATAAAACTACCATAATCTCACTTTAATAATGATAAATTAGATACACACAAAGACTGTCTCCAGTAGTTGAGATTACATACATTATTTATAGTAGGGATATAAATACCACTCCAGCTTATATTGTTTTCTTTGCTACACTATAAGGGCTTGAACCAAAGCCTATTAAAGTCCTTTCCTAACTTCATCGGGCTCTGAATTAGGAGTCCTTATTTTTCAAATTAATTTTATTATTACTTTCTCCTTTTGTAATACTTATCTTTTAAAAATAGTTATCAAGGAAAGAAATAATACTACATATTCAGTGTTATTCAAAGTAAGGTATAGTTTCAGTAACTGTTTTTCCCATTCTTAATGGTTTTTAACTTCCCTCTACATTCCATCACTATTTCAAGTCCTGTCCTTCTGAATACAAGCACTTGCCAGGGCACTGTGAACTAAATCTGGTGTACAGCACAAACTGTTTTGAGTGAGCAGGTGGGATATGTCTGATCCCTTTGTTTCCACAGGAGAAGGACAGAACAATGATCCTGGCAGATTTGTTGATTTGTTTTGTCCTTTGGGCACAGGAAAATCAGGAGAAGATGGCACTCTACAATTTAAAGGTTCATTGTAATATTTTCCTTCTCTCCTGTTGTTAGAACAAGTAGTCAGTATCTTGTTCTCACAATTGTACTTTTATCTCTTTTTTACTGAAATCTGACACCCGAGAGAATCTTCTGAAACCAAAACTGTCCAAATTAAACCTAGATATGTGTGGTGTGTATTGCCTGGCCCCTTGCCAAAGGTTTCATGAAAATCTAAATCCCATGTGTCTACTAGTTACACTTTGTCATGTTTTGTCATCCTCACAAAGAAGCCCGGAGATCTGGTTTTCCAGCTTTTTTAAATCCAAGTTTCATCTGGGCTATTGTCTCATTTTGTGGTTTTAATTTAATTATTTTATCAATGAATTTGCCTGGCAAAGGAGCACATCCTCCTAGTTCTAAACTGTTTTAATACCACTCAATGGTAACAGCCAAGTTTTGTTTCTCCCAGCCTGTTCTCGTAAGAGTTGATTTTATTTACAGACAACCACTTCACTCTTCAATTGCCTCAGAAGGTGAATATATTTGTTTTATTGTGACTTGTAACAGTTAAACACATTTTTTCCCCCAAACTGATTCCATTTCTATAATTTTGTTTGTTTTTTTCCAGTTTAAAGAGCAGTTACTTCAGACCATCTTGTTGCTTAGTGATGCCAAGAAATCACTCTTATCTGCATGCCATTCCCTTCTCAAGTTCTTTTTCCCTCTGAGACTCATCTGTCTGGGATTCTTTTACAATTTCACTTCTTTTATCCAATTATTTAAGTCTCCTAATTGTTCTTCATAGTACTTCATAGTACTTGGAATTCATCTGAATTTATTAGGATTTGTTTTGTCACCTTGATTCTTCATTTGTCTTTCCTCCTTTTTTTTTTTTTTTTTTTTTTTTTGTGGAAATAGCTTCTGTAGTTTGCTACTTTAACAGTCTGCACTTTTTTTGTTGTTGATAAGGGCAATGTGGACCTTTGGCTTGCTATCATATATATAAATAGCCTGCATGATAGGGCAAACTTTTTTAACTGTTTCATACCAATATTGTACTATTTCAAACAGAATCCCCTCTCTTTTAAAGGTGGCACTGGAGATGTGGCTGTGTGTTTGGCTTTTTCCTTCTGTTTTTTTTCTTATTCTTTCCTTTGGATTCAGACTGTAATACAATTTAAATTTGCTTAGGCAAACCCACTGTGCATTTTAAAAAGTAACTTTAAAGATGGGATCCTGGGGGTCTGACAGAAAAGCTAAACCAGCTGTGCTCTCCAGGACAAACAACACATAAATCTACAGTATCTTTTCTTCAGAATTGAATAAGTGAAAGAAAAGCCTCAGAAAGTAAAAGATATTTTTATCTCACAGAAGCAGAGGTAAATAATTTTGTTTCAGTTAAAATCTTAGCCATTCCTTTTAGACTTCTAAAATCCAACTTTTTTTTTTTCATTTTCATTTTAAGCAGAAGAATTTTCATTTGCTAACCAAACAGCTCTATTTACCTCTTTGATATGAAGGCTGTCTTTAGGTCCGAGAAAAAATTCAGCTCTTTAGTGAAGAATCAATCTCACAAGAACACTTTCCAGTTGTGTTTGTTCTAGCTGATTTGCTTAAGTAGAAAGCAAGCAAGAAAAATCTAGAAACCAAAACAGAAGTATAATTAATTTGGCCAAATAGTTACCAGACTATTTTCCCCATTTATTTCCAAGTAAACCTCTTGACATTTATTAGGTTGCTCACTGGAGCTAATAGGAAGGCTCCCATCCATTTTTGGAAAAACTGTCTGATTGGAGAATGAGATGTCACCAGATGATTTCCAGAAGAGCCACAATAAAAAATTATTCAGCTGGTCCTATCCCTGCTGTATTTGTGGCAAAATAATAGATATATGTTCTTCCAAAATTGTTTTAAACCTGTGCACTGAGCAAGCAATTGTATTTATGCTTCTGTGGGTTTTCAGAAAGTGTTTCTGGGCAGAACCCTGCATTTCCACTGGGCTTTCTCCTGCATTCCCTGCATGCTGCCCACAGCATTTTGCAGAAGTGCAATGGGCACTAACAGATGTCAGGGTTTGTACTCTGGGGTAGCACAAGTGCTGGCATTTTGTGAAAGCACATATTTCATATCTTAATAAATAATGTAGAGGGCAGCTGGAGTGATCCAGTAGTGGTTTTATTAAATTCTTTAACGGGAAAAGAAGCCAGCAGACTCCCCAGCATGGCAGGGGAAATATTAGCGACAGAAACATAAAACACAGGCCTGACTGTGCCCTGAGCACAGTGCAGTGTGTCCCCATTGTCAGAGGGATGGCTGGTGGGGGGACACACAGGGCAGGGAATTCCTTCATTGTTGGGGAAAGGGATAAGAAACAACCCTACAGCAAACAAGTAGACTGAAAATTAAAGTAAGAAGTGAAAAGTGCTAGAAGTCCAAGTGGTTTTGTCTGGTTAGATCTTTTTTTATTTATTTGATATTTTTACAACTGCACAGGAAAAGTAATGTCTTGGTCTTCCCTTTTATTTACCCATTTCTGGGCAGGCTGTCTCTGATTCCTCTTCTTATACCCCTTCCAAACACACACATTGTATCTTTTCATAAACAACTTCAGTATATTATCTAAGTGGAAACAATAAATCTATTTTATTTTTGGTTATTGAGCTGAGTCAAGTCACAGAGGGACCCACTGAGTTCCAGACCCTCTGAAGGAAAAAATGGAAGCAGAATCTTCCCACTTCGTTAGCAGCAAGCCTCTAGATTGTCACAACTTTTCAGGTAATTGCAGCCTCAAGATGCAGTTTTACATCTGCCCAAAACTGATCTAAGACTTCCCTGTTCCCTCTGTTCAAGAGCTCCCTAAAAACATTTTGTTCTTCATAACAGTCACTAAACAGAGTCGTTAATTTTCTGTAAATTTTGATTAAAAGCACAGTAGTCTGTGACACAGAAATTCAGGATTTGACTCTGAAAGGGAGCTTAAATGCTGCATGGAAAAGCAAACTGGATTCGGTTCCTTTCGAGTCTCTGCAGTAGCATGGACCTCTCCTGAACCTTCCAAGGTGTTACTGAGATGCAGCCCATACAAGGGTATTTTGCAGGAGAGTTTGGCAGCACTGAGGTAATTTCACTTTTCCTGGGAGCTCCACTGCAGTAGAATTGCTTCCAACCAAGTACCAATCATTTTGTGAGGAGGCAGGGGAGTTTTTGATTGATGTGTACAAACTTAGCAGGGTATTTCTTGGACGGTTTTGTGTAGCAGAGTCCAAAATTAACCACAATTTTTATGTACTTTTCTGAAGGACTGAATATTTGCCCTTAAAGCAGAGCATCATTTGAATTAGTTGTTCACTCTTTTTTCTGCTCCTTTCCTCTCTCTTTTTTCGTGGTAGACCCAATAAAGCCTCTTCTAAAGCTGATAAAATACGTGCAATTTACTATATTCCCTAAATATGGTTACATTTCCTACTAATGATAGTTCAGCATTGTTTATGGTCAGACATTCTTTTGCTTTCACCTCATCATTTCCTCAGTCTTACTAAAAAAAAAAACCCAAAAAAAACCCCAAAAAAATCTTCTTTGTCATCTGTAAAGTGTGATTGTTTTATTATATAGTACTACACTTGTGAAAAACAAAACTGATCCGTGTTTGTTATTGTGAACTAATCTGGAATATCCTTTCCGAGTTCTCGTTGGGGCTGCGGGTGTGACCTCGGGCGCTAGATGGCAATGTGGCCGTGTGACATCCAGGGAACGACAGTAGCAAAAGTCTCAACACGTGAGTGAATCCTCATGTTTCAAAAATATTTGTAATATTGCCTTTTTATTATGAAAACAATTATAATGTGTAAATTCTCCATTTTTGCAGTCTAAGAGCTTTACAAACTTTCTTTTTTCTGCATTATGATTACACAGGGAACATTTCTTAATGAGATAGGCTGGTGAGAACATTTACCCATTTTTTGGTCTACTATAGAGCTCTCCAATCGATTAATCTATCAATAGGCAGCATTTTCAGTTCCTGGCACCATCAGCATGTTCCTTACCGTGAAAGAGGAAGGAGGAATGTCAGGATGTTGCCCTCCCCTCTCTTTTCAAATAACCTTTTACTTGGTGTCATGGCAATGATGAGAATTGACATTTTAAAACTCAGCTTAAAGCAAAAGGTGTTAGGTGGCAATAGCAACCTTCCCCTATTTGCAGCTCCAGACTCATCCTGAAGATAGCCAGTAAAACAGCTGTAAGTCTGTCAGCGTTTGAATGCTTTTGGATGACTTGGAAAGAAGTGCCTTCTAAACCACTGACCTTTCACAACTGACAATTATTGAAGGGCCTGATCCTGCACAGGCTCTCTAGAAAAGATTGTGTGTGTCTTGGGAAAGAAGCCGAACCCCTTGTGGTGTGTTTCCACTTTTCCATGTCTTGTTCTACCTCTGTCCCACTGCTTTAGGTGTCCCTCTAGACCAGCCCGACCAACCTGTGTGGGTCACTTTTTATCAAGATGAACTGGTGCCCTGTGTTTGTCAGGCCTAATGATTTCACTTTGCAGACAGGCAGGCAAAAATGATTTCTTGAGGCATTTTGCATGGAGTGCATTAGTGTTATTCAGACAAGAGGGAAATATGGAATGGTGAGGGCCCATCAAGGCTATTAGGGGTGGGCATTTTGCCTAAGACACCCCAGAATGTTCCATTGCTCCTGCCACTGGAGTGCTTTCTGTAGGGCAGGAAGGGTTTGTGTCTGCAGGTGTGTCTGCCTCTGGGACAGGAAGGTGAAAAGGCTGTTTCAGCTTGCTCTGATGGAATTGAAGGGACATCCATGGCCTGTGGTTCCTGTTGGATTGTAGGATGAAGGGAGCACTGTCTCACTCTTCCTCTTCTCAGAGGCAATGCTGCTTTCTATGCCCAAAAGTAGAGGCAGAGCCCAGAGGAGACATTTCATTTCCAGTTTCTCCCTGTTGCCTTCTCCGTCCTAGTGCAGCATCCAGTGCTATTTTGTGATAAATACCAGCAGTCATTCCATTGGGAAAGCACACTTGGATGGGAAAAATAAGATATTTATGGCCTTTATTAATGACCCTTTTCTGCACCCAGTTTCTTTTTTCTATTGGTCTCTCTGCTCCATGTTCTCCACTGATGCTTTTTTTTGACATTTTTGACCCTTCATGCACTTCCTTTTCTCCAGCCATTGTCTCTTTCTGTCCTCCTCTTCTTTTCCTGGTAATAGGGCATATCTCTGTGGCATTGGTTTTTGCTTGATTAGGACTGACACTAGTTCCCACCAAAACCATTTTGGTTTGGGTACTCATAAGCTGCTGTGTGTAAGTGTAAACCTCTCATGGCTACAATCTTTTATTTCTCAATGAGGAGCACAAACAAGGAAAGCCCTTGTTTAGTGGAAATGAAATTTGGGATTTCCTGCAGACCAATCAACTGTAAAATTAAAGCTGAACATTTTGGAGAGCAGTGCTAAAGTAAAACAAAATACACCCAATGAATCATGAAACAATTCTCCTGAGGTTTGAACTTTTGGGGTTTTCTTTCAGTGATATGAAATAAAATCAGAATCCAAACTGACCACAGAGCCATACTCATCCTCTTGCAAAGCAATCAGTCTCAAAGCAAGCAGATATATACCATGAGCACATACAAACTCCAAATTATGTCCCCAGTGCCAGGATGGCCACCTTTGCTAAGGAGCTGGGGAAGGGCAGGGACTGCAGCCCACCCCCTTCCAAGAGCCCCAGAGCCTGGCTGGGCCCTGCCATGGTTTGCCTTGAAAGACGAGCAGGGCACAGATATTGCTTGGGAACAAAGCTGTCCTTTGAGGTTATCTCAATGACCAGATTATATCCCCTCCTCACAGAAGAAATTTTCCTCCCATCCTTGCCTCTGATGACACCAGTGCAGAGGACACAAAACTGAGTGTGCTGTGTCTGGTGATGTGTCCATGCCTCAGGGTTCTCAGCTGGTGGGGGAAAACTCTTCAAAACGCTCTTTCCAAATCAGTTAGTTTCAATAGCAGATTAAATGCCCTCAAGTCTCCTACTTCTGTTTTCAGTGAGAAAATGGCCAAGCAATAGCTGAAGCCCCTCAGAGAAACAGGACATCCTGAGCTGTGGCAGATGGACTTCCTTTACACAGTTTTAATGAAAATTTTCAACAATAGCTCTGTGCATGTTCTTAGGGGGGTTAGCAAGTGCACATGTTTATGTACACACACACACTGTGCAATGCTACACAAGCTTTTTAAAATAACATACAAAACACTTGGTATATTCTGCTGGAAGAAATCTGTTTTGTAAATATATATACATGCATATATATATATGTAAACTGTGTTATGACGTAAGGCAGGAGATTAGGTAGGGAGAAAATTTCAGGATGTGGGTGGCCATGGTTGAAGGTCTTACTGGGAGTGTTCAGTAAAATATCCTTGGAACATCAAATTAAAATAAATGAAGAATAGACTTAACCAAAGTATCAGTGAACATAAACAAATCTTCATGCTAAACAAATAATTCAAGGAAGCCAAAGTGCAACAATTAGCAAGGGATAATTATGCTTCCTCTGCTTCCTAAAAGAGCTATGTAAGATCTTCAGTAATTTTCTAAATGCAGACTGTAAGATGCTGGCAAAAAATGTCAGACCCCTGTTAAAATTTATGATATACAAGAATCTACTCTGGCTGAGGGCTGTTTCATGACAACAAAGACATAGTAAATGAAAAAAAAATTAAAATATTTTAAAGATGCTGACCGCTATGACAAAATTATCCGGAAATGTAATACATTAGAGAACAAAATAGTAACAATACTCTAATTTAGAAAGTACTGTTGTAACATATTGTCCAGTCATTGACTGTATTGTCTTTAGCTCACACATTTTAACTCTTTTGAAGGAGATTTTTTTACTTTTATTATTTGTGATTGATAATTTCAGTTCATTCCTGAGGTACCAGTTTTCTAGGAAGGGCAACAGATGGGCATTGTTCTGATGTTAATTATCTGGAACTGTTCTGTAGAACTCAGTTTAGATTTTGAAGGAATGCTCTGAGGTAATAAACTATTCTTATGATATTTTAACAAAATTACATTGTTGTCAAAATTTTATAACAGCATGAAAAAATATTTATTAAAAACTCTCTGCATTTTCTCTTATATGGTAAACAATCTGGTCTGCTAATCCCTTCTGGATGAGCTGAACCTCATACCTACGCTTAGAATGACCCAACCGGTTCTGGGTTGGCTCTAATTGGACAATTTTGTAATATTGACACCTGGTTAGACCAATGAAAAGAGTGGATACACCTTTTGTAAATACACATTTTAAAACAAAAAAGCCCCGGGAGTAGCTCTCTTCCTTTCGGGCCTTGGTGGTGGTGGTAGTGGTGGGCTGGGCCCGGGCCAGTCCCGGCTCGGCTCGCATGGCCGGGTCTAGGCTGGCTCCTGGGGCCCCGCTGAGATTTTTCTGTCTCTGGAGGGATGGCGAGCGGGGTGCTGATCAGTGAGGAGCTGCTGAACCCCTCAGTGAGGAGCTGCTGAACCCTCAGTGAGGAGCTGCTGAACCCTTCAGTGAGGAGCTGCTGAACCCCTCAGTGAGGAGCTGCTGAACCCTTCAGTGAGGAGCTGCTGAACCCCTCAGTGAGGAGCTGCTGAACCCCTCACTGAGGAGCTGCTGAACCCCTCAGTGAGGAGCTGCTGAACCCCTCACTGAGGAGCTGCTGAACCCTTCAGTGAGGAGCTGCTGAACCCCTCAGTGAGGAGCTGCTGAACCCTCAGTGAGGAGCTGCTGAACCCTTCAGTGAGGAGCTGCTGAACCCTTCAGTGAGGAGCTGCTGAACCCCTCAGTGAGGAGCTGCTGAACCCCTCAGTGAGGAGCTGCTGAACCCTTCACTGAAGAGCTGCTGAACCCCTCACTGAGGAGCTGCTGAACCCCTCAGTGAGGATCTGAACTTTCACCCAGGAGCTCACCGGGCCCTATCTCGGTGGACGGCTGGGGCTCTTTGCCAGCAGAGGCAATCCCTTTCCTAGCAGAGTCTGCCGGACTGTAGCACCAGAAGCAGCTTAAGAGAGAGTGGCCCGAGGGCCAGGAGCAGCTCTGCAGCCATTGCAAACCGGGGGCTGCCATCGGAGGGGCCGGGGCGATCTTGCACGGACACCTCGGCATGGCTGGCAATGAACTCTGTATGCTCAGCCGCTTTCTTTAAGCCAGCTTTACTATGGACAGAAGGATAAAAGCGTCGGCAGCAGTTGTTTTTTTCTTGTTTTCATCACCCCAGCAGAGTCGGGCTGGCTCGCGCGGTGCCGGTGGGGACCATGTGGCCAGCAGGGAAGCACGGCGAGCCATGATCCTGAAACAGAGCTTGGACCAGATCAGCTTTTCAGCGTTGCAAGACTTTATAGAACTGTTTTGATTAATGTTAAAGCTTGAGAACAAATGACTTAACAAATACCATTTCTCTCCTAAATTAGGAAAGGAAAAAAAAGGTGAACACATAGCGATAATAGCATGGGACTCTGAGGTCAGTAAAGAAAGAGTTAATTCTAGATAGAAGGGATTGAAGAGATCTTTTAAGCTTGACTTAAAATCCTGTAAAGCTATGGTGAAGATATATTTGACTTTATTTTTGTTTCCTTGTAACTCGTAGATATGCATTGGGGGGATGTGGCATTCTAGCACAGCTGAGAGCCGAGGCACCAGTAATTGAAGCAGATGGATGTTGCTGTGGATCTAGTGAGAAACTCGAGCATAAAGAAATGAGAAACTTTGCCCTAAAGATAGTAGTAGAAAACCTCTAGTCCCAGAGATGGACAAAGAGAACTTTTGCTCTATACTGGAACAGCTCATCCTTAAAATAGCACCCCAACAAATTGAAATGGCCTATGAAAGCAGCTGTAAGAAAAACTGCAAGACATAGGAAGGACTGTCATGCTGCAGATTTCTTATATCCCAGCTGGCAGATTTGCTTTGTGACATTAAAACCACGAGAGAACTATTTTCTTGTAAAAAAGTCTCCATAGTATGGCAAGAAAAACTCTTCTCCTTAAGTGAACTGAAGAAAACTATTTCAGAGGTAGTAAACTGACTAAGAATCCCAAGTTTTTTGTCTCTACGTTGTCAGTAGAAAAGAATATTGTAGAGAGGGAGGAAAAAGGTGTTCTGAAGGTTTTATTCTGATTTTTCTTATGTTCCTTTTGACTCTGTCAGTAAAGTTTGCTGTATATCCTTTCAAGTTTAAACATGTTTTGCTTTTTCTGCTAATCCTATCTCACAGCAAAAAATAAACCTAACACATTAATTGGTGTATAGGTTGGGAAATCTGACATTGGCAAACCTAAACTACTAAACATAATTCATAGTTTCTGTCCAGTTTCAAATTGAAACTGTGACACAACCATAATTGCAGCATCACTTTCAGCCTCTCTTTGGTGTTTTTATTATCCTGTATTCTCAGAAATGTGTCACCATTAGAGGTCCACAAACACAGTGAAAAAGACATGCCACAAATTTGATAGAGTCGTAATTGGGAGGCCTTTCTGTTCCTGTTAGCACAGTGTGGAAAAGCCTTCCCAAGATGCTTTGGACTGACCAAGGCTATAGAAAACAGCACTCAAAAGTTTTGTTTCAAAAGTTTGAGTCATTCTTAGAACTACAATAAGGTAAAGACTTTTTTTTTTTTTTTTTCCTAATCTCAAATGAAGATGTGGAAAATCTCTCTCATTTTGTATTTCCAAATTGGAACCTGGTTTTGTTGTTCCTGGGAAATAATGGATTGTGGGCAGGGAGTGTTTGCTCTGGAGGAGGAGCGCTGTGGCGGCCCCATCAACTGGAATAGCTGAGCCCTGGACGTGTGTGACTGTGGGGACAATAAGAGTAATTTGTAACTGCATTTAACACACAGTCAAGAACAGGTCTTGATAGAAAACATGCATATAGGTGAGCAGGGTTTGTGTAGATAGATGGACATGCGTTCTGGAAAAGAGAATATAAAAACTTACACAAAATACATCTCATAGAGAATAAATATTTCATAATCTTTAATTTTTCTACAGATTTGACTGTCTTGCATTTTAAACTCCACCATTGAAGAGATTTTTACCTTAAATTTTCAACTTTCTGAGAACATTCTCAAAGATTCTGATACAGGATCAGAGAAAAAATGATTGCAACAGTAAGTGGCAATCAGATGCATTTTACTAGGACAGATATTTGCATGGCCTTTGCTATGTCCAAGAGTCATAGAACTTAAACCTGTAGACTTTAGGAAGATGTTGGTTTTATATCTCGGATCAGAAATCTTTTCACTGTCAACCTCTTTAGAGTCACTGTGGATTTAAACAGAAAAATTATGTCCAGAACATTTTTGTTCTAGTGTCCCTAGAGCCCTTAGGAAGGGGCTGCCCATTGTCAGTGAGTTTGGTGTGGTCTAACGCTGTACCTCTTTAGGACCTGTGGAGTGCTCAATGTCCTGTGGTGGATAATTAGACCTGTTACTGGGAATATTCCTGAAGGTCTCTGTAGGAGCTAGTGAAGAGAAAGAGGACTGATAAGTGGCCCTAAATCAGGAGAAGGTTCGATTGTTTGGCATGATACTGGAATCTGCTCAGTGACTGTTTCATGCATGCTGCTTGGAAGGCAAAGCTTCACACGGAGCTGAGGAGGAAGAGAAGGAGCATGAACAGACAGACACAACCATCTGAATGCAGGGCAAGAGTTTGGAGGCATGTGCCTCCACACCAGGAGAAAACTTACAGTGGACAAAAGCAACCTATGGCTCTGTATCCTGAACTTTTCGTTCTGTTATAAAGCTTTTATTTTAAGGTTTGCATTTCCATCTCTAGTCAAATCTGAATTCAAAGCTGAGCCTGAAGCTCAGGATACAAGCTGCTATCCTGCTTCCTGTTTCATTTCTAGAGTTGTGCTGCTTGTGGAACTGAATAATACCACTAGTCACTTGTTTCCAGTGAGGATTTCAGTGATTCATTTTTCACAATTGCCCAGCAGGTCCAGTTGAGCTGGATATCTTTGAGAAACCAGGTGTCTCATTTCCAGTGGTTAAATGTAGTTTCAAGTCTCCTATAAATTTACTCCCACAACTGTCTATAAAGACAATTTGTACCAAAAGTTGTAATTTAGGGTTACATGGGTGCAGCAATATGTTGCCACATCTTTCTTCTTGAGGGTGATTAAGATACTGGGATGCAATATTATTTGATGATCCAAGTGTCCAATTCCAGTCTTTCATTTCTTTCATTTTATCTGAAAATGAAAGTTCAAACAAGTCATTCTTCAGTTGAAGATTTGATGCACATACTAAAATGAATCATTACAGAAGTTTGATAAATTCTTTGCACAGATCAAAGTCAAAATAAGGCTTTTCTAGACTGAATTTTCCATAAATAACCAAAGTTTCAAATGCATTTCAAACTCGGTTAGCATCCAAGCATCTATTAACATCATGAAACAAGTCGAAACACCTGCTGTGATTTAATAACCAGATTGGCTAGAGGGTAGGAAATTAAATTGGGCAATGTCTGTTTCCAGATCCTTGTAAACTGAACTCGAGAGCATCATCGAGCTGTCTTCTAGAGGTTTTATTTCCCTTGCAGGTCGCAACACTGAGTAGATACAAAATGGCTCAGAAGACAGGATAAAAATAGATCATCTGGGAGCACCAGGCAAGTGACCTAAAATGTAAGGTGGGTTATTGTGGATTAGTTATCTTAATTTTGGGGTAGTCCTCAGAGAATGAGTGGAAACATCTCTCCTGGCAGAAGAACCCAAAAGGGTAAGAGCTCCCAACAGGAACATATGGGATTTATTCTGTTTTGCTCAAATCTGAGACATTAAGCCACACAGGCCTGAGAAATAAAACTGACTTGTTGAAATTATCATACTGCTTTCTAAAACTAAAAACTCTGGGCTAACTTAGCTGAGTATGTGACGGTGTGTTTTAGAGGAATGTGTGTCTTGGTTTCTCACAGCTGGATTGCCTGAGGGGAATGTACTCTGTGTGAAAACTGAAAAGAGGTGTCATTTAAGAAATTTCAAGTCCTGTATGTCCCCATTTAGTTTGTGGGCTTGGAAGAAAATAAGGAAATAAAGTCTTGGCTTCCATGAAGATAAATTTCTGTTTCCTGATTCCAGCAGTGTCACAACTGTACTCTCACTGGCTGGAGTGCACATCCTTTTTACTCCCTCTCTGCCAGCTCCTGGGGAGGGGCATGCTGTCTTCCTTGATATTTGGACTATTATTGTCCAGGCTGCTTGTGATCAGACTGTTTCACCTGCATTAGGCCTGACTCTGCTGTTTCTTCTGTACAGAAGTTGCACCAGTAACACCTCCCTTAGTGTTAATTAGCTCGCACTGTAAAGGAGGGTTGGGATATGCGTACGAGCTGCTCTCAGAGGAACAAGACCCCATGGCTGAAGTTAACCCCACAGGACTTTCTTAAAGCCATGCAGGAAATCTGTGACAGATCCCAGAATAAATCCCAGATTTCCTGTCTCCTCCACTTGCGCTGTAACTACAGAGTTAGTAGAAAGGCCCAGTGTTTCTTAGCTGAGGAAAGTGCTGTCCAATATTATCTTTCTTTTCCTAGTTTACTATTGCTCCAGTTCGCTGCACAAGTTGTTGCCAGATGCTATGACTGTTCACCCCATGACTCTTTTGTTGTTGTATTTTATGGAACATGCATGAGTGTCGTACAGTGAGCAGTGGCAATGCTGAATACCTCTACTCTGGCATTTAAGCAACCAAAACTCAGTAAGTTGGTATTTGCAGGTGAAGGTAATTTATTGTCTGAGATCCTCTTCAAACAAAACTGCTCATACTCCTAATCTAAATAGCAGAGAAGCAGGTTTAGTATATATCAAATAATAACTGCCTGTGCTAAGATAGTCCATACTGATAGAGTTAAATTATTTGAATAAGTAATTTTCCTTTGCGCATATACCACTTTGTAGTTTGGAAAATTGGCACGTTCTGTTGTTCTCAAGCATCAGTCCTCTTTAATGAATTCTAAATTAACAGATGCAGCATTATCAAGGGAAAGTAACTCATTGTGGATCTATAATTGAATGAGATGCTCTGAAGATACTATGACTTTTACTGGGACTTGATAAAGAGAAGTTGGAGGAATTTGGTTTGCTCTTTGGGTATCTTAGACATTCACATGGATTGCTGAATGTCTCCTTTTTTATTTTTTTCAGATACTTTGCCGCTAGGTTAAACTTTAATAGTTTTCATTCTGTACTTCTCAATTTGCTGTCATATGGTTCTTCTTTAGATAGCATTACTTGTACAAATTCCAGCCGAAGCAGAATCAGTCATCTTCAGCCAGTCTTGACAGCATTTCTAATGCAGTGCAGCTATGGAATTTCATTCTATCTTCTTGTTGCTAAATAACAGAACCATGGGAACAAATGAGCTTTGCTGAACACCCTCTTCTTAATTTGTAGGATGACATTTAGATCACTTATTAAAGGTGTAATTGTTTTGAATGCAAAACCTTGGTAGATTTCAGTGGACAATTTCATAAGCGGGATGCTGAAGGTCTGTGCTCTACAGATGTTTAAAAATAAAGCCTGACTTCCAGCCCAGCACAGCAACTGATGCATGAGTCCGTGGGGAGCGGCTCTGAGTGGAACCCAACCAGTGATGACCTGAACGACATCCAAGGTGAGCTGCCTGGTGCATTCTCCCCAACATTCTGGGGCCAAAGAAGCTTTTTCCATGGGGCAGATGCAGGTCCACAAGAGGGCTGGTGATTTGCCACAGCCCCTGGTTCCTTCTGCAGCCAAGAGCAGTTAGCACTGATGTGCAGAAATCCTTTCCTCTGCAGGGACGAGTTCTCTCCCACTCACCATTATCCTGGTGGGCCTTGCCTGGCCCCAAACAGCTCTCTGTGCACCATGCAGGCTGGTAACCCTTTCAGCCATGGTGTTCCCTCTAATGTCCCCATTCCCATTTCAGCCATGGCTTTCCCTGTGCTGTCCTCATTCCCATTTCAGTGGATAATGGACAGCCAGCTGGATTACAACTGTTTTCATGTAAGATTAGTTGCTTTTTTGTTGTGGGAAGAGTTACTCTTTGAGGTGGGTGCTACCCCTGTAATATCTGTACTGATTCTGAACATACTGCCCTGCAAAATAAAACAGAAAACATCAAATTAAGGAATGGCATCTCTCACTAGAGCCCATTACAAGGCAGAAGGAAAATGAAGGTGAAGATTTGGAGGATGATTGTGAGGGGGATATCTCCCTCACAGAGCTTTAATGAACATGAGAGAGACATGGCACAGATCCAGATCCTGAACTCCAGCTTAAATCAGTGTAAAGAGGAAGGGTCTTAACCCAGGTGGTTACCAAATTCTTAGACTGTAACAAAGCAATAAGAGAGTTAACACTCAAAAGGTAAAATTTCAGTCTGATTATGCTTTTGAGAAAGCGTATGCAGTGATTCTTAATTATTTTTTCATTTTAATAAAGAGAAATGTGTAGATATCCTACCTGTCATCTCCTAAACAAAGCTTTAGACTGATCTCAGTATTTGATACTCATGTTGTATAAAGGAGGCTGGTAGCTCACAGTGGACTTAAAATAATGTTTATGTGAACTGGCACCCAGTCTCTGAAATATTTTTCCACATTTTCTGAGCAGAGGATGTCAGTCTATATGAGCTACCAGTCTAAATCGTAATGGGCATGGAAATAACCACTTTAGCCTTTCAGTTCCCCTTACCTGGGTATCTGGGAAGTCAGGCCTGGAAGGAGGCAGGCTTTACAACTCTGTATGTGTGGTTCTGCTGAGGAGCTTCCAGCCTTAGTCCTGGCTGTAGTTTGGTGAGAGATATGATAATAAGATATCTGCTAACTGACTAAGAAACTGTGACCTGAGAGGGAAAGATGCTTCCTTTGCCACTTCTAATTACTTTCCTTCATCTCTCACCCTTGATTTATAACCATTTTTACTATAATATGTAATAAAATAGAAAAGTATAGAATAGTCCCCAAGACAAGCCCTGTGATCTGGCTCAGACACTGAAGGATGCACAAATCAGTCCTTGGACTGCAAGACCAGCAGGGGGTCCTTGCCAGGGGCAGTTCTTGGAATGACAGAAGATGTTTGTCCCCCAGCTGCTGGTGCACAGAGCCCCAGAGAGCCTGGGCAACCTGGCCAGCAGAGCTCTGGGTTTGCACTTTGCTCCTGAACTTTGCCTACACCCAATTTTTCATTCACTTTGCTAAATCAAGCAATTATATTCAAGGAATTGAACAGCTTCTAAATTACTGTATTCATAGGATATCACCATGAATTAACAAGCAAGATTAATGGGAGCATAATAATAATTAATTATACATGAATGTACATGGCAAACACTTTTGGTCTCATAACACTTCGTGTTTAGCTTAGACTTTGAATATGCAAATGAATTTATAAGCTGTCTCTGTATATGACTGAGGACATGGTTTTTTCAAGGTTGCAGAGTTAGATGACACCAGCAAATTTTCTCACCCATAGTAGTCAATTCTGAAACTCATGGCTTCACTCCTTAGTCATGACCAGCACAGCACTACTCTTCCTCACACTGCACTGCATTGCTTCACATATTAGTGCCAGCTTCTGCTTAGACCCTGTAATGTACTTCAGGAATAACAGGGGATAACATATTGGTCACAGGTCACCCTAAACAAATAAATGAGTGTCAGAGACACAGAGGACTTTCATTGCCAGCACAGAGCTGAACATCTCCATGTTCATAGTTTTCTCTAGCCTCCTTTTTATCCTTATAGCTTAGAAATACTTGCGTGTCTGTAGCTGCAGAGTTGTTCTTACTTCTGTAATGCTTCATAAATCCAAAGTGATGTGATTAGTAATTTATGTCATTATTTTTATTGCAATTAAGACAAATTAAGAGAATATAAACCAGCTTCAGTTATAATATTCTATTTTTCCCATAAAGTACTCTTTGTTTAATCTAGTTGCTTACAACGGTTCTGCCTGGTTAGTGAGGCTACATGTAGTAGTGGTGTTAGCAGAAACTCTCAGGTCTCTTCATGCTGCTACTTTTAATAAGCCAGATTTCTTTGTGAAAAACAGCTGGTTTGTACTTGGAGTATCTGAGTTCAAAGACATAATCAACAAACCTCATAGTTCTGCAGTCAGAAAGCTGTTTAGTTCTATGAGACTAAGGATAGATTGCAGGATTAGAATATCCCTAATAACAGCTGGCTGCATCTGGTGAGTTCTGCAGCCATAGTTTCTTTCTTCATCTCATTACAGTCATTTGTTTCCATTTTTCCTTTCTACATTGATCTGAGTTGCAAATAAATTTTTGAAATTCAGTTCAATTTCCCAAATGAAACTTAACTGAGATGCTTTTCAGGATTGCAGATTAAAATGTAACCATCATATAACTATATGCACTTCGCACTCCGCTTTGCCAGAGCAGCTTGCCTCGTGTGCAGAGCTCTTGGTGAACAGCAGCTCCCAGGTGAGGCTCTGCTGTCTGCAGGTGATGGGGAAGGTGTGCTGGTGGAAGCAAAGGAGGCAGGAGCTGGGGCAGTGCAACTGCAGAGCTTTATCAGAAAGCTTGTAAAGATATTTTACCTCTTGTTGAGCTTCCTTGTTTGTGAAGTTGCTCATATGTGAGCGTTTGCAGTTTAAGATTCCTCACGTTCTTAATGGTATGGACTGGATGGACTTGCAGTGATATTTTCCCCCCAGATAATCCAGGCTGTTCTATGAAGCAATCATCCAAAGCTGGTGGGAAAGATTGCTGTTCCTCAAACAAGTAGGTTTCAGTCGGTTAAAAGCTAATATATATAAACACGCCTTTGTTGCTGATCATTTTTATTTATTTTATCTAATAATTATTTTTAAAGTTGAATTTTTAGCCATTGCACTTAAATGATTTTATAAGGATTTATTATCAAACCACCTGTATTGAGTGCTTTAATGCAGGCTGATAATCAATTGTGCAGTATTCTTTGGAAAGGAAATCACTCTCCTTCTGGAATAATCTGTTGTTGGGCCACTTTGAAAAGATATTTTAATTATTTTCTTGGAAAGTGAGCAAAGATAAATGTAGAACTTGACAGTAACAAATGGAGTAGAACTGCTTAGATTAACATGTGCATCCTAAAATGCTTTAGACCGACAACAGAAGATGAATTTTCTTGCAGAACTTTTTAGCTTTAAGCTCTTTCTTATCTTCACAGACATGGAAGCAGCAGCCCTTACACATATTTGAAATAGGTAAGAATAAATGTTGTGGGGGTATTTTATTATTTCTAATTTGCAGCTTTAAAAGAAGTGTTGCTTGCCTTGATGCTTTGGAATCACAAAAAGCATTTTTAGTTTTGTTCCACTGGATGTTTTCTCTTGGAAAGGTTTGTTATTTCTAGCAGATAGATCCCATCTTAAAAATCTTCCTGAAATCTTCTTGGTCTAGAACTGAGTTCAGAATTTTTGTAGGCTTAAAAATCAGTATTCCCAGGGAATATCCATGGAAATGGAAGCTTGAGTAACAGAGAAGGTCACCCCTTAATCCTCCTGCCCCTCGGTGCTGTCATTGTTGCTTCCTAGTTGGAAGGAGGAACTAGACCAGGAGCAATGTAAGTCAAAGCTACTAAAAAGTAATTTTTTAAGACATTCTTCCACCAAAACCTCACCCCTCCCTTTAGTGAAAAAGCTGCTTTCTATGGCATCCCTCTCCTCTGAGCTTCCTCAAACGATAATGAAAAGAGCAGGGCATACCTGCTGAGTCAGCTGCTGCCTTATTAGAAAACCAACTGGGGGGGCTGGAGAGGGGGACGTAAAAATACCCTGGTGGAGAGAGTTCACTGGAGAGTCAGTTCAATAAAACTTGTGCTTCCCAGTCCTGGCAATGCATTTGGACATTTCAAAGGGCCTGATAAACAGCAATAGCCTTGTCTCCCACACATTAAATCTTCATCACGACATTGTATGAAAAGAAGCAAAACCTGGCAGAACAGTAAAGCAAAGGGTAAGGTGTTCCTTGGATGGGTCAAGGTGCTCTGAGCTGCTCTTGCTTTGCTGAAATAACAGCGTTGCTTTTCTGGCAACAGAACATCTGTAACCTCTGCCTGCCTCAAAGCAGCACATCTGTTCACAGTTATGGGTCAGTACCCTACAGGAAGCTCACTCGTACTGTGCTCAGAGATGCTGGATCAGAGCTCCCAAAAAGCATTCCTCAGACTTTAATTAGTGAAGGAACACAGGATAAAATGAATGCAAAACAAAGCCATGAGAATTAAGACCCCTAACAACTGCTTTTAACTTGATGAACATCTAGACAGAGCTATGGGCAGCAATCATCGCATTTTATTCAATGCTGTATTTTAAAAATTGATTTTAGTTAAAATTCCCAATTTTAAAAAATGCCAAGGAATAAAATTTATACTGGTAGTGCTGCAAAGCTCATGTAGAGCCTGGTGGGCTGTGTGATCACTCTGAATTTATAGAACAGCATGTTTTCTCCTGTCCTGCCAGCCGAGAGCTGCTGCAGTTTTCCTCTCTTCCAGGCAGCTTCTTGGAAATTCTTGCAGCTTTAGGGGGAATGTTGAAACATACAGCACACACAGTTTGCAGTGACATTAAAGTCAGTTTACTGGTGCTACAGTTGCCCTGAAAAGAGCACATTTATTTCTTTTGGTTCTCTGACCTCTGAAAATATATTTTGAGCAGATTGGGATTTATATTTTGAGTCCCAAAATATGGAGGCCTGTACACATGTAGCTTTCTAATTATAATATCTGCCTTGAATCCAGTTATTCCAAGTCTGCTTTAATTGGAATACAAAAATATTTCCGAGTATAGAATTTCTGAGAATAGAATAGCACCAACCTTTTTCCCTGTGGCAGGAAAGACAGATCAGAAAGAAATTTAGAAAAGAAATTTAAAACACCTTTTTATTTCATAATGTCACCCAATTACTTTGTTCAAAAGAATTAATGGACTTTTTTGAAACATACAAATATTAGTACAAAATAGACTTAGCTGACATTTTCTCTGTGGTGAGTTCTGCTTCTTGATAATCTTAACTGTGAGGCTACCTTGCTTTCCATGTTAAACCCATTTAATATAGTCCAGTTTTATTGCTGTCTTGGAATGAGCCAATAGTACTGAAATTTACCTATAGGATGCGTGGCTTCTCTGCTGCTGGGAATATGGTGTTAATATTTCACTAAAAAAGGAAATGATACTTCCCTTTTCCTATTTCCTCGAAGCACAGTGCTTCAGCATTTCAGCGTTCTAGCACAATGTCTATTCTGTGAACTCTAAATTCCACCATGAAGACCCTGAAGGAGGTCAATGCTGTAGCCAATGACTTCTAACACACTAAAAGTTGTAATTGCTAAAACAAATTAATCTGATGTCTGATCTTTTGTTCCTAATTGACAGTCATGACTTATAACAAGCATACTCACTATGGCATTGTATGCATTCATTTGTGACAGAAGAGCTTTGTAACCTCAAGAAATAATGTATAAAATATGACTGGGGCATAAAAATGTTCAAGTTATTTACAGGAAGGCACTTGGGAGGTTTATAATGTGCTTGTCTCTGGCTTAATTCTCTTCTAATTGCAGTTAATAAAATGCCTCCCCTTCCCAAAGTTTGAAGGGCAGTGATTTCCTGCTGGGGAAGTTGTGGCTGAACATGGAGCTCCTGTCACTTAAGGGACACCCAGGGAAAATTCTGTCGCTCTTGCAGGCATTTTATCTGCCCACTTGCCAGCCACATACTGGACACCAGAAAATCATTACATCTTGTTGGAAAAACTCCTGCTCTGCTGTGGAAGCTTGAACTCATGCCTAATATTTACGCAGTACGACATGGAGAAATTATTGACATATTATTGAATGGCACAATTCAGTCCTGTTAAGATGCTTGAATATAATTTTTTTTTCCTTGTGAGAAGTCCTGGACACCTTCAAAGTGCATAAATAGAAAATACTAATAAAGCCACTGAGTCATCAAATAAAACTAGACAAAAACATTTGCAAATATGTATTTGGGGTTTTTTTACTAATAAATCTAGCAGTTTAATACTTCTGGGTATTTGAATAGTACTGGTTTAAGGTTTAAATTCATACTAAAGCTGTAAATGTGAGACTGTGGGATGTGAGGGAAGAGCTTTTGGCATGGATTCTGTGTTGCAAGTGTTCTGTCAACTTTGTGAGCTTGATAAACAGTTTTAGTAACCTGGCTTCAGACATCTCTTGGCAAAGATCTTGGTGCACAGGTCAGCTGATCCTCTATATGCAAGCACTTCAGAAAGAGAGCCTATAAAATACTACCTGCTGGGCATAATCCAGAGGATAGCAGCCATTACAGGCATGGGTTTTAGAAAATGAGCAGAAACACAAGTGTGACAAATATTCTTGCAATTGCTCTTATGGCACCAAGGTCAGAAAGGTACATGAGAGGCAATGAGTACCTGGTTTTCTATAGAGAGGAGTTGTACTTGTTTTTTTCTGTGCACAAATTGAGGGAGGAGAAGAGCCTGTCACTCATCAGAATTAAGCATCAAGAAGATTAGTTCAGAATTAACAAATATAAAAGAGATTAAATTGATGAACATCTATTTGAAAGCTGGGATTTGAACTGAAGGAGTTGCCACAGCCTGTGTAGTTAGATCCAAGGTTTCCTATAGCAGCAAAAAGCTTGAGTTTCCTCTTTAAAAATATGTTTGGCCTCAATGACTGTGTGTGCTGTCTGGCAGGAGATACAAAATCTCAAAGTATACCATAGGCTGCATTGGCTGAAACAACTAGTAGTAAGTTGTTTCATTTAATTTTTTTTTTCCAAGACATTCAGAGCAGGTAGTCCTTTGTGCTTGCTTTCTTTGGAACCTGAACTTTGTTAGTAGTTACTGTAAGATGTAGCAAGGTCCTTGTTAACTTCAGGTTTGCCAAATTTCTGAAGAGAACATCACCGTGGATAAAGTTCTATTGAGCAGGTCATTCAGAAATGGAATCAGACAGTTTCATCAGCTCCTGAATGCTTTGTGTATGATTGGGGCTGCATGTTAAAATCCATTAGAGAAACCTGTGAGGTTTGCTTCTGTAAACACAGTAGCACACAGACAAGAAAGCTGGCAAAAGCGTTGTGAACAGTTAAAGTGCAGAAGGCAATGATTTATATTGATGTTTCAGGCTGGAGAGAAGCATATGATTGTTTTATCAAACGTTAGGGGTTTTCCCAGAGAAACTTTGCTGCTTTTATTGATAAGTGCACAGCTGACCAGTTGCTTTTCACTCTCGCAAATTATTCTGTTGATTGATAGCACAGTTAATTTCAGAAGGAGCCTTCTTGCCTCAGATGCAGCTGTGAATTCTAATCAAGGGAAGCAATTAACTGCTATCTCTGTGGCAGCAGAGGAGCCAAGTGGAGAACCAAATGTACTGAGAACAGTCCCCAGTAGATAACTGAGAAGAGTGAAATCCTGCCTAATGTTTACTCCCTGCAACGTTCCCTTAAGTGTTTAGTAACTGGATTTGTCACTACTACTTGGTAAGATTTCTATTTTCATTATTTTTATTTTCATTTAGTTTGGCAATTGATAAGAGGGGTTAAAAAAGGGAGACTTTATGCTGTGATTACTGACTGCCACATTTTCAGTCTGGATACAATATGAATTGTGTGTCCCAGGTGGATTTTTAAACATTGTCTACCACAGATTTCAGCGAGAGCAAGTTTGATGCCAGGTCATATAAACTTAGTGTCAGCATATCAAACAATACTAGAGTAAACACTTTTCAGGATTATGTCTTTCTGATCTTCAGATACAACATGTAAAAATTCAAAACCATCTGCTAATATTGACAGTCACATGAGTAAGAAGAAGGAAGCAGGTGTAGTTTTTCAGAAGTGATTAGCTACAATATTAAAATAGGATCACTAAATAGAGTCACCAACCTGGTCTATAACAGTCTTTCACACGAAATTTTTCACTTTAATGTCAGTTGAATTCTATTATCACTGGGAAAATTGCAGCAGTTAAATAAAAAAAAAAAACAAACCATAATTATTTAAGCAAATGAAGATATAAAAAGCTTATCTCATATGAGGCTAGTACAATAATGTCCCTTCTATTTATATTCAGTGAAAGAAAAAGAATTTTCTATAAAACCAGTATATAAAAGGTCAGGGTTCATCAACAGGTACTGCCACACTTCAGTAAAACGAAGACCCAAAATAACCTTCCCAACACTAGCTCTGACTCACCCTATATTTTGATTTTCATTATCTCATTTACATGATGCATTTGCAAACTGGTAAGAGAAAGGAATTGTGCCCGTGTTTCAAGAACTGGATCCTGCCTGGCCTCCAGCTGTTCCTGATCTTGCAAATTGCAAGACTACAAGCTGGCAAATTCAGCTTCACCAGAACAGCTGAATTGTATTGGCTTAGAATTAAGCTAAAAGGAATGAAGGCTTGCTGAATATTTTAATCTGGCAGCAGAAGGAAGTGGGTATTGATTCTCCTTTCTTTAGTCATCAGAAAAAAGTTTTGGAAGTGTTCAGGCAATTTAACAATGCACACAGACATACCCATTGACATGCCTGTGGGTGGTGCTGCTTGGGGATTCCCTAAAATTGCTTATCAAATATTTTAAAAGAATTTTTCCCTTTTTCCAGAACAGGGTGAAGGTAAGGTTAATAAAGACATTTCATGTATTATAGAAGAAGGTACTTTGATATGTAAAGCTAATCTTGCTTTTGGAGCAGAGGAGAGGGAAATTGCTGCAATTTAACCAATGACTTCCTTTTGTGTAAAGCGAAGCCTGTGCTTAGGCAACGGGAATATACCTGACCCTATACTCTGTTGAAATGGAGTTCAGGAGTGATGATTTCTGGAGATGTTGTGAGGCTGCTGCTGGCCCTGCCAGGTTGGCTGGGAACTGCATTATTGCCTCCAGCTCCCCTCAGGAGCAGCTCCTGCTGCTCCCTGCAGCTCCTTTTAGCAAGGCACCTCCTTCTTTTGCATGCAGAACTCACACCTGGCAATTTAAAAGGAACTTTCTAAAGACATAGGAAGGAAGTTTGAGGTTTAAGAATCCATTCATCATGGGCAAGCAGTTTGAGTACTGAAATGAGCTAGGGGCTTCGTGAGTTATGGAATTCAGAATCCAGCACTTGGAAACAGCCATATTTCATTCAGTGGAGGCCAAAGAAGAGCTGCTGTCTTTTCTCTCATAGATAGCAAAAGTAAAACTTCCCCTAATGTGCAATAATATCCATCCAGGCTTTCATGTGAAACAAATTTTGTGGTGTCAGTTACACAGAGGAAAGCATGCAGAATGGGAAACGACAAGCTTTTAAAATCTGGCAAATTTTGTCCTCATTCATCCAAAATTAAAATTAATTGCCTTTGGATCAGTATTACATTAACTGTCAAGGCTGTTTCTCTGGTTTCATCTTTTAATAATCAAGACGGCTTTCCAAGGGTTCACTCTGCATCCAGCTCTTTCATTTAGTTCTATTTGGAAAACTGATTCTGGAAAAACTCAGAATTCTAAAACTGCAGCTGTACCGGGGCAAGCTCTGCTGATGGCAAGAAATTTTTTTTGTCTAAAAAAAAAATTTTTGGTCTAATTTTTGAACTATCCTCTCATAAAAAGCTTTCTGTGTGCCAGCCCACCAGTAGGTGGGTCAGAAACAGTCTGTTCATATGGTTATTTGAAAGTATAAAAGCACCAATTATTTTAGGCACACAGACACTGGTGATGTTTGTGATAGATTTTGCTTCCTACTTGCTGTAACTAATGTTACCTCATTGCTTTTTCACAAAAAAAAACCCCAAAAAACCTCACCAAAAACTCACCTTCTATGTCCTAAATTCATTATGTTTTATTTGCTATCCTGGTATAGAAGAACTTTCGAGATGGTAGAAATCATTTCAGGATAGCGAAATGCCAAAGTGGGTTTTTTTCTTATTCCATCCAACAAAGAGAGAAATATTTTAACTGCAAAATACTTGGTCAAGATGTACTTTTGTACCCAAATAAATTCCCTGTGTTTGCCAAGGAAAAAACAACCCTGTAGAACAAAAGAAAGTTTGGAATGAATAAAAAGTTCAATAGGAGTAGATGCTATCAGAGCTGCTCTTTTACTTGAAAGGAACATGAGAAACTTTTTGTAATGTTCCTATAAACTCTTAGAGGACACTAACTTCTCAGAAAATCCTTCTGTCTGTAATGTGGCACGCATGGTCAGCGACTCTCAAGCTGAAAGAGCCTGAGCATCTCTTTTTTAACCTCCCATCTCTTTGATTTTCAGCACAATTGGAGATTTCAGAGTCTGTAGCAGTGGTCCAGGCCAGCACAATATTGCCAGTGCCAGAGGTGACATTTCTCCTGCTCCTTCAGCTTGGGCAGTTTGCTCCGTGACACATTCACTGCTCCCTCAGTTGTGCCAAAGGGCAAAGTCTGGCTTTGAATGGTGCCACAGGGCTCTGTTTAGGAATAAACACACATTATTCAGATTTTTTAAATTACTGCTGCGTCTGCAGCTGACTTTAACCTCTTCCTTCTATCCAGCTGGATCTGAGCACTACCTTTATTTCTTGCAGTTGACAAACTGACAGACAAGAGATGTGTAAAATCTGTAACTTCTGATGTTCTCAGTTGTTCCCTTTTAATAATGAAAATCTCCTACATATTTTGAAAGGAATATTGACATCTGTTTTGACAGTGTTGGTTAAGTGTTTTCATAGTAATTATTCTTGAAAAAGGAAAAGCAGTTTGAAATGCAGCTCTAGGCTGGGTTCCAGCTGGGATAATTACATGCTACCTCCCTTTAATCCTCCTCCAGCATTGTTTCCTCTGATGTTCCTTAGCTGCTGGCTTTAAACCATTGTTCACTGCTGGTCAGCAGAGACCCTGTTCCTTTCACAGATAGGTACACATCTTTACATATGTTCATCAAGGAGTCCTGCAGTTCCAAAATTGCTCAGTTTTGGGCCCATACATCAGGGCAGAACATGGCTGACCCCAGCAAATCCTCCTGCAGCTCTTTGCACGTCAATCCCAGCACACCTCAGGTTGGAAGGTACCCCTGAGGACCAGCACAGACTTGGTGTACTTCCCCTTTATTTAAGGGGAGAGGAAATTTAAGCGAACTCTTCAACATTTATTGAAGTAATCCAGGTATTTGATGAATTAGCTGTGGTGACTTGGAGCCTGCTTTGCCCTGACTGTGCCATCTAAGGAGCTGGACAAACTGCTGATGGCTCTGAGTCCCTGACCAAGACAGGTAACACAGGGTGATCAGAGAGCTCATTGATTTTGCCTTCTCAAAAATGCCAGTACCTCTCTCACACTTACTTAGTCTGGCCACCATGAACGAAAATTACTTTGAATTTTTTATCCACAAGGAATGCTTGAAAAAGGAAGCATCTTTCTTTCTCTGTGATTTAGCCTCTCTATCAGTACCTCCAGAAATGACAACATCCTTGGTTCTGTGGCACCTCCCCTCTGTTTCACTGCTGAGATGAGAGTCTTGCAGCTATCTCAGGGTGGGAAAGGCTGTTTTGTTTCCTTCAGCCAAATCAGTAGCCTTGTTTTCAGAACAAAAAGTCACAGATGGGAGTAACAGTTCTTATTGGTGAGAACTGAATTTGGTTCACAGTGTAACGCTCGTGATAAACGTCGCCTCCATGGTTCCACTGAACCAAAACAACTTGGCACTGCCAGGCAATTAAAATGCAAACAGTGAAGATTAGACTGTATTGGGAAAAAAAAAAAAAAAAAAGAAGAAAAAACTGAATAGAGATAACTAAATTGCAGTTGGGGAAGGTCAGATTCACAGCATAAAACCTGGACCAAAGTCCTGTGTGAATCTAAAAACGATGAGTTAGCAACTGATAATGTAGGAAAAAGGGACACAACTTTCCTCTTTGGAATTCTGATCCCACTGATGTGTCGTGGACTTGACTCCTTGTCTCTTCCAGAAAGCTGAACTGCTTTGCTATCGCTTTTCCCTTTCTACTTACTGGAGGCAAGGGAGAACAAAACAGACTTGAGAACTGTAGTGAGGAGGCTGTGGTGGAATGTGGAGGATGAGCTGGTTGAGTTAGTGGTGTGTGCAGTGTTTACTTCTTTTGGAAATAATCAGGGAGTTCCAAAGGAAAAACAGCTTCCTCAGTATTGGGGCTTTTTGCTGTCTTTTAAACTCTCCACTGAACCTGCTGACATTTTTGCAGGTTTGTGAAATCTCTTCGCAAACTGTGGCAGATCATTGATTGTTGTGGCTGTGTCGCAGTAATCAATACAATAAGGTTCTGTTTCATTTCTCTCTCTCTCTTTTCACTGTAGTTCTGCTGGGATAAAGTGCCTTGTTCATTGAACTGTAAATCTGGGGACACTGCTAAAATCACTCCCATTCCAGTGATGTGCACAGAGCTACGCTGATTTCTATGTATATAAATATAGGTATAATTGGTCAATAGCCTGCTCCACAAAGGTGGTGGGCACTGAAGGGTGCAGGAGAATAATCCAAGATTCACAGGGATTAAGGAAAGTGTAAAATGGGAAGGGAACTCAAGAGGTGGTATTCTGGATTTCAGGAGTAATTGACTGAAGAATCACATCTGGTCCCATTGAGAAGGGAATTTAAAATCCACAAAAAATTGTTATTGAAGACCAGGGGAAAAATTTAAGCACATTAGTGGTCAGATTGGCAGGCTGCGTAAGAAAATGGGAATTTTCCAGAGAATGTGTTGTCAATAGAGAGGAGAAAGTAGCATGCATTGGAAGACAAATCCAGTTACTAATACAAATGCCAAAATAGAAAAACTTGCTGGAAAAAAGGGAAAATAACCGTATGTGTAGCACAGAAGACCATCAGAGGGATAATGCTGTCAATCAAATATGTGTGTAATGGCTGATTCCATAGCTGTGAAGTTGCTGACATAACATAAGAACAATAAAACCTTTTGCAGTCATTGGGGAATTAAGTTTGCTGCACTTTAATGTTATTAAAATGTGTAATTTACTTGGGCTTTACTTCTACGTCATTTATTAACAGAATGTATCTAGAGAACGCAAATGAAATTTTTGTTTGCTCCAATCATATTGAGTCATTTGTAAACAAACATAAAAGCTTAGGGACATAAATACATCCCTTTAGCATCAATGCACAAGTTCTTTGAGACTGATTCTTCAACCACTCAGTTTCTGTGGCCTCAGAGATCTTACTTTGGATTTCAGTCAGAAGTTTATGGGGGGCATTTTAACAAAAAACAAAGCCAGGGGCGTTTCACTTTCAGCACAGTTTATCTTATATAAGAGGTTTTATAATCTTCATTACAAACTATATAGCTTCCCAAGCTCTGATAATGAACATTATGGACCCAGAAAATAACAGTTCATTCTGGTTTTATGCAGAGGTCCAGGTGTTTGAAATCTGAGTGAATTTCGATGTTCAGACCAAAGCTGGCATGTACACATCAACAACCACCTGTGCCTGCCTACACACACACATCTGAAATAATAAATTGTAGGTTCCCTTTTCAATTGAAAAACCTTACAAAGGTTTTGGTACTTACTTGCAAATACTTTGATATTTTCTAAACCCATCAGCATTCTTTTTAGCTTGAATTTTTTCTCACTGCTAATGATTCAATCAAAATTATTTAAAATCTGCATATAATAACTCAAATTTCTATCTCAGTTTCATATGGGAGGATTTCTGGAATCTCAAGAATAGTCATGTAGCAGAAATTCCCCACCTACTTTTGCTTTCCAATTTGAAATTATTAAATGTAGTGTAAAATGTTGTCCTGATTTGCTATAATAGGAAGACTTTGACAAAAACTCCTTAGTTTCAATGTTATAGGAGATAAGTTACTTAAATGCAAGCCTTGTTGAATCATAGAATATTATGATATTCTGAGTATCACTGAATGGAGTTCAAAGTGCACCTTTCACAAATGTACCTGAAAACAAAATCAAAGCACAGAACTAAGGCATGTTGGTCACTCCTTTATGTTTTCTTCTCCAGAGGCCTCTTTGCCCATAGCCAGTGTATTTTTTCTTCTGCAGAAAGAAATGCAAATCCCTTTTCAGACCAGAGGAGTCGTCAGAATCCAGCAAACCTACTGTGACCAGTGATTAATTGGGAAAGGAAATAGATTAACTTACTGCATCTTTTGCTCTCACAAATAGACTCTGTGAGAAGCATGGACTTTATCTCATGGATCCTGATATTTGACCCGTCTTGTTATGTACAGCACGTGAGGAAATAGGGGCTTGGTTTCTTTAGCATGATTTCAGGCACCTCTGCTGTTTAACTCATATACAGCCTCATTTTTCACAAGCTTTATAAAATACTGAACTCTGACAGCATTCAGGGCTCCAAATTCCAGAAAGCATTGCTGTGATCCTGTAAATATAGATGGAAAACTGGGTTTCTGGTCTTCCAAAACTTTTTTTTTTTTTTTTTTGGAAAGTCACTGTGAAACCTGGACATGTCTGGAATGCAGCAGTTGGCCAATTGATTGCCATCATTCTGTCCTCAATTTTCAAGCACAAAGAGCCCTTGTGGTTGCTCAGTGGGATGTGCTAAGCCCAGTTCTTCGCCAGTGCCCAGAAGCAGCACCATGCAATATTCACATCAGCAGAAATGGTGTTAACCCTGGGACCTGCTGGGCAGAGCCATACCATCTGTGCCCAGCCTGAGCCACTGACTCAGGAACTGAAAATAGGACTGGGATGCTCAATAAAAGGGCCCCAGCATTACCAGTAGGAATTTTGGAAGGTAGAGGTGTTGGACTTTGGTTTATAATCCTACATTATTTTAATGGAGCATGACATATGGATACAAAACCAAGTTTTACATGAATTTTTGAGACCTCTGGGGTAGTTTATTTCTGGAATAAACTTCTTTGTTATGGAACCTCATAAGAAGATGGGTTAGAGACAAATTCCGTATTTTCCTAGCAGTTTTTCCCTTTCTATTACCCAGGTTTTTTTATAGATTCCATAGCTATTTGAAGAGTTGGAGGAGCACTGGCATTGCTTTTGAGGGCCTGGAATATCTTGGGTTCCCCATTCTGGCTAATTTTATTGTTGTTTCTGAAAGCAAGCACCAGGAGATCATGATACCCAGTGTGCCAACCCGCTCTGAAAACGTGGAAATAGCAATTTTCTGCTGAAATACTGATGCTAGAGGACAGACATTGAATAACAGAGACAGATGGACAAGTAGAATGTGTAAAAGCTACAAGAGCAACTATTTAGAAAAGTTGACAGCTATAAATATAACACATTGAAAATTAATTTACAATGTTCAGCCTGTCTGTCCCACTTTTCTGTCTGGGACCAATGTTAACATTATACACTTAAGACATTATTTCATTATTCTTATTTTAATGCATTTCATGCCGATAGATTTAATATAAACAGAGGTGCTGACAGGAGCTTCAGTTTAAACAGGTTTAAATGTGAATTTGACTTTATGATTCTCATCAGGGAAAAAGACTAAACAGTTTAAGTTGATTAAATTTTCTTAAAGCTGCAGCTAAATATAATGAAAGCCATTTGTGCATTTTTTTGCAGGAAAATTGAGTGGCCTAATGTTAGTGACTGACAGCTTGGCGCAATGAATTCTTTTCTTGTGAAACAGAGTCAAAACAGTTTCTATTTTTCATAAACTTCTGCAAGGTAGTTTTAATTTTCTGATTTTCAGAGGAAGCATAGCTTTCCCATTTAGGAGTGGGCTTATTAGACCAAAATATATATGTCAAATTACTAAAAATACAGATCATACCAGATATTCCTTAAATACTATGTTTTCTTGTGCTATGGACATCACAGTGATCAATTTTTTTCTTCCTTTTTTAAAAATTAGATTTCTCCTCTTTAAATTTTATTTATGAAGTGTTGTGATTAGGTAAAACCTAGAGCTCTGACAGCCTGATTACCTATTTAAGCATGGACCTGATTCCAAGCATGGTCTATCACATGAAAAAAGGTGGCGGTGGTGTGAACTTAGAAATAAATAATGGCTCAGGCTTTGGCAAAAACTGATATATGTTTACTGGAGGTTACTTTTGCTTTGTTCCTGCAATTTAAGGGGAATACTGTATTGATATGCAGACTTCTTTTGTAATCTTTTCCCTGGAGCAGGATCCTAGCATGCAAAATGTCATTGTCATGGAAATATCACCTTCAGGATTCCCAGCTGTGCAGTGGTTTCTGAGTGTTGAGGATTGCCCATCACAGTGTGTGGACATCCTTGTTCACAGGTAACTTTGGGACGAAAAAACCAGAGGTATTGGCCCAGGGATGAACACCTGAGAAGGGTCAGAGCCACCTGACCAGTCCAAGGGATCCCAGACTGCACCCACACACAAATCACTTTTTCACAAGTGGAACTCCAGGAAAGCTTCAGCTTTATTTTTAGTCAGAAACTGATTCATCCTCTTCCTGTTCTTGCAAATTACAGAAACACGCCTTCACAAAAACTCAATCCTTTTTGACATGTTCTTAGGAGTTATTTAATATTCTTGGCTCCAGTGTGGCATTTCATGGGACAGGAACTCGGAGACAAATGCTCTGTGTCTTTGTACGGGTTGTTTTTGAAGTTGTCTGAAAAATCAGATTAGACATCACAGCCTGTGTCACTTTTCAATGCACTCTCTTAAACTTGCAACATCTTGCTGCAAGTTTGTTTGACATCTTTTGCCCCACTGGTGTTAAAAGTCATGCATGTCCACAGATGTTAACTTTGGAAAAGAACTTTCCATAATAAATCAGTTTAAATTATGTTCCTGGTTAAGCGATAATGTGGATAACTGGTAAGTTCAAATACTTGGCCACTGGTTCCCTGTGACTTCATGAGAAATCACATCCCTGCTCCATGCCTCAGTTTCCCTTCACCTCTCCATTTATTGATCCTCCTTACATTTGGAGCAAATTTAGAAACTTCGAAGGGTGAATCTGCTTTGCTTTGAGATACTTATCAGTTAAAATTACTTTTTCCTACAGTTGGACTTATGTAGAAAATAAGGGAAATTCTCATGCCTGGTGTGTGAAACTCAGTTCTGTTGGTGACCCAGAGTCTGCATTTAGGTGTATATTGAAAAATCTTTCAGGTGTGTTTTCAAGTTTTCTTGTGATCCACCAACCTGCATTCCAGCTATCCCACTAAGCAACAGAATTGCAGCTGTATTTTCACCAGCTCAAAAACTTCTTATTAGCTCTGTCATCCTCTAATTTTTAAGGCATATTTTTGGCACCAGTTCCTTCACTTCTTGGCCATTTTTTGAGCATAAAATAAGACCACAGCAGCTTCCACACTTGCCAGGCCTGCAATAGGAAGTATCCTTAGGGATAACTGTCTCAATATTTGGAAACATATCCCTCTGGTGTCACTAGATTGCAAGTTTCCAAGGATATCTTTGGACAGTCCCACTATTAGATTTATTCAGAAAGTCAGAGGGGTCAGTGAGTGCATGGGAAAGAGGATCAGTAAGAGCAGTAAAGGCAACCATATGGAAGGGTTCACTGCAGTGAGAGATTCCATCCCAATGGAAATTACCCCAGAACCAACGTTTGGACTGTTGCCTTGCAACTTTTCCAGGTATTATAAGTTACAAATCTTTTTGATCCCACTCTGTGCCTAATTCCAAGTCCATCCTGTTTGACTGGAATCTGAGTGGCTGGAAGGATGATGCTCCTGGCAGCAGCACCCCCTCAGCTTCCCCTCTGCTCAGCTGGGCAGTCCAGGCACGTGTGGGGAGGAGCAGCTCTGCTGACAGGGACCTGGTGGTGACACTGGGACAGAGGCACCAGCACAGGACAAGAATGATGTTCCTTCTGTTGGAGAATACATGGATTTAATCAGGGCTCATTGTTTAATAACAGCATTCATTTATACGTTCATTTACTACCAGAGACAGTGTGAAAAATCTGGCAAAGGACCTTCAGTGGTAAATGGATTTTGTCTTGCATAAAATAACCATCTCTGTGTCAGCTATCAAAGCTGTGAAAGCATGCTTGGAGCCACCCCAAATATAACATTGCTATTAACTTCCTCTTCAGTTAGCCATTATTGCCTCATGAACTGGAATGTGCAACTCCAATTGACTTCCTTGGAGGACAGAAATCTCCTCTCCTTGCCATGCAGAATAAAATAGTAAGTAGTAAATAAAAGAAATCTTTCTCATTATAAGGAAATTCTTCTTTCTGTGAAGACTTTCTTGTGTAAAGGAATAGATGCAGGACTAAAAAAGAGAGAGCAAAAATGACCTGTGACATGGCTTTAAAATATTTGCTTGAATCCAGTCCACCCACTCACTTGTAAAACATGCAGTTAACTAGATCTGAAACAAAGGGCAGTAAAGATAAACAGCTGGACACTGAATACTTAGCAATACAATTGGTCATGAATACTTCTTTCCCTTGTTTGCAAAGTTATTGTGAAAGAGAAAAAGAAAATCATTCTAAGTGGCCTTTTTTAATGCGTATTTTTAAAATGCAGTCTCAGGGACATGTAATTCAGAAATGTGTCGGGCTGCATGTTTGTATCTGCAATACCTTCTCTGACAGCAAAGACCACGCAGACTGCTTTGGGATGTGGAGTCATTCTCTCCAGAATTTTTTTTTAAATTTTCTTCTTTTGCATTTCTTCTAGGTCTTAATTCTAAATGTGTGCAATACCTAGTGTAAAGATGCACAAACAATACCTAGTGTAAAGAAGCAGAGGGCATGGATTTTTAAATCATGTAAAGCTCTTTCAGACATGGATTTTTTACATGTACAGGTTAATACATAAGAATTACAAAAGCAATGCTTGGATGGTTTTGCTGGTGCGTCCCCCTAAAATCCTGTTGTAATTAATGCAAAGACTCCAAAAAAATTTGGCAGGACTGAATCTGATCTTAAATCCTTCAGGGAGTGGGACAGTTGCATATTCCTGTAGCACTTAGAAAATATGAATATAATCTCAGACTTCACTGTCCCAAAGCCTCTGCCCAAGCAGGACAGGTGTTTAGATTCAAACTTTGGGCATCTGAAGGCCTATTCTGCAATAATGTGTGAATGCACACTCAGATTGCTGCCCCTGAGCCTCTCTATACTGTGAGCACTATGGGTTGAGCTTCATGTCCACCTCATGCAGGGCTCTGCACCTCAAGGATAGGTGGAATTGGTGATGTGGCAGGTGGGGCTCATCTGAGCAGTGTGAGGATGCAGGAATGGGGGGTGTGGATGGCTGATCCATTTGGCTATGCCACCTTTTTATGTCTGGGGTTTTCCTACAGCCAGTGCAGAAAATGGCTAGAGGAATTCATCTGTTCCATCTACCTCAGGTGAGAGGAACTGGAGACTAGAAATGTCTGATTATGTTTGCTTTATTTCCAAACCTAACCTAGCTAAGGACTAAACTTGGGGTATTTGTGGAAGAAGAATATTTTCCTGCATTTTAAAAATCTATAATCCCCCCACATTTCTGATAAAGAAACTTGTCTCAGTGTGTGGAATGGAGCACTCCTTAATCCAGCAGTGAATGCTGCATAGGTATGCAGCTACAATAATTACATTGACAGCAAAAGTGTTAAAAACAATATAACAGAATTTTAAGACCTTTCATGATTATACAGCCATGAGTCCATGAAAGTATTCCAGCAGATGTGGGAGAGAAGCAATGAAAGCAATTCAATACAAATATTCATATTTATGCCTAAAGTGGCATCGGAGGCAGAGTTTGTCACAAACTTCAGGCAAGAAACCTTATGAAAACATGTGATGGTAGAAACTCCAGGGTTTATTTTATAAGCACTCACTTAAGCACTGCACAACAAAAATATAACACTTCCCTGTTGCCATTCTCACATTTCATAACAGTACACAGAGAATTCCATTTTGATGTTCTCAGAAGTTATATGATGTCTGCATTGAAGAGAGTCTGTAATGCACTGCTCTGCTGGGGTGTAGGAAATCATCACTTTCATAATTGTTGGACTCTGGCAACCTTTTTGAACAGTGTCCCATGCTGGTGCTGTTTGGATGCTGGACCAGAAAATATGCTGTTACTTCTTGGCTTCAGAACATTGGGAAATCATGTGCGCTTCTGGATCTATTTTTCCCACCAGCAGCCTTTGGTGTGAGGTTTTCTTATATTCTTTTAAGGTGAAAAAGAACAAATATTTTGCAATTCCTTCCCTATCAACTTAATGAAGCTCATGCACACCTTAACTTCACCATCTCCATGGGGTGTAGTGAAGATTAGAGGTCTTTTCTCATCCCACAGGTCTGATGTTAATGTAAGATTTCCAGAGAGGAGTTCAGACTTTTTTCTTCTCCATGGGCCTCCCATGCCTCTTTAGACTGCGAACAATCAAAAATTGAAATTTTCAGATTATGGCTATCTCTGTTTAGATAGAGTGAACATTGCTGCCTACCAAGCCCTCTTTAAAGTTCTCCCTTTCTAAAGATCATTTTCCAAACAACTGCTTAGATTTCAATTACAAACTCAGATTCAGCCAAACACAGCTGGCTGCTCTGTGACAGTGAGTTCTTCCTGGACCACATTTCTCAGCAAGGGTGGGAGCCAGGGATTAAAGTCACTTTCCATCCACACAGGCAACCACAAGTGGCCTGAAGACTTAAAGTATCTTCACAAATGGGATTCATACTACACAAATTATTTTCTTGATCCAACTCTCATAGGTGAGATGACTATTAAAATGATAGCTGTGTATTTTCAATCAAATTTTGTTCAATAATTATATAAATGTAACTTTTAATAGCAGAATTTATTGTAATAATTACAAAAAAACTAAGCATGTCTGTCATGAGCTACATTTGATACAGCCAAATTCTTGTTTGCTAATTCAGCTGAGCAAACGGGAGACAGAAGCAGCCTTTTCATCCTCTGCTTCTCTGTCTTGTGAACTTTGCAGTCTAGAATTCCACCCCAAAATAAACATGTCAGCAATTTACTAAATGTGTGAATAGCTTTTAATGCTGTGTGTGCCTAATTTTAGTCACAGGAGCACTTCTGTAGAGGGTTCATGTAGATATATAAGGCTCAGAGGAAGTGTGTCTTTTACACTTATATTAAATTGCCAAAGTGAAATCCCATTATTATTTGAAGTGGAAATGCAGGTTCTTGGTCATTTGAAATATCGGTTTGTGGAAATATTCCCTTGTTCTTCCATGTGACTGATACATATACTACTTCAGCAATTAGATAGATATTGGCTGCCTCAGAAAAGCAATGTATAGACTAAACTCAGTAAATAACAAAAAAGTTTCATTATGTCTGTAAGAGCTGAAATAAAAATCTCCTGGATGAGGTAGGGATGTGTATTTTCTTTGGTTTAGTCATTTCTGCTAGGATGTTTTATGATTATGCACAAAGCTCACCTTAACACAGTATGGAAGTGGATTATCAGAGAATCTGGATTTTGTCAACCACAATGAGTGAAAAATTTCCCAAGTTGGAAGTGGAAGTGCAATTCAGCCTGTCTGAGTGCACCTGAGAGATCCTCTGGAATACCACAGGCTTCTTCTTAGAACCACAGCTTACAGACCTGGAAGTGTCCCTGTCTGTTCTACTAAAGAATATACTCAAATGCTTTTTCCCAGTGTGGAATGTAGCCTCGCTCAGCCTTTGATGAGCAGCAGACACTTGTTCAACAATGCCATTAAAGAGCTTCCAGCAGAACATCTTATGCCTATATAAGAAAACAATTTGTCAAGCAGGAAAGAATAGTTTTGGTCCTCTACCATCTGCCTGTCTGAAGGCCTGTCCCATTTGCAGCACTAAGTGCTAAATTCTGCACTTAATGGGGCAGGAGAGACTGTTGCCAGAATTGCTATCTCAATTACCAAATTATTTGTTTTTACTGCAATAGTTCTGCAGTGAAGTTTTGCAGCTTTACACTCCACAGGGAAAAAAAAAAGAAAAATACAGGCTGTCACAAAAAAAGAAGGCCCAAGAAATCTGACCAGACTGAGGCAAAGCTGTTCTCATTTGCATATTTTTAGTTTGAAAATCTGTGTTTCTTCTACTATGAAATACCAGTGGGGAGGGATGTGTGGAGCATCAGTCCATCAGGTATTCAGACAGAAGTGCAGAGTGAGGCTGAAGAGAGGCAGAGACAGGCTTTGCTGAAATTGATAGAAGATCTCTCATTTGTTGCAAGAAATGCTGATTATATTTAGGAGCAGAGAATTTATGATTCATTGCTCAGGATCACAATGAGAAAAGTATTCCCTGGTCCTGGTCTCAGGGACCTTAGAGCTAAAGTGTGAAAGAAATACTAGCAGAGTAGTTAGAGACCAGAAAGAACATGAGTGAGATGCTGTGGCTCAGTGTGGTGTGCAGTTTACCTACAAAATCCATTTCAACACCTCAGGAGCAGCTGAGGCAGCAGGGGGAACTCAGCAGACTCAGGTCTAGCATTTCACAGAAATGTTCCTCTTAAGGAATTAAGTAGGAGCATATCTCAGGTTACAAGAATTTCTTGGTGTCAGAATGGGATGAGCCCTTTAGTAACCTGGGGCTTTTGTAGGGCTTGACATTCTTTAATAAATCTCAAGATGGTGTTATTTGAGATAATACAGTTGATCAAATACTATCATATGGTCCCATAACAATTATCAATTTTGGACTTTTCTACTGAATTATCAATGTTTGGCTTTCTAATAGACAATTGGTTTCAAATACCCACTGTATTTCCTAACTGGTTATGGGGAGGCAGAGAGAGAGAAATATAGATATATGTATGCCTTTTTTCCATACTTTCTTTTTTTTTCAGATTTTTTTTTTTTTTGACCTCTAGGTATGTTGAGCTGTTTTTAGAGAGAAACCTACAATATTAAGTTTATGATTAATCAATAAAAAGATTTCTGCTTTTTTTTATAGCATATGCAAATTGATTTGAGGGTCAGCAAGCCTGTTTGGTGTGGTTCTTATTTTAAAAAGAAAAATACACTGTTAGCTGCCATAAAACAAAACCAAAGCCTTAAATAATTAAAAAAAACCCCAATCAATAAAATTTAATACAGGCACATGGGAGTTATTTGCATGCTTCTTTGTGGCTACACCTAATAATAAATAGATTTTCATAGTTGTTGTAAAGATGTTGCTGTAACGTGTGTTAGAACCGACAATGTCCATTTCCTAGGACTGGGCAGGATTATTTCTAAGCCAGAAGCACTGGTCTCTGCACTTCTCTGTGTTGTACACCAGACTCAGTTTTCAGAGCAGATTTGGAAAAGGATCCAACCTCTCCCCAGGACTTTCATACCAAGTTCCTGGGGTCTGGGCTTCTGTCCATCCTCTGGAGAATGTTTGCAGCCTCTGCACTGAGGAATTCATTGCATGTCTATTGGCAGGCAGCTTTTCTTCATCTTCTCTCCTCTCCTTGACTATAAATACCATTTTAAAACCACTCATGTGACTTGTTTCAGAGAGAAAAACACATCAGGTGTTCTCTCTCCTGAATTACTTTCCTGCTAGAACTGCTCAGTGATTGTTCTCCTGTTCTCCTCTGCTTCCTTTTCTTATTCCACTGCCCTCTCTCTCCCAAATTCTTTTCGGAAAGCAAAGAGCAGGGAATGATGACTGAACCACACATTTTAGCAAATGGTTGTGCCCTTCCTTGGCACTCATCTCATGGAAGAGATTGAAAGGACCTCCCTGTCTGTGAAATGAGAGGCAGAGGAGAGACCCCTGAACTTCATTGAGTGAGAGCTTGTCTCCAGTGGGAATTAAAGGAAGCACAGTAATGATTACTGAGGGCTGGTGCTGTGTGGATCAAGCTTTTGTCAGCTTGAGCAGCTCCTGCTCTGCACAGGCATCAGTATTCTCTCTTTGGAATGCTTTGTAGCTGGGATCCTGCCAAGCAGCTACTGCAGAAATAATGATATAAATCCCATCCCTTGAGGTGGGTGTACCTCAGGTAGGTGCGCTTCAAATGAAAGTGTGCAGCATCCTTCTTTGCATAGCATCTCAGCAACTCTTGTGACCTGGACATGTCCCTAGATCACACTTCCAGTGCAACAATGCTGAAATTAAAGCTCATTTCAGCCCTGGCACAGATGGAATTACTACCAAAAAAGAGTTGGTATGTGCTTGCAATATTCCTGGGCATTGGTGACATGGTTGCACACTGCTCCAGAGGAGCAAAGAGCTCAACTCCAACTCTGTCTGCCAAACTCGGGAATTTGGATGGGAAGTGAAGCAGCAGCACATACATTAATAATTTTCTTCAGTAACTTGTTTATCCATTTCCATTCTGCCACTGCTGGGTCAGAGATTTTGGCAGGAAAGTACAATATTTGGCAAAATTCCCACATTCTGTGTGCAATGTATTCGTGTTGCATATGACACACATGCAGCTGCCTGCACAAATGCTTGAAATGGGACCAATATGAAGTGATTTCGTGCTTTTGGTAACAGGAGTCTGCACAGTGAGTCCCATTTTCACAGCTCAGTGTCCAGCAGCTGCCAGAGAAAGAATTTCAAGTTTCCCTGCACCGAGCACTATGAAGGACTGGATCCACCCCTGCGCCTGCCTCCACTCTAGGCAGTGAGCTCCAGCAAATTCAGGTTTAGTTTTCAGAGGCAGATATGTAATTGTGTCCTTCTGTCTTTCTCATAGAGATGATTCCTGCCAGTCACTGAAAGATGGTGTTACGTTTCATGAGTGCCTCTTGCTTCATGGCAGATTTTCCAGAGGAAACTCCTCTTTTCTGCCTTGCCCTGACACTGTGCTGATGGTGTTTGCAATTTCTCACCAGCCACGGTGCCCTGCTCATTCCATTTTCATTTCAATTTTGTTTTTTCTGATAGTTGTCTTATGGATTGGAGTTTTCAGTTTGCTTTGAATGTTCACATGCTGCAGGACTGCAACAAAGGCTGAAATCCACAGATTTTACTTCCATGAAAGTTCAGTTGAGAAGGAACATGACTATCATTATTTTTCCAGACTCACATTTTTCAGTATTTTGACTGTTTTTACTTTTTAAAGAACAGAACCCATTCGAAGTGCCCTGTGGCCATATTTATGATGTGAGGCAGAACAAGTAGATTTGGTTGTGTATTTTGTAACTTGAAGCTGGACTGCTTTCTACCTTGTCTCTTATGGAGTAACAGAATGCCTAATTTCACTAATTTAATTTCAACCATCAAAAAAGCAAATGCTGGGAAAACACAGTAATTGACAAAAAATAAATTATTGTTTCCCTGAAGCCAAAGTGTCACAATGCAAAAAAAAAAGTTATTCTTTGATTAGAGATTCCAGGATTATGTTTCTATTTTTTTTTCTTCTGTATTTGTATTTTGGTAAATTTTGATTTTTTTAAAATTTGAGGAAAACATCTAAGCAAATACATTCAAATACTTACTCCACAAACACCAACAAAATTTTCTGTTTCCTTAGACATAAAATAGGAGGATTCTTAAAGATTTTTTTTTTGTTTAATTTTATACAAAATCTATTAGCCTGCCAGTTATTTCTGATTAAGATACAGCCAAACAAGAAAAGAAAAATCCATTATAAATCCTCTAATTTGCAGTGGACAAAACAAGTAGAAAATAAAGGAAAGCTTGTTTAGAGAAAAAGATTTCCTTTGTTTTTATTCTCTACTGACTCTACTGTGTATCTGGTTTTAAACAATTAACAGAGAGTACCAAAATCCCCCTCTTCACAATCAAAATATTCCTGTCTAAACCAAACATGTGAGACTTCTGGTGTGAAGCCTTCAGTTCTTTAAACATAATCAACAAACCAGAAATATTTACCTTGCAGCCTGGAATAGGAGATACAGAGCTGTGACACAGAGTTATTCACAGCTTTCGCCAGAAATCTTTGCATTTTACCATTTTACATTCTACTCTTGTCCATTTGCATTTTTAGCCTATTTTTTAGTCTGGTGTGCCTGTGGGTGTGAGGAAGGATGGTTCGGAACATATATACTCTCTGTGTTTGATGTTCAAGAGAAGAGAGCAAGGAATTTTGAGAAATGCAAGTGCTCGTTTAAGTGCCACCTTTTTTTCACAGCCTTTCAAAGAAAAATGCGTTCCCATGACACACAAAGCCACGGCCTGGCCTTCCTGCTCTTTCTGCCCTGTGTCCTCTGTCAGCAGGTGCTTTTTTCTGGATATAGAAAGCTCCAATAATGAACAAATATGCACAGCAGCATCACAAGAAAAGTCAGAGGCTGCAACTGTTATTTTACTTCAGGCTGCAGTAGAAAATTCTGAGTTCAATTTTCATGCAGCCTCACAGTTGGGTTGAGTTTCATTTAACCAGGTGGATAAATGCTCTTTGCTCTGCCTGTAAAGTTACAGGTACATTCAATACTCTTAGGGTTTTGGAGATTTTATTTTTTTAAAAAGACCAAGGTGGGCAGAAGAGGAAAGGCTTAGAGAAGAGTAATAGTGATCTTTCAGTGCTGTGTTTTGAGGTGAGGACTGTCTCCCGTGCCAGGAGCAGTGCCAGGAGCAGCACACACCTTCCCATGGTCAGCACACTGCTGAGGGGGAGCGAGGGCTCAGTGGGACACACCCGGCATGGAAAAGGGGAATTCTGTGTGAAACAGAGACCAACAGCAGCAGAGCAGCACTGTCTGTCTGTCTGTCTGTCTGTCTATCTATCTGTCTGTCTATCTATCTCTTTGTCAGTCACATGAAGACTTTTGGGTTGGGGAAGGCTGAGCTTTGGTTTTTGCCTCTCAGTTTTTGTGACTAACAGCTCTTGTCTGACTGCAGCAGTGTGGAATTCAGTCACACTCCCCCAACATGAGGCTGACACACAGAAACACTGAACATTAACCTGGGCATGCAGAGTGATGTTTACAAGAAAACTAAGAGAGAAATACAGGGAAAAGTAGCCTGAATGAGAGAAATTGTTGTGGAGGTTCAGACAGAGATGTGAACGTTGCTTTTACTCTCAGCAATGATATCAGTTTAGTGGGGCATAACCACAGTGAGCTTTCCTGAAATTTCCATTGAAATTATATATTTTATATAATTAGATATTGCACTACTACGTCTTTGTTACTGCAAAATAATTTAGAAGGCTGCATGTATAAACTAAAATTCATTCTTCTCGTATGAAACTCATCTATAGAAACATAAAAACGTAAGCCAGGCACACATATACACACACAGCATTTCTAATATGAATTTGATACTCTCTCTGTGTATATCAGTTAAGTCCAGGCTATATTCCTGGTCCTCAGTTCAGTCACCACAGTGCTGTAGCCATCTATAACATGTCACACAAACCCCTGGTGAGAGGTTTTGTTCTGCACTTTTTCAGTCTGTTCTCTAGCTGAGTTATAACTGAGTTCTTGCTAATGTTCATCATTTTGGCTGATTTTTATAGTCTGTCATGTTGGCAACTGATTAAATACTGCAGAGCTTCCTTAGACCAGTGGTGCCTTCTCTAATGCACAATCATATTCCAAAATTTGCACTAAGTCTGAGGGATTAGTGCAAAATTTGCAATAATACCTTTTGGATGTTTTCCAAGAGTTTATGACCAGGAGCACCCCTAAGAGTTGCATTTTGTTCTGCCAAATGTCCGTGATGTTCCCCTCTGTTGAATTTTCATTCAGTAACAGACACACTTGTTGACATGCAATGTTTGCCTGGCATCCTTCTCCATCCCTGGGCAGAAACTTGAATCACTTCAGAAATTCTAACACAGCACTCCAAGTGTCTGTCACTTGGGCAAGGTCTGCTTATGTCTATAGTTCATGGTACACTAAAATCAGAAAATGCTTTGTGTTAGAAAAAAATCGGGATAGCAATTCTTAAAATGAATATATCAAATTGAGTTATAGCTTTAAAATGAAACAACCAAAAAAGGAACTTCACATTTTTGCTCACAGCAACAAAATGCAATGATCTGTCAGATTTTGCAGCAAACTGATATTACTGTAATGTTTTTTAATCTGACACAATTTCACAAGAAGTCATTCTCCCTGCATAGCCCTCTGACATTGAGCTAATTTGGAGAAGATTTGGGAGTATGATGCAATATCAGCTGCGTTTGCATAACTCATCACTGTTTTCATTTGAAACCTCTCGTTAAGACTCGTGTTACTCAGTTCTTTCCTGCTCAAGCTTCGAAGCTTATTAATATGCTGGGAACCAAAAAGAAGCTGAAGATGATAGTGGATATTAAACTAGAGTGTCACTCTTATCAAATGGAAGATCTCAGCCCAGGATACTCATTGAAAATTCCGAGTTGACAAGTACACAAATTATTTTTCTACCATGGAAATAAGAACTTACAATACCTATATTATTTTCTCGCTATTTAGTTTGTTTTAATAAAACAGTTCTTATGAATCCTTTGTTCAATTTTTGGAACCAAAATCTTACCAGTGCATTTAAACATCTTCAGATACCACCTAGAAAATGATCATTTCAGTGTTTAAAAATATGCATATCAGAGAAAGAATTGTGATATCAGAGAAAGAACCTGAAAAAAACTCACTTGAAAAAAGAAAACTAATTTTCAGCATAATGAGTGTTTTTTTTTTGTTTTTTAAAAATCACTAGTTTTGTCATTGAATTTGTTCCCATACACCAATTTATTAAATTTTGTTCTAGTTAAAGCAAAACCCATCCACTTGTTTTCCATTAGAGATATTGTACAGAAAAATATGAAGTAAATTAAATCATCCCTTTCTGCTCTTTCTCTTTAACTCTATTCAGTAAGTCATTTTAAAATCAATAAAATCCTGAAACTCAACAGACATTTTTCGAAACTATATTTATATGCTTAAAATATATTGTCTTACTATATACAGTAGTTGAAATGATTCAATTGCACTTAAAATATTTCTAAAGTATCACACAGAATTCCACACAGAATTCCACATGAAGTATCATTCAGATCTGTCAGTATTATAAATTGACTTCATAAAACTCCACTAACTAAAACTGAAAGCACCAGGATTACATTGCACTTGTTCTCTTCACATAATAAAAATTTGTTAAATGACAGTGTGTCAGAGAAAAAAAATTCACACGTGCAATTAACAATTTCATTTATATACCGGCGATGGTGACTGCAAAAGCTGAGGCAGAGGGGCTGATATTCATGGAAATTCAGCAACGTCTGGGGCAAATGTTAAGTTGAAATGGACAGCATTTTAAATCTGTTTTGCCACTCAGATGTATGTAATCCACAGAGCTCTGACAAAGCCGAGCCTTGCAGACCTTACAGATTCAGCCCAGAGTTCGACCAGTCAGGTTAAATTTCCTGACCCACTTCTTCTACTCTGATTGTGACAATTGCTCAGAAAAAAAAAAGAGAGAAAGGAAAAAAATACACCCACACACAGGCTTCCAAAGGGATCATCGTGGAAGTTATATTTCTTTTGTGCAAATTCTCATTAAACCTGTTAAAAAAGAACTAACAAGAGGAAAAAAATCTTGAACCAAGACTTCAAGGTTTGATTTTATTATTAAAAATTAAAAAGGTGGTCTTGAGAATGAAACCCACCTCCACTAGCAGGACTAAATCTTGTTTGCAGTGAAATAGATTTGAGAGTTTTCTTCTTTTGCTTTAGGTTGGGCTTTTTTTTCCCCATATGAAAGAAAAGCAGTGCTAAAACACCTCGTGAGTGCTCAGAGCAGAAAGTTGTAGGAATACAGCAGGAAAGGGAAGTGTGAGGGTGAGCATGGGAGTTGTGAGCGACCACGCTGCCTCCACAGCTCCCCCAGATAATCATTTTGCCAGTGAAATTATCCTGTGGAACCTTATTTTGTGGGGTTCTGCAGGACACTCACCCAGCCCAAACAGAAATGAAAACCTACTCGGTATTTTTCTGGCAAACACCCAGCTCATTTTACTTGAAACTTCCTGATTTCTTCACCTGATGGTTTTTAAATACGTGTAACACACGTATGCAATACCTTTGTTTTGAACATCTGCTGCAAGATTAAAATAAGATTTTAATTTCTGGTATGCTCTTGATGTTCAAAAAGTGTAGGATAGAGAGCATTATTAGCTATCTGCTGGCTGACAAGGGAGTAGGATTAGGTTTCTTTAAGGGAATTACACTTTTGATGACCCCGCTACATATAAAACATGTTAGCTAATGGGGGTGCAGAGGGGGCAGATTTAAGTGTTTGATCAGGAAATCCTGCATGAGCATATTGGATGGAAATTTGATTAGTAACCTTAGTGACAAGGGGATCAGATCCACTCTCGACATACAATCAGATCTGGCAGTACATGCTTTTTTGTCTCTTTGAAGGAAGGGAACATTTGTACAGAATCAAGGCAGCGTATTGGATAATTTAAAAAGCTGTTACATATTGAAAACTGGAAAATCACCTTTTTTGTTTTATTTTGGAAATATGCTTGCAGTTATCCTGGTGTGTTTTTTCTTAAAAAAAAAAAAAAAAAAAAAGAAAACCCACCAAAACCAAAAGAAAAAAAAGAGTAAGGCCTTTCAGATTTACTAGAAATATTTCTAGAAAATAGGCTTTTTAAAAGGTATTTGTATTTTACCTGAATTTTGTAAAGAATGCTGGGTAAGAACAGAATGAAAAAAAAATATTGTATTTCCCTAATATTTGTGTAACAGTATCATTATGATCTTACACTTGTAAGCATTTTATCTGTTGAGCAAGCTGATTCAATTCTGAAAGCCAGTTCATTTTTTAGATGACTAAAGCATGCCATCGAGCTTTTAACTAATGTGTTAAAAATAAATATTTCTGTGTTTTGACAGCAAAGCCCTTTTCTTTGTGTTTGACTTTTGAAAGGAGCTCAGAGTGGCTGCAGGAATGAGGCAGGCTGCCTTTCCCTTGGTGAGGAGTGGAAATTGGGGATGAGGGTGTGCTGACCATCAGCCAAGGATGGGGAGTGGGGTTTGCTTTAGGAAGGACCAAGATGAACCCCAGACCTGCTGCTGTGCAATACCTTGTGTGGGAAGGAACTGGGAGGAGAAGAAGCCTGAGGGCTCCTCTCTATGTGCCTGTGACCCTCTGAGTGTCCTCTGCCCTGTGTGAGGGACAGCCAGGTCTGGCACATGCGGGGCAGGAAATTTGCTGATAATGCCCTACCATAAAGAGGAGAAACCAGAGTTCAAATGCCGCCTCTGCTGCTGACCTTAAACCAGTAATTTTGTATCTCTTTGCTCCCTCCTCTGCTGCCCTGCTCTGTTCTGGGTTCCATTTTTGGAGGATGGGATGAGGGCTTGGAGCACCATCCCCAAATCAATGCAGCCTTTTGTATCAGTGTCTGTGGGACTGTGTTGAAGGGTCAGGGTGCTACTGCTTTATAACTAAGATTTCACAGGAAATCCTGGCACCACAGCAAGGCAGGCTGTTCTTGTGCTTTAAACTGGGTGTAGACTTTAGTTCTCATTGGCTTGGGATTTTCATCTTTTTGAGGGTGATTGTATGGAAATTCAGGATGTGAAATCAGCCTTTGAGAAAAGCATGTCAAATTTTCCAGCATGTTGTGGAAAAAAATACTCAGAGTATCCTTTTTATATAAAGTCCACTGCTAAGAGTAATTAAGTAATAACATCTGATGACACAAGGACTGTCATCTGTTTAAACTCAAGGAACTGGAAAGCTCGAGGAGCCTGGGTGTCAGATAACAGGAATGCTGTGTGGTGCGGCTCCGTTCTTGAGGTGGATGGGAATTAATGATGGAAAACACTAATTGTTAAAAATCTGTTCAGGATTTGAAACAGTGAAAACACTAATTGTTAAAAATCTGAATTCAGGAAAAAACAGACAACTGGCTTTGGAATGATTCTGAGCAGCCCCAGGCCTCAGACTGGCATTGGTCCTGTGATGAAGGTGGGATATCTTTGCCTTTCAGGCCACAGAAACCACAGGAGATCCAGGCCCTGTTGTCTGAACCCAGGCACATGCACAGTCTTGGGACACACTGAAGAATTTGCAACTTATTTTCTGAAAGTACTTAAATGACTATTAGCCTTTCCAGTGAGCTTGATGACATTATTTATTTTATACAACAGTCCCATGAGAACAGCCAATAGTTTCATTGTAATTAATTCATCTAATAGTTCAAAAATAATACATCCAGCAGTTCCAGGCTCCTGCCATTAAGGTACAGTAAATGTTTAAGCTTGGGTTTTTTTCATTTTACTACTTGATGTCAAAATACTTTAAATTGTTTTCTCCTTATAGCTGATATTAATTCTTTTTCTCTTTTTAATACCATGGTCCTAATTGCAGAGAGTTATAAAGGAATGACAAAATATAGTGGAAAAAAAGGTTCTGATCAGATTATAAGGGCTAACAACTAACCAGCAAAGTAGAACTTTTTTTTAACACCATCCAATGATGTCACCAGTTTGAGGTTTCTCTGGGACTTTATTAAAATGTTTGTGACAGAGCCAATGTAAACCATCCTAAATCTAACACAGAGCTGAAAGGCCTGATTTTAGGGAATGCAAAGATATGGATCATTGGGTCTGTCGAAGCGGCATCTTGAGCCAATTATTGGTGTCATCTTGAGCCAATTTAATCAATCCAAGGGGGACTCTAAGGGGGTGGGGGTGCAGGGTTGCAAGTGTTGGTCAAACATTCTGGCAAAAAGGGATTTGTTGTAACAGCAACCAACCTCTGGTGTGTTGACTTACTTCCTCCAGCTCTGGGCTTGTGCATACTGTAAATAACTGATCAATCAGTTGAGCTGCTCTCAGGGTTTTAATTGCTGGCTAAATTTGTAGAAGATGTGGTTGTATGTATTCATATGTGAGCTTGAATTTATTTAAGACACTTCCAAGACGGAGGTAATTTAGCGTAAAAGAACCTGAAATCTCATACGGTGTTACTTTCAAAACAGCAAAAGTGTACAAACACATTTCTAAAGAGTAACATCTACTGACATTATCTAAGCCTGATTATGCGCACAAGTAAGCTTGAGAGTTGTAATTCCTAAGATAGAAACTACTCACACTGTGTATAGGCTACTCAGTGGAGGAAAGGTGACTTACACCATAACTGCTAGTAACAGAATTGAAGTGAGAAGTGCTCTTAAAGCTTAATAATGTGCTTTTGTTCCTGTCAGACCCACAGCCACAGTTTTGAGTCAGAAAATCTCTGTGAAAAAAAAATTTAACTTAAATTCTACTCAAAGTGTCTTTTAAAGATTTTTTTGTTTCCTTTTTTTTTTTTTTTTTTGCTTTAATATAATTAGACGATTAAGAGATTTTTTTTTATGGGTTAAAATACCACAAACCCTCCCTTATTCAGTAAAACCGAATGAATCCTCCTCATCACTGGGATTTTTCACCTCAATGAGCATTTGCAAGTCGGGTATCACACATTCTCTTGTTGTAACCACACATGCAATTGTAATTTATAATGTATCTGGACTTGAATATAATTGAAATCTTGGGTCAAAAATGCTTCCTAGTAGTTCTGCAATTTGCACTTCTCATTATTTTAAAGGTAAAGAGATGGTTAATCTCTATACAATAAGAACTGAGAGAATGAAATAGATATAAAATAGATATAGGTAGCAGTAAGGATAAACAGTAGAAACAGCAGACAAATCCTTGCATACTGGGATAAAAATACATTTCTTACACAGGGTAAAAGTAGTACGTGTATTTTAAGTATGTCTCATAAAGATGATCTATCTATCAAACTAAATTAGTGAGAAGGGGATATTTGTTTTGGACAAGATGTCTTGGAAAAGCAGTTTCTGTGTTTTGGAACTGTTAGCACTGCAGCAATTTGTGTCACACTGCAGCACAGCCACAACTGAATGCAACGAGGTGGAATGTGAGATGAGCTGATAAAATAAAAGCTAACATTTAAAGAAGTACACACTCAGCTTTACCATGGCATCTGTGCTGTTCAAACATGTGGCCATTTGCTTTAACATGTCCCAGAAGATCAGACAAGAACACACAGGTGAGTGTCCAAACCCAGCCTCTGCTTCCTTGCTGCTAAATGTCTGTGTGACAATAGCAGTGAACACATGGCAGGATGTTTGTGGCATGCTCACTCAGCTCTGCAGCTCTGGTCAGTGCATGTTCCTCTCCAGAATAAAGAATGGAGATGTTCAGATGGGCAGGCAGGGAAAGGTCATTCGCTGCTCTGTGTTCTGGGGGTGTTTCATCACCTCTCTGCTGCAGGTTCTGCCTCTGACAGCAGGGCAAGGAAAGGGTGGGACAGCAGAGCAGTAACTTAGGCAAAAGTACAGTAAGTTAAATACTTCAGTCATTTGAGATTGGGTCTTTCAAACGTCTTGGTTTGTTTGACAGAGAATTAGTTCTGTATTTCACCAGCAGAAAAATGTTGATTATAAATTTAAGATGCAAGGTATATCAGTTTACAAGAATCTCATGGAAATTCCTACTCTTCAATGCATTCACAGCTCAAGAACATTATTAGTGTTTAATTTGTCAGTAAAAGAACATCTTTCTTATATTTATAAATAGTATTATATTTTTTATCACTCCTACCAGTGTACCTTTTCATCTCAGAGTGACATATTTGTGATGGTTCAACTTCAGCTATAATCTGCAGGCTCTAGGTCTGTAATTTATTATTTGCTCTAAAAGATCAGGTCCAGAGTTTAAGCGTCCCTAGCTGAAAGTTTATACCAGTCAGAAAAGAAAATTATTCTCTATGCCTAGGTTGAAGTACATTACTTCTTTATTGAATTAATTATGATAAGGATCATAACTTTAAACTAGGGGTGAGGTGCTGGCTTTCTACTAGGATTGCTTGAAGCAATTTTCATCTGAACATTTCTGTAGAGTTATTGAGTCTGGCAGGTCTGAACTTTATGAGAGAGTAACTTTCTCCCCAACTTAAAAGAGGTTGGACATTTATCCAGGCAAAGGTTTACCATATCCCATGTCTGCAGCCAGAAATATTTGCGCTGCATACTGAACAAATAACTACAGAACCAAATTAAACACATCTTATGAGCTTTTAAAATAAAAGCAATGCTGGCCCTTTCCCTAAGGGATTGATCAGGGCACCAAATTAATATGACAGATTTACTTCTTTTTTGTTTGTTTGAAGTAGAAGTCTAAAATGATTTTTGGTCAAGGAGGAATTAGTCTACTAAATAGGTATACATGAGTTTGCTGAACCATGCGTATTCAGTGACAAATTTTATGACTCTATCAGATTGGAAAATGGTGGGCTCCAAAAGCAGGTAAAGATGTTAATCCTACAATGACTCCTCCCCTCTGATTGGATTAAAAGACCCAGGAACAACAGAAGGAAATTACAGATCTTTGAAAACTTAAAAAGCAGCTAAGAAAGAAGAAAGACAGTTTGAGAAAAGCATGTTCCAATAACTGTTCTGTTGTCTTGAGCCACACAGAGTTTGTGCAAGACTATAAACAAGACATCCTCTGGGAAATCTATCATTTAAGTGACTTTCCTAGAATTACTTAAGAATTCTGAGGCTCAGATTGGATTAGGAATGATTTATTTGGGTGAGAGGTGGTCATTTTTTCATCCATTTTGTGTTTTATTACCTATGTTATATCTACTTTTTCAGAGTAAGAGGGGCAAGAGGCTCCCATGCAACACCCTCAGTTATGTAACTGCTTCAAACCAGTAAACAGTTACTTAGTCTAACATTTTAAAATTGCAGAGCTGTTTCTATTACACAAAGACTAAAACTCAACTGAACTTTTCTTTGATGTTATTTTGTAATAGAAAAGATCCATCTTTAAAATCTTCAGAATTTTCAGATTTTTTTTGTCCCTCTTTTATGCCGCTGAGTCCAATGACAGGAATAATGTCAAGATCTTTCTTCTTTCATCTTCATTTTGCTGCTTTTCTCAATTTCTGTGCTGGAAACTTAGAGTGGTAGAGACACTAATCTGCAGCAAAATCCCTCTACATTATCTAAACATTCTGACTACGGAAAGAAGAGGGGGTTTCAGCCTTTATAACATTACTTTCATATACATGCATGTGTGGTTACAACATTTGTTTCAGTTCTGTAATTTGTTAATTCTACACTCACTTTGACATTATAAATTTTAGAAGAATTAGTATTAGAAGTAAAAAAGTATTAGAAGAATCTTGAGAGCTAGGGGACTGAAGTAGCGAACGCAGTTACCATTTTAACTTATAAACATCATTAAAAGCTTTATCCTGCCATGCAGAGAGGAAGGAGGATGTGCTTATTTCCTAAAGAGAGATAGAAGAAGCCTGGGCTGGAACTCAATGGATTGGTATTTATAGGTGTTTAAAACCATCCTTAAAATGTTCTTGTCTCATTGAAATGCTGAAATTAGAGGCACAGCTCCCCTTGTCTTCCATGGGATAACTGATTCTTACATCCCAGTTTCCATGAAAGTCAACTTCAGTGGTTATGTCAATCTTTTACCTTGCCAAATCAGTAAATCTCTTAGTTCGGCTGAGAGATTTCCCATTATTCTCCTGTTGCACATTATTCTCCTCTGGCACTGCAGGACCTGCCCTCTACAGGGCAGAGCAGCCTGGAAACCTCCTCAGCAGATGATCCCATCCCACAGCTAAGGAACTGAGAATATCCAGGGCCTGCTGTATCCTTAGGGGAGGAAAAAGAGAGAAAAAGCATTCCTGCATCTCCTTTGGGGGGTTCTTTCTGCCAGTTCTTTAAATCCTTGCATCTCATGGAAAACTTAGAGCTCAGTGATATTCTGGAGACAATTGCCAACCAAGCAATGAAATAAAGACCAAAATGACCACATGACCAAAAGAGAGAAATTTTACCCATCTGGTAAGGTCCCTCCTTAAAATGTGCATGTAAGTTTGGTCATTCCAGTTCAAAAATGTGTAGGAGATTCAGAAAGGATGTGGAAAAGTGTAGCAATGATAGCCAAAGGTATAGGACATGTCTCTGCAAGGGAGCTAAACAGAGTAGGACTCTCTCCTGAAAGAGATGATCTGTGGACAGATATTAGATATTACAGAAGTTCATAGAAAATTTGTAATAATTTCAAGCAAATACTATGAATGAGGAGAGTTAGAAATGTTTATTCATTGTTTCTCCCAAAATCAAACTTACATGCTGCCAAGCAAATTTGACTATAGATTTAAGACCATGAAAGTCTCCTTTTGCATGAAATTAATAACTGTACAATAAACTTTGTAACTATGAGATGATTGGGAGTAAAACAGGGTGTCAAAATGGAACTATAAAGGTTTGAGGAGGGTATTCATGAGTAGCATCTAATCAAAGTGCTGACTTCATCTCTGGAAGCCCTTTATCCATTGCTTTCTGGACGCTGGGAAGTTACACAGGTTAACACTGGATCACAGTCTCAGCTCCTGGCTTTCCTCAAGGCCAGGCTGGACTCCAGGCAGTCTTGTCATGGAGGTACACCCCTACTGCCACTACTGGAGTGGACACTGCCACCATCCTTCCTCCTTCCCAGCTGTACTTTATGAGTTCTGCTGTCTTTGATCTCAAATATATTTGTAAGAGACCTAATTTATCCTGCACCTTGCTCCTTTTGGCTGTGCACCCCACCTGGCTTTGGTGCACAGAAAACCCAGCCTTTCATGTCCTTGGCTCCAGCACCACAATCACTGTCAGACAGAAGTGCTGAGACAGAGTTCAGAATGCTCACTGGGAGTGTCCACTTAGTGTTTGATTTGTGCAGAGCAGTTTTTCATCCCAGAGCTCATTTGAACACCAACACTACCAGACAGTTGGTGTGGTTGTTTCATGTCCTCACCCCGTTTTCTAAATCTTTGGAGATTGGAAATCTTTTCTAAGGGACTAAGCAAGGCAACGGAAGCACCACATCCCTTCTAATCTTCTCTTTTCTGGCACCTGTGTGAGTTTTTCCTCTGTTGTATCTGGACTCCAGGACTCACAGACCCATGTGAGCAAATTCTGAGGTTATCATCTCCATTCCCAGCCTGTTTCAGGCCATAGGGAAACATTTACAAAAGATGGTGGAATATCTCAGAATCTCAAACCAGGCAGACTATTTCTCTCTTTTCCTATTAACTGTGGATGGCCAGTCCTTAGGGATTTGGTATCTTTTTCATACATGTTGCTGTTTTGGTTCTCACTCTTCCTCTTGAACAAAACAGAAGTTGGTGACAGGCAATATTGACAGGCAATATCAGCCTGCTCTTTACTCACACTTTGATAGAACCATGTGCAGGTCACCACCTGATCTACACAGTGCTCTACTTAGGCAATTGGTTCTTTCAGCAACATTTTCCTCCAGCCCTCCCTACATGAGGCCGTGACTGGTCTCACACTTCTATCCTGTGGTTTAAAGTATAACTATATTTTAGGCCTCTCACATCTCTAGTGCATTTTCAAACATCTCATTTCTGGTACTGAACATAAGTGACATGACACAAAAAGGTGATTATGTCTCCCAAAGAGAAGACTGAATGTACACAAAGATATCCATTGTGTGCTACTTCCTTATCCCTATTTATGTTATATCAAAAAAATATGTATCACCTGGTTTATTTGAGGAGCCTTTTATTTCTATTTATTTATCCTTGTGCTGTTTCTTTTCTGATGGAACAGAACTATAATCTCTAATATCCTGATAGATGTTTTGTGTGCCTCTGGGGCAATGTCTCACTCATTGATAGTGTTGTCCTTTACTCCAAAGAAGCTGGTTTGCTTTTCTCCTTTCCATCTAAGTAGCACACCCTCTGCTGCTGCTGAGGAGCATTTCTGAAATAATTGCTGAATTTCTTCAGTCTGCTTTCCTACTGCCAGTCATTGCCTTACTTTGAGGTGGTTGCTGCAATACTGTTGACATGTTTGGGTTAGCTTTGTTAGCTCTGTACTCTGTCTCTGTTCTTAAAATATTTAGAATTTTGTTTGGGAGATACTGTATCAGAGTTGGCTGCTTCCACAAACTCCATTCTTGAACAGCGTGAATTTTGCATTTGGCAAATGTTCATTTCTGGATTTTCTTATATCTCTTTCCAAAGTTTTGCCCTGAATTTCAATAATTATCAGATCTTTTGTCAAGGACTCATCCCTTCCCCATAACTGGTTTCTTAATTTATGATTAGCAAAGTCTTTTATCCCTATCTTTTTCTGTTTTTCTTTGCTTTCCTTTCTATCCCTCAGCTCAGACCCTCTCATGCTTGTTCAATGCAATTAACTAATGGCCAGCTTGCTCCTCTTGATTAGTGCTGAAGCCCTGCTATCAGGAGCACAGATCAGTCCTGCCTGTTTTCCCTGGGGCTGCTGCCTTGGGAGCACACCTGGGAGCACATCTGGGAGCACATCTGGGAGCACATCTGGGAGCCTTGGCAGGCCGAGGGCTCTGCCTGTCCCCACAAACCAGAGCTGTGTCCCCGTGGCCATGGGCAGCTGCACTGAGGCTCCAAGTCCTGCTCACACTGAGACACACTTCCAGTCCTGCTCCTGGGCCTCCCCAAACCTTTGTATTTCATGAGAGTGATTTAAAAATAGTTGTGCCCTTTGATCCTTCATCAAGGTTTTATTTTCTATAAACTGTTTTGATATGTAAGGTGATTTTTCTGAGAGCCTGAGGAAGCAACTCAGTTAATAAAAGCATTATATTCAGTTATAACTGTGATATTGATGAGTGAGATGTAGCTGTGGTAGCAAATATTCCCCATGGAAGGGGAATCCAGCTCTCTTCTCTTCCATACTCCCATGCTGGTACCAAACATCCCCCACAAAAGTGGAGTCCAGCTTTCTTCTCTTCCATGCTCCAGTGGCAGTAGCAAAAATTCCCCATACAAAGGAATTCCAGATCTCTTCCATGCTCCAGCAAAAATTCCCCACAAAAGGGGAGTCCAGTTCTCTCCTTCTCCATGCTCCAGTGATGCATCTGACAAGATGGACAGAGCTCAGCCCTGCACATGCTGCTGACACCCCTGGACACTTCACCTCTGTGGGCATCGTGGACAACACTTTCAGTCACATGGTGTGGAGGGAGATGGTTTGTGGGCGGTTTTTTTTCCCCCCTCTATAATAATGAATTGATTCATCATAAAGGAGAATTTTAATTTCTATTGCTTTAGCAAAAAATCCTTTCCATTGCACCAAAATATGAATTTTTTTCTGAGGCAGCTGCAATGTTTTTTTGACAGACAGATGTGGAGTTTGGTCCTGATGTGCAAGACCCTTCAAACCCCCCCCATTTTGCACGTATTGTTACTTTGTTATCTTTTCCCAACAAACAGACAAAAGGCTCCTTGAGAAGTCTTTTAGCATTTTGCACGAAGAATTTTGACAAAACTACTGCATTTGTCTCTGATAATCATTCTGGGGGGGTTCCCATGCATTTGGCCCTTATCTTTTAATTTTGGACTATTGTCTTTTTAATTCTGATGCTCCATAGTTAACTTTGCTGAAGGTGTTTTCTCCTAGCACCACTGCTATATTTTGTACAGAATGCAGAAAGTCAAGTTCTTCTCATAGCACATTTGTTTGGCTTTATAGTATACTAATAATGCATTATTGATGTTTAGAAAACTGTTCTTCATGTTTGGAAGCTATCATGGCACTTGATTTAGCTCTGCATCTTGCACCCTACTGTAAATTAATGCCATTTTTAGAAGTGACAGAAACCTATTTTAACAACATCCTTAAGTCTCAGTGCACTGGGCATGCCAGGAGTGATGTAGAATATGCCCTCCTATCTTTTTATTTAGAAAAATCACCAGTGATTCATCTTTCTTTGCGAGTTCATGGGAAAAACTAAAAGACAACTAAAAATGTCTTTGGGTGCACGTCTGTGCTTAAAAACCTGAAACTTAAAAGGATCTTCAAGCATTAAAGCACTTACACCTGTTATCTTTGTTGACTTTCTAAAATGCTGAACTGACAGACAGTCTCTCCTTTGTGGTTCTCTGCACCAGTTTTGGTATTAATAACTGTAGCTCTAAACTTAACACAGTCTGCTCAGCCCAAATGCCAATGGATTGGAGCCTTTGAATACTGTTTTTTCTTTTTTTTTAGGTATTCTGTTATGGGTAAAAATGAGATTAAATACCAGTGACACTGAAGTACAAATAAAATCAACTTTCCTAATCTGTTGTAAGTTTCACTGAAAATAGCAAAGCCTGGTGGAAAAGCACTTGTGATTTCCCAGCAACGTAAATCCCAGTCACCCTATCACTATTAACAGGAGATTCTGCTCGAGGACATTGCAAAGTGATCCTACTTGTTTACGTTTCTTATTAAAAACAACCAAGAGAACAAATTTGAAATTTATCTTGCATGTTAAGGACAAGCCTCAACAATGTCAGCATGTTCTCACATTGTGGGGGGAAAAAAAATAGAGAGAAAACCAATTTGGAGTTTTAAAACAGAAGGTATTTGAGCTTTCATATTCACATCAAACCCTCCTTGGTATCAAGTGTGTGACTTGGTGGCAGTGATTAATGCACAATTTACTTGGTGCTAGCAAGGTTTGGGCAGATGGAAAAGGTAGCAGTCTTTCAAATATGCTCTTGGAGCAGGTTTATTTTAGCACTGGGCTGACTGCTCCATCCCAAACACATGCTGAGGTGCTCTGCTGCAGCCAAGCACTGAGCAGAAACCTCAGGAGAAACCAGGAAATGTTGAGCTCTGATGTCACATCAATGCACAGACTGGGAGCCAAATCTGCCCAGTGCCTGCCCAGCTTTCCAGACAGCTCCTTGTACTGTGACATTTCTGATGGCACAGCATTGCTGGGAATGCTCAAATGTCTTTAGCTGCTTCAAGGCAGAGATTTGTAATATTTTAATGGTGGATATCAACAAGAAACAGAAGTTGGAACGTCCAGGCTGAGGCTCTCCTACGAGAACAGCCGATCTTATGAAATAGTTTTTACTAACACAGTTCTGAGTCTGTTGAGACCTGCACATCATTTTAAGCTAAAAAGGTGTTTTTTTAAAAGGGTTTTAAGCTAAAAAGGAAGATTATTCTTAAGATCCAAATAAAATGTATTCAGGGCTGGATATTTCTAGGGATCTGAGGAGAAGCCATGTTTGTTGTTTGTGGTACCCACTGCAGGAAGGATGTCTGAAGTAGCTCTCTTTAAATCCAGGGTTTCACTGGAAGGTAACAGTGAACAAAGAACAGACTGAACAAAGCTGTGCCCCACACTGAAGACACAAACTAACAAAGCTGCACTTGTGACTCTCTAAGTCTAATTAGAAATTTGCTTCAGGAAGTGTGTTAGAACTGACTTTTTCTCATCAGATCTGAGCCCAAGGAGAGCGCTCATGAATCAGAAAAAAATAACATTTCTCTTTAAGGTTTCTGTTTCATTTAAATAGAGATAATCCCTTTGGGGACTCACAGAAATAAAGGCAGGATAAAAGACCCTCAGGTTCAGAATCCCAAGTGTGGCTCTCAGTCCCAGAGAAGGAAAGCCTCCCCCTTGTTTGTATATTGTGTCCGTGTGTGAAATGTTTCAGTGGCTGTTTCAGGCCAGCCAGGATTGACTTCAGTGGATACCTGAGAATGGAACAGGCCTGGGGTTTTTGCAGAACTGCCACAGGTGAGTGACAGGGACACGTGGCTGTAACCCCAAACAGTGTTGGGAAGGCCTTTATCCAGCAGCCAAGTTTACAGATTTTGCAAAGACGTTAAACAAACACTGTAACTTTTAACATCAACACAATTAACTAATATAAATATTTACGCAATTTTCTTTTCATTTCACTCAATGCATATACCACACATGAATCAGAGTTTACCTTAAACAGTTGGCTTTAGGATACCATTATCATTCTTATCAAGAATTACACTTTACTGGAGCAAATAATTTCCTTGCTTAGCACAAATACATCTCCTGAGATTAATACCTGTTCCAAAGGGTCTCAGAATTTGTTCAGCCTGAGACTGAAGAGTTGGTGCTTACAGACAGTTGCCTTCAAGGTTTGACAGACAGGAGTGGTATTTTTCTCACCATGCTCCATCTCCAATTCTTCCAGCAAGACAACAGAAATCTTTACTGGGAAAGTGAGTAAATAAATTCAACAGAGAGAAAAATTGCTTGTAACACTGATCAATATTTAAAGATAAAGTTCACCCCTGGCATCCTTGTGAGTTCATAAACAAATGTAAAGCTGTTTGCAAACTAAAGGAAAAGTCAAGGAAAACTAAAAAGTGTTCCAAGCCCTGGAAACTTAAACTGCTTGTGTGACTCAACCTTATTCACACATGCACACAAAAAGAGGGGTTTTGGCTCCAAATGAAGCATATGTCTTTTCAGTCTCAGGCTAATCCATTAGTGGATTTGGGGATGTTTCTTGGAAGATTGGGTGCTGGATATTAATAGGCTCTAGCTAAGGAACTCTCCTCTTAGATGTGTCTGTGGGCTTCACTGCAGAGATGGCTGAGGCTCTGAGCTACACGTCCCTGCAATCCCAAAAAATGAACATCACCCCCATTTATGAAAAGCACCAAAAGTCTACACGACCCTTCCATGCTCACCCTGCAAGTCCATGTGGGCAGGATGGGGAACCCATCCACTGGCTGATACCTCAGACATGGATGTCCTAACCTTCATTAGTTACTAATGTATTTACAAAATTCCTAGGAGATGCTGTGGTCTCCTTATACTGGTTATATTCCAAATTATTCTGTAATATCTATTTTACATAAGAAAAAATATTATTAATAATAATAATTATTATTATTAATAAGTAAAAAATTCTTAGAGGACTCAGTAAAAGTGGCAGAGAGATAACCTGTTCTGCTATTATAACATTCCTACTCACGTAGTGGAGGTGACAACACTCAGACAAATCGACATATCAGGGTGCTGGACTTGCAGAGCGTTTTCCAGAGTGTCAGTGGGAACAGCCTTCTAAAGGGAAAAGACTTCTGCAGGTGTTGCTGTGGAGAAATAGAGTTCTGCTTTTGGCTCAGGGCTCAGAAGAAGTTGGAAATCAGGATCTCTTGAGCAGTTCCCCGTGCTCTGTAACTTCAGGGCAATTCTTTGCACAACTTGTGTTTTCTGAGCTGTGGTTTTCCACTACTCCAAGGTGGGTGACATCTCATTAGCATAGCACAGCACGAGGTCACTCACCTTCCTTCTGTGCTGCACAGAGGGCAGAGAACCCTCAGGGCTGTTTGCTCAGAATGCCAGGGGAGCCAAGGATCACAAAGCTTTCTGTGTGCATTCATGTCTGAACTGTTGGAGGTGTTGGCTCACTCCAAGTGGCAGGAAAGTAGCAATGCCATGGGACCCATTTGTTCTAGGACTCTTTAGAGAAAACTTGTCAAAAGTGACCCCCCTGTTGTTACTTGTGCTGACTGTGAGTGCCACCTGCCATGTGAAATACAGAGCAGCCTTCTTTTCTGTCTTAAATACTACAGGAATCTCAGGTTAAAGAATGAAAACACAGCAAGTCCAGATTTATCTTTTGTATCTTTGTATATCTTCTATATCTTCAAGCCAAAGGCACAGGACATCAATGGGATTGCAGCTGTTCAAACTCTTGTCCCTGATCTGAGCAGACTCTGGTTAAGCTGGTGTGTGTATCCCTGTTTCCCTGATGGAATTAATATCTTCTGCATAAGTTAGTATGAGTCTATACAAATATTTTAAAAGTCCAATATCATCCCTCAACTTCATTCCATTAGCAGTTTTACAGCATCTAGAATTTGTGTGCATTACTGACAGTGATAATCTCCCGGAGTTAAGTTAGAGATTTATGAATCTGCTTTTGTGATATCTCAAGTCTTGTCAAAATTACCACAATAAATTAAATATGGGAGCCTTATGATCCACTCAAATGAAGCCAACAGTCCCATCTAGTCCCAGAATTCTTAATATAGATACAAGGACTAAGGAAACAGCATCAATGTGGAAGTTGTTTTGGAAAGAAAAAGGAGAAAAATGGAAGCAACTTCTGTGGTTGTACTGATTCTCCTATTTTCTGAGACACTGCCAAATCATGTTTGAAGATACTCAGAGCTTAAAAACAGTCTTTGGGAGCTTGTTGAAGTCTAGAATTTCTTTAGGTGACTAAGTATGGACATGAGGTCTTAAACAGAGGATAAACATTCTCTCTTAGGGTGTATATCTACATTTTCCTTCCAGTTAAGATTTTGGTGAAAGACATGAAGGAAATGTGTACTTCTGTATTAAAAATATCAAGCAGTGACGCAGAAAAAATGAGCATACAAAGCCCATCTCATAGTGGGAGCTTTTCTGCTCATTTCAATTAAAAATGGCTAAGCTTATATCAAAGCAATAAATAACTACATATATATATATTAGAAATAGAAATAGAAATAGATCAGAATATGTATATTCTGCAAGGCCTTGTTTACTCTCCATCTGAGTATTTAAAAGAGTTTTAACAAAGACACAAATTGTCTTTGAATCTATTATGTTTGAACAGGATAGCTTTGTTGCAGAAGAATATTAAAGTCCTTTGTGCAGTGTGACTGGAAAAAATTCCTTAGTAAATGCATTTGAAATGCTGGAAACAGGCAAGATCCCTCAGCTGTGGTTGGTTTTTGAGTCTCTGATGAGAACTTTTGAGATAGCCTCTGACTGGATGCAAATCAGGAAATAAAACTTCGTGTCATCACTTGAGGTTTGTGAGGCAAAACATAGACATGAGTTTGATTTAGGACTGTGACTGCAAACCGCTCTCTTCACACATCCTACAGTTTATTAATCCGTGGATAATACTGACCTGGACTGCACATCTGCTGCAACAGCTGTATCTGCAGTAATAATCATCTGAAGCTGTCTTCAACTCCCTCAGTAGATGTTACCAGGCGATTTCAGGTTATTAAACTGATGTACCCAGTTTACACAGACATAAAAGCCATCTAGATCTGCTTTCTGAACGTCTTCGGACACTGTGAAATGCATCTGGTTTAATTTACTTCTATTTTCATGTTCTTTCCATATAGGCCAGATTCAGCATATCCTATCTGTGATAGCTCAGTTTCTTATTACTACAGAAACATCCAGACAATAGCACAAGGTTTTATAGCTCCAGGCAGCATGTTTGGAATCAGAGAAATAACTGAGAAACAACATGGAGAATGAGGAGAAATATGAGGAATATCTATTTTTAGAAGCTAAAATATATTTGTATATAATTACACTACTGCTTCTATCTTGAGTAATCCATATTCCCTACAAACATGAAAAGGAACAAGCTGGTGCACATTTAAATGTGGTCATCTGGTGTGAATCTTTCAGGCAACTAATTCTGCCATTATGATTAGTTTCCACTCTCACATGCCATTTAATATTGGAGGAAGCAAAATAGTTCTTTGTGGTTGTGGTCTATCCAATATCAGTGTGTCACTGGGAAGTTAAAATCTTATTGAAGCCAGAAATGTAAATCTGCCAGACCTCCCAAGAGTACTGAAAGCTTCTATTTCTCCCTCTGTGCTTTAAAGTGTGGACGAGATAACATCACAGCTTTTGTATCTGGGAAATCTTTCTCTCTGCTCATTTCTAAAAACTTGTCCCTCTTTCAGCTTCTTCTTCAAAGGAAGATTGCTTTTCTGAACCCTCTTGGTTCCTTTTGAGCTTTCCTTTCATGGCTAAATAAAAATTAAGGTGTGCAGATACAGAAATTTTGTGGGATCCTGCCATTTTACCTGACAAGGTCATGTCATTTTATCTGTAGTTTTTTAAGAAAATTGTTTTCAACTTGTGACCTTCTAAATTCCATTTATTAGTGAGGAAATGAAAATGTCTGCAGGTTTGGGGCTTTACATTCTTTTCAGCAAATATTATATGCATCTCATTTTACTTAGGTGATGTTATCCTGGTGAGCCTCATAGAGTTACATTAGGAAAGGCTGGGAAGGAGAAAATAAAGTGTGGCAATGAATTGATAACATCATAAATTATTCTTTCATGCCTGGGGAACTGGGTCTTACCAGGCTAGCAGGGGATTCCGGTGCCTAAACTGGAGTCTGTGAGCAGAGAAAAGGCAAAACCATCAAAGATGCCTGCCTAGGAAAGAAGAGAAATGAAGAACACCTGAGAGGAACACCAGGAGTGTGGTACAGTAAAATAATTTGGAGAAATAATTCTTCACAGAAACTTTAACACAGGTACTGCAGATTAGCAAAGAAAGCAAAGAAAGATCAGGTTTAGCACAGTCTGCACACAAACTTGAATATTTTTGGTCTTTTGCTGCGTATTTTTGGTTGAATAAAGGTGAATAAGTAGCGAATAAATCGGGAAGAAGCTCTTTCCCTGTCATTTTTCCAATCCCAATGTCCCTAAACAGCTTAACACTCTTTGTGTCAGGTTCATAGAGCTCTGCTGCAGAATAAATGAACACTTTGGGAAAAGCCACAGAAGGTTCCCCTGGGCATGCCCTGGCCAGTGACAGGAGGAGATCTGAGTCTGACACAGGGACTGTGCTGATCTTATCCTTGTACAGTCCAGAAAAGGGGTTTCAGTCTAAGACAAAGTCACAAAACTTCCCAGTTTAAAGATTTATTATTTCTTTACAATTATTTAGAGAAAAATCTAAACTTGAATCAAGACAGTCACAGCAGTCAGGTGCTGAGGGAATTCTGTGAAGAGAGTCTTTAAGACATTAGGGATAAAACGACCAACTTGCTCCCAAGAACCTGTAGTTGATTTTCTCAAGTACATGAGGCATAAACCAGCTCTGAGCACAGCAAATCCTCACAGCTGCCATTTGGAAGCTGGGGGCTTGCCAGTGTAATTCTGTGTTTAATGCTGTGAGCCAGTGAGGCAAATTCATGTCTTCTGTGATAATTCCACTAAAGACTTGTTATTTTGATAAATCACAGGAAGCAAAGGTCATGTGTGCTAGGAACTTTGATTTCAAGCTGTTTTGCTCAGGATTTCTACATTTAACTTTACTGCTGAGTTACAGACATTGCTTTGCCTCTCTTTCAGTTCTGTTTCTTCTCTTAACAGTGATTCTTGAAAACATTTTGGTGACTGATTTTAAAATATTTACAGTGATTCTTGAAAACATTTTGGTGACTGATTTTAAAATATTTAATCCAGAGAATTTTTTCCCCTAATATGCTTTCACCTAATCAGTATATACTAGGGAAGAAAGATGAACTGGAACAAAAATTCTTTGAGCTCTTTGGGAATATTTAATATTTAATATTCAACCAAAAATACGCAGCAAAGATGCTACTGTGGACTGGAGGGTTAGATTAGGAACTGCCATTGGTGAAAATTTGGGGAACATGTCCATTTAAATAATCTGAGAAATTTGTGTTAGAGGGATATCATGTAAATTTTGTCATTTGAGTAATTTATTCATTATGCACAGGATGTAAGCAGACAAGTTCCTATCATGATGGTGGTTGTTGATCTCCAGAATACAAGCACCAGTTATTTGCTGAGTTTGGGGTAATTCAGAGGCAATTCTGGGGAGTTACCCCCTGCTGAGGACATTGATCCTTTCCTCCTCTCTTTAACAAAGCAATGCTGGCAAGAAGAGTAAAGCCAGTTGTTTGGAATCTGTAATTAAATTCCCAGTGCTGGAAAAGTTGTATCAGCAAAGGTGTGAGCTCCATCTCCCTTGGGGGTGCAAATGCACGTTGGGTTTGGGCTCCAGCTGCTCCCTGGGGCCCAGCATCACAAAGGAAAGGAGAGGAGCTGATGGAGCCTCTCCTTTTCCCTCTGCCCCTGAAGGCAAGGACCTGAGAGCCCAGATCCGAGGAGGAGCCTGAGCCCCTCTCAGGCAGCGCAGCCCTTGCCATTAGGGAATGGAGCACAGCAGGAACACATTTGGCAATCTGGGATCTGCCTGTAGGAACAAAATGCCATTTTAACCATCTAAAATACAAAAGACTGCAACCAGCACAGCCCTGTCCCTAGGGACTGACCAGGACAGCTTTAGCCCTTTTAAGAACAAAGAAAAAAGAGACCTTTCTGCAAGAGCTGCGTGCCCTTTCACAGGGATCGTAGCAAAGGAATGACTTGTTATTTATTTATTTTATGTCTTCAAATCAGCTTTGATGAGAGGTTCCTTGACTTTTCTGTGGAGGGTGCGTTTCCTGTCTGAGATAATACTGAAGATGAGGACAGGCTCCTTCTCCTGTTTCCTTCCTACAGACCAAAAGGAGACCCTTCCAAAATAAGCAGCCTTTAATCTGGAGGCAAATACAGGCCCCCTTGGTAGCCCTCCTCTTTTCTACAATGACAAGAGCTGCTGCTTGCAGGTAACAGTTTTCTATCTCATTTAATCCTTTCTACCTCCTTACTTCATTTCTGTTATGCCACAGAGGAACTGACGTTTATGCTGCGCTGCTGCTTGTGTATCATCATGGCACTGGGGAGAGGTAAACACACATTTAAGCCAATAAATCAGTATTGCTTCAGCAATCCTTGTTTTATTCAGCGTGGCAATCTTAGAGTACATTCAATTTCAAATGATAGGGTGTTTCATGACCAGTTTTTAGATATACAGGATCAAATTTTGCACAAATATGCATTTGTTTATTTATTACTTTTTATTTATTTATTTATTTATTTATTTATTTATTTCTAATACTGCTAGTATTGATAATACCAGTAATGGCATTATTCATTCTCCATAGATTTCAAACTGTAAGTCACTCAAGAATTTTTCCACTAAGAAGCCAATGTGATATTTCTTGCAGATAGTGGGAAATTATACTGAATATTCATTCAGAGAATGTTGGGATAAGTCTCTTTTAGTTATATTTTTGTACTGACAAGCTGTGAAATAAGACACATTGTTTCACAATATGAAATTCACATGAGATGCCTTATAGGCTGATGAATAATCATTATCATTGTGTTTATTGGCCAAATATTAAGTTGATAGCCTCTAATGAAACAAGGACAGAGCAAAAGCCCCACTAATTTAATGGAAGTGGAGATCCTTTCCCCTCCTGCATCATGATTAACATGGTGCTCGTTGGACCATGGGTTTGAAGACACCTTTTTCCCTCCCCTGTGGCTTGTAATGTTCCTGTAATGTTTCTTTTCTGATGGTTCCTTTCTTCGTTGAAGTTGTGAAAGCTGGAAATTTGTTTATATGGTTTAGTAACATTGTGAATTATATACTGCAAGTTATAACTTTGAAGTTACTTGGTATATTATTTACACTTTTAAAAATTTCTGCTCCTTCATCTGCGATCTTAGCAAAATTCACAGATGTTTTGGAAAAGTGTATTTTACTGTCTCTTCTGCCCTCTTATGGAACTGCTAACACACATTAAAGACTTAATCAACTTTATGCAGTGGGACATTTGCCACTGATTCTGTAGCACTTGGATCAGGCTCCTCCTTTGGAGGGAAAGGATGCCTTATAAAGAGATGTTTTGAACAGGTGAGTAGCACAGAAAAGATAAGCGGAGGATGAGGAGAGGCCAGTTTTTAGCACCTCAGTAAGGATGAAGAGGTACAATTTCCATGTGCATCCTAACAGCTCTGTGTTACCTCCAGGGCTGGCACTAGCTCTGCATTGATTGATTTTTTGGATTGATTTTTTTTTTGACAAGTCACTGTAGGTTACTCTCTCTTCATTTAAGAAAACAGTTTTTTCTTTGTGTCCCTGTTCATGAGAGTCTGGCCATGGAGTTCAGGTTCCATGTAGCTGCCACTTCCATAAGGGCTAAAAGAAGCAATCTCGTTTCCCTGTGAAATTCTCATCCCTTCCCCCTCACTCCCAATTTAGGGAAAACTGGGTAAACATATTGTTGTTTGAGCATCAGCTTCTGCTCAGATTCACCTGCTCAACAGAAGATGAAATTCCAAGCCTTCAATTGCTTTCTGAAAATCTACAGCTTGTGCCCTGTTGTTACAGTTCCCTTCTTCCCAGCTATTTTCTTCTACCATTTAGAGCTTAATTGTGACAAATTGGCAGGGGGGAATGCTTTAATCAGGCAGGGAAAAATAACCTAAGAAAGTCCAGTTTGAAAATAGTGCAGTATAGCTATAAAGCAACTTCAGTTACTAATTCCTTGTGCTCATGGTAACAGGTACTGGCTGTCCATGCAGACCTGAGGGACTCTGGTGGAAATCAGAGCATGAAAAGTGAATTGTTTCCCTACTGCAATATACTGTTGATCCTTGCAAGATATTTTCAGTTGTTCTCTCTGTGCATGTGATATAGAAAATGGAAGCATGAAATGAAAATACTCTGTTTGGAAAAGCTGAAGATTCTGCTTGATAAACAGGGCAAAAGTATTTGTAAGACTTGAACATTCCCTTTTTGGGTCAATGCCTTGTCATTTTCTTTCCTTTGGCTAAAATCTCAGCATGTTTTCAGGCATCCAAGTCATGGCCTGAGCTCACAGAACGAGAGGATGAATCTGACAGTCAGGCATTCTCTCTCCTCTGTCTACTGTCTTGTCACACACATGTGCCCACTGCTTCTGTGTGCTGGTTCTCCGTGCAAAAGACCAACACACGTCAGGTGTTTTGTTCCATTCCAGTCTTCTACAGAAGACTGATGTTAGTCCCTCAAAAACTGTTGAAGTTCAGGTGGCTCCCCTAATTCCCATATTTGATAATGTCATAGAGACAAAAACCGTTGAACGCATTTTGCTGTTGTCCCTCCGTCCATCTGTTCCAAACTTCTGGCCATGATCCTGTCCAGAGTTGGACATCCAGAGAAGAGAGATGCAAAACTGTGTCATTTACCAAGGGCATTTTATCCCCTGTGGATCTCTGGCTGCAGGACTGAAGAGGAGCCAGGGTTCAAACCCAAGGACAGCTCGGAGCCGGGCAGGGCTGTGTCCCTGTTCTCCATGCTGGCACCGCTCTGAGGGCTCCTGATCCCTTCCATGGTAAGGCTGATCCTTCGACTCCTGTGGGAACAGAAACTGAAAAAGGCCCATGCCTGAATCTCATTTCAGAGCAGGATTTATTGTATCAGCTGAAATTCATTCCTGTTATTTCACTCTTCTGATGGGATCCTGATTTACAATCACTTTTTCATAGCACCCACCTCTTTAAGGGCACTTTGATGTACACACCATTGTAACCAGGCTGGGGCCTACCAAAGTTAGTGGGAATAATACTTGGAGCTCTTGCTTTGGTTTCTACCTCTTCCACCTGCACCAGTTACACTTCTGGTCTTACACTGATAACAGTCCTATTGTCTTCTGGGGACAGTTAATAAAATAACATCTTGTTCATCATGAGTGGAAAAGAGCCTCAGTATCTGACCTTTAGATAATTGGAAGGAAGTGGGGCAGAGAGAGAAAGAGGTGAGGAGAGCTCCTAAGGACATTCAAAGTAAAGATCTTCTGTGAAGTCATTCTGAGCCTAAAATTAGCAGTGAGAGCCCAGACTAGTGAGCACGGGCTATGGGCCTTCAGCACTGATGGAAGCTGTGCACAGCTGGGCTGAGTGCCAGGAGCTGAGCAGGGAGCTGTGGTGTGACTCCAGGCTTTGCAAGGAGCAGGCTGCAGTGGGATGGCCTTATTGTGAACATTCTATCTGGGTAAAATCCTATTGGTACACACTGAATATAAATGAGTGCATAATGTGAAGACCACACAATTTATATCATTAAAGATTGGTAAAGAACACTAGTTAGAAACATAAATTATTTTCAGTGATGTCTTTTACTGAAATTGAACTGATCAGTTTCCCAAAATCTAGAGACACACACAAATTTGTTGTCATTTATGGACAATAAATTATTAAAATTATACTATAAACAAGTCATCTTACCCCTGTGGGCTTCATTTTCTTAGTCAGAACCTTTTTCCAGCCGTGCTCTGGAGCAGAGGGAGCGTTATCCTTGCTGTGTGCTGTGGGAGCAGTCTGTCAGTTGTGATCAGACATGCTGCTTACTGCACAGCACAAAACTCAACCTGATGCCTCCTAACCGGGAGAGCGGTCGGCAGGAAGTTCCAGCTGAGGTTCACAGTTCCAAAGTCCACAACCTTCTAATGTTTTCAAGGTTTCATGTGTTTTACACAGGTCAACACATGGTCTGCTTCTCCTGAAAGTTCACCAGCAGTTTAGCAACATCATCAGGGTTAGGAGGGAGAGAAAAGTACGTCTGTGTAAAATGATTATTGGTTTTGTAATTTTCATGGCTTGAACATTTTAGTAAAATCCCACCAGGAATCATATTCTCAGCCATGAGAAGTACTCGGGGTTCCCTTTGAGTCAGTGAAACAGTTAATTTACATCAGGTGAGGATCTGACCTGAGTTTGTTTCAGCTCTGATGCAGCAATTCCTCATCTGCCTTACTCTCACATATGGAATCCCATCACTGCTCTATCAAAGATGTAATTAAAAACCTGCCATAACAAATGTGCACTATGCCCTACCGAGCTCTTGCGCTGACAAACTGCCAGAGGGGAAGAGTTTGATCTTTTCCTCAGTGTGGCTTGCCTCTGGTCCTGAAGGTTTTATCAAAGAGCTGGAGAGAAGCAAGCCCTGATGGAGCAGGAGAGGCAGCCTCAAGCAGTCGGCTGCCAGACAATTCAGCCTTCCCCAGGACAACTGCTGGAGCACCAAGCAAAGATAGGCAGAGCAAAACACTGAGCACAGTTTGGTTTATGGAGATAGCAGCTCCTTTCTGCTGAGATGTGAGCAGCAGAGCTCTGCCCCAGCTGGTACTTCTGGGTGGTCCTCGAGGCTGACTTCAAATAGCGGCCAGGGCAGTAAAACAGCATGGAAGTGTCAAAGACATGAGGAACTCTGGTAAGGTCCTTATCAGCACACAGGCCTCCAGTTTTTTGACCAGCTACACACTGAGGAGGAGCTTACAAGCCACCACTCCTGCCTAAAAATCCTCAGGCAAGTGTGCATACAAAGGAAAAGAGTATGCAGGGCATTTCTTTGAATAAGTGAGTTCTCAAACACAGGAATGATGATCAAATGCTAACAAGTATCTTCATCTACTTCCCAAATGTGTTAATCTCCTACAAAAACACAGCTGATAAAAGCATGCTGGTCTTGAGTGGAGGCAGGCCAGAGGATGAACATAGGAATTGTTTATATATATGAAACATCCAATTCATTTATTCAGTTTCTTTTTTGGTTGTATTCCTATACAAGTTTTCTATATATGTCTTAATTTCACCACTCAGAATAAATTCTTATATGATTATTCATATTATTCAATAAACAAATTTGAAACCAACCTGATCAGAATACATATAAAGGAACCCTTGATGTAAACATGCAGAATATTGCAATTCCCAAATGAATACTTTAACGAAAGTGTAAGAAATTATTTTGCCTAAGGACTGTGTCCAGTGTCCCCAGAAATGGGGATATTTTTATGATTCACTAAGATTTTACATCAGGCCATAAGTGGGCAACAGATTTTATAAAACATATCAGTTATTTACAGCAGGCAGAAACCCTGTGTTGCTTGTGTGGAACAAATTCATTGTTTCAAAAGCATGTGGAAGAAGATGGCTGCCTCTTTGTTTAGAAAATTTGCAAAGCTTTAAAGCAGTGAAGTTTTCTGCTCATTTTACTTGTGAGGAATTGGGCATATATGAGTAAAATAATTTGTAAACTTCAGCACTGTTTTAAATAGTTACAAGACTAAATACTGTATTGAGAATAGACAAAGAGCTATTAAGGAAAAGATGCTTTAATTTAAAAAAAGCATATAAAATCTGAAATTTTAGCATTTCTTTTGCTGACATTGCTTCATATAATTGTTTGAAAATAGATGTTATTTTCAATAATACTGCATTCATTTTAATAACCTTTTTTTTTTTTTTTGCAATGGGAAAGCTTAAAATGTATCCATAGTTCTTTCTGCACTAAAGGCTAAGACAGAAGGAAAAAAAAAATCACCTGGGAATGTTGAAATTCAAAGACCTAAATGTATCTATGACATATTCCAGCTGCATACAAAATGCACTTAATCCTGTACAGAGAACTTGGCATTCAAAGCACCAGCCCTAATAAACAGAGCTGCATGTTTTCATCTGCTGTTAGTGCCCTTCACTTTTTTCTGCTGGGGGAAAGGTTCGTTTCCAGACCAAGCTTTTGTTGGGTGGAACAGCAGAGCACACTCTGTCAGTGTTATCAGTGTCTTTCAATGTGGAACACATTTAACTTGACACAGGAGCAGAAAGAAAAGTAGAAATGGGACTTGTGAGCTGAAGTTAAAATGTACTGAGCTCTGTGATATCTCTCAGGAGCAGAGACGCAGAGGAGAGGCAGTGGCACCTTCAGTGTCCCAGATCATGGAGGAAAAAAAACTTTTGTTAAAATGCACTGAGGCAGAGGCTGGAACTTTGGGAGGAACAGAGTTCACTGCAGATCCTGCACTCAGCAGAATCACCAGAGTCCTTGGCTGGCAGGAGAGAGCGAGTCTCTCCCTCGATCGCTAAAACGCTCTGTTCTCCTGAGACCCACAGAGCGCTCCAGCTCCTCAGGGGCAGCGCTACAGTGAAACCAGAGCTGTCTCCCAGATTTCAGCCTCAGCTTCCAGCGAATCTCTGGCGAGTGAGGGCAATTAAGGCCAATTAGTATAATCATAGCCCTACAGAATGTAAGTCTGTCTCGCCTGAAGAACGGCTTCAGTTCCTAGTCTGGCTAGCTGGGAGCTCAGAGGTTCTGAGTTAATAGTTATTGTTTAGCTTACAGTGCGTGAACTGAAGTTTAATTTTTAGAGTTAGTCCTGTTTATGTATCAGAATATTTATCCCTTGTCAAACTGAAAAAAAATATAAAATACAAAAATAATTTAGGGAGTTTTCCCACCTTGTAATGTGGAAGCAGCATTAATACACATTCAAGATGCCTTTCCAGGTACACAGAGTTATTTTATTATTGTGGTTATACCTTTAGTACACTAGCAGAATTCTGTGTGTTCATAACATTTGTTTTTCAGGCAATAAGGAAGATTTGCTTCTTTCACTGGAACAGAAGTTGAAGTGCTGTATTTTGAAACAATAGAAACAAAAGAGGTTTTCACATCATTATATCTATCTAAAGTAGGCAATTCTTACCTCTGATGGCCTCAAAAAACCAAATTTCAGATAGGCTGAGTGCTAAAGAAATGTAGAAACTATTTTATCACAGCTTCAAATGATCACAGTGTTTCTAGTGGAAAGGTGTATACTTCAGTTTTTCACTAATGCTCCAGCTACTACACAAAGTTAAAATGAAAGTTTAATACAACTTTTCAAACCAGTGAGGAGAGTGAAATAGATTTAAATTCTAGCAGTGCAAGGTGAAGTAGCTTCTCTTCCTTCCAGCTATTTCTCTGTTATGCCACAGGACCAGGAAGGGAATTTGTGATCATGTGCCCAGTCAAAGGAGGAAAGGCAACAAGAACCTAAGGAATGTGTTTGATTATTGCAGTGAATTGCTTCTAATCTAGCACACTACAAAATGCATTAATTCAGTTTACAAGAGCAACATCTTAAGAAAGTAAGGACCTGTTCCTATATGTGCTTTTTACCTCTTTCTAAGGCAAGAAGGAACTTCTGGATGTCTGAGACCATCCTGCTGCTGACACAGGGTTCTGTCCTCCATGTCTGGGAGCCGCCCATGTCCCCCGGACTAAATCTGTTCCCAAGCAGCCCCTCCAGGCCATGCAAAGCTGCTGCTGCACGATGCTGGACTCCTGACTCTTGAAGGTGCTTTAAAAAGGGACAGATGGATAGCCAAAAACGTGGTCTGGGAGCTGATGAGCAGTTTGTGCCGCCTCACAGCCGCAGATTCAACTTCACCAAACAGGCTCTAGGCTCTGGGTGTGTGCCTTTATTTTCTGCAGGAGGGACAGCAGAAGGAAGACAGGAAAGCTGTTTACTCTGGGTACCCTGCCAGCAAGGCTCAGGATCTGTTTGGCCCCACTCTGCCACAGCTTAACAAGGGGTTCTAACACGGCACCATCAGCTACTGAATTCATCCTAAGCCTGTGATTTATTGCAATATTTTCTCCTCTTTAAAGTGACGTTTAGTGGTCCTGCACTAATTGAAGATTAGTAAGAGAATCTAGCCTTAGAGAGGCTAATAACTTCACAGCGTTCATGGTGAAAATAAAAGCTGTCAGCAGTGGAAAACTGCATCATCAGAAATAAGAAAAGCCAGTCTCACACAAGATTGTTTTGGGTTCTTTTTTTAATTATCATGACATTTTTGAGCATGAAAGTTATCAAGGTTAGACTGGTATCCTCAGTGCTGAGGATTAACAATCTATGAGTACTTTTACGTGATACACTTTTGTCTTGTAACAGGTGTGGTCTGGCCTTATGAAATTCCTGTGGAACTCACACAAATAATGTCTAGATCGGTCCTTTGTTATTGAGAAATATTTTGGGGGGTTGAAATTATGCGCAACATAAAGTTTATCTGTCTGATTAGTGAGAGTCAACATTTTTAAGAATGCATTCTAATTTTGCTTTGATTTCTAAAGCCTAAATATTACAACAGTTAATTTATCATACATTCTGCAAATATTTATTTGTAAGCTTTGTATGATTGCTGTTTCATACTTGTTCCTATGCTAATGTTTTGGGGAAAAAGTTGAACAATTACACATTAAGTTGATTTTAAGTGCAATATATTCTTCCTGAGGCCATGATTTTTTTAATTTAAAAACCCCCAAAAATTAGGGACAAGAATATGTGCTGGCTTGGAACCTGAATTTCCTGGCCTTGATTAAAATGAAATATCTCCCACTGATACTTTAAAGGTTTTGAAGTAAAGAATAGCATTTCCTATTTCTGTGGAATGAGGCCATCCCTCTCATAGATGATGGAACCTGCAAATCTTTCTCATTTGCATGGTTTTGTTGTATTTAATGAATGAGCACTAATATGAAGAGCTCTACCTGGACTTCTGTCCTTGCTGCCATCTCCTGTCATCCTACTCCCAGATCCCCTGCAAGGCCCTGAAGCTCTGCACCTCTTAGGGCATTCAAAATTGCTTTGCAGGTCCCCTTTCCACAAAACCAAGTATTTGTATGTTGTATTTGCAAACAGCATTCAAAAGTTTTTATCATAAAACCTAAAAGCTGTAAGCAGCATTTGGTAAAAAGGAAATCTTTGCAGCTTGGGAGACAAGCAAACGAAAAGTGACAAAATTCAGTGAAAACATTTTAGTGTTTCTGAATTCGTTTTCTCTCAGACTTCACAACTGACTAATGGCTGAGATGCAAAAACAAACAGAAAAGCTCCCAAACGTTTTTCTTATGCAGTTTTTATTTAAATGTTTTCGGGCTTGCTTGTGAGCAACACATTTTGTGCACTAAGACGCTGAGTGAACAAACTGTGCTTGACTTGAGATGCTGCTTTGCTGCATGAAGGTGAAGTAATTTACTGGCCATGTTTCCTGCAATGATGTCTGTAAGTGACATAAATACAGAGTAACAATTAGCAGTGCTCAGAGAAGTGTTGACACCAATTCCTAAAGGAGATGATTTGCTCTTAGTGCTGACCTGTCAATAAACAACACTAAACTTCACCAAGAAACAACATGGGTTTAGTGTGTAAGTGCTTTTGTTTGCCAGTATTGCTGTGTATTTCTTTCCATCTGGCCCAGGTCCTGGGGGCTTTATGGTTATGCCCATTGATAAAGGCCAGGTGGGCAAGTTTAGTGAGCTGTCTGTCACTTCTTCAGAAATGGGATGTGGCTGTAGTTGAGAGAATAGTAAGGAAACAAAAGGGGTGGGCAGGGGAGCAGGATTCCTCTCATTCCCAGCCCCTTCTCCTGTTCAAGCTCAGCAACACCTGGATGTTCCCTCAGTAATGCTGCTCTGGGGATTCCCTGGGAGCTGCTGTGAGCAGCAGTAGCCTCTTTCATCAAGAAATATCCCGAGAGTGCTCGGGGAGATGCCTGTGGTAACTGAGCTGTGGTGCCCAGAAAGGGCTGTTTGCTGGGCTTTGTCTGAGAGCTCTCCTCTGAAATGATATATTCTCCTTTTCAGGAAAGGATGTTCTTACGTTGTGAATGGTTTCTGGCTAGATGGCAGTCCTAGTTTGTTGTTTGTAATAACTTTAAGTCACTTTTCCCACAGCTTGCTGAATGCATTAACTCGTTTTTGTACCATGGGAGTCCCTGTCTTAATTATCTCCACTTAATTGAGATAAATTGTGTAGGACAAAAGGCACTTTGTGCTCTTTGTCATAAAATATGCATTTAAAATTTAAACCTGGAATCTTTCCTTACAGAGCACAGATCTTGAGACGTGTAGTAACTTTTGGCTGCTTTTCTTGTCAGGATTGGTATTAGTGGCATCACTATCCTCTTGGACAAAAGAACCCAAAAAACAAAAAACAGATATTCATAAATGAAGGAGTAAGATGCAGAAAGGCATTTAACAAAATGCAATTTCAATGGTGATTAGAATGCACATTTTATTTAGGTCTAGCACTTAACAAACTCGGGTTTTAGCAAAGGAAGCTTTGCCAAAGCAGATTGGGTCAAGCCTATTTTACTGGTTTGAAGATGATGCAAACTCCACTGAAGGAGGTAAGCTGGCACTTGGATTTTCAGTGCCACTGCAGTGAACAGTGGCTATTTACAGCAATGTTTACTAAGGAGTACTTAGGATAACATTTGCTAAGAGAGCAGTGGAGAGACAAAGCAATCAAATATTTTGGTTCCTCTGGAAATGGTCCCTTGTCAGCCTGGGAGGGCAGTGGTCTCAGAGAGAGCAGTAAGGCTGCAGTTTGTTTTATTTCCCTTCTCCACCTTCCCTCCTCAGCCCCTCCAGAGAACAAGTGGTGTCTTTTACTCTGCTTGTGATGAGGAGATCCTTTGCTAATCAGCTGTACCGGAAAGCAGATGATCATTTTTACTCAATAAATTCTCACTGACACTTTACTGAAGGCTAAATTGAACTTCGTTACACATGGTTTACACATTACAGTGATTCCATGAAAGGTTATTGCTGGTAATTCTCCTTTTCTATAGAAATTTGCAGATGTTTCAAAAGTATTTGGAATAAAATGTGTGTATTTATCAATGTTCTATGGAAAGCATCTTAAGAATCTGAATTTTCCTAAGCCTCAGGTACCCATCTATGAATTTTTAAAGGTAATTGAGTGAATTTGTATCTCTCTGCTTGTGAAAATAATTTTGAAACTATGTCTGATTTCTGTTCAGTGGGAGAAGCAATGGATGTATTACATCTTGCAGAGTATCTGACACTGCCCAATGTCCTTAACTCTCTAGTTTTGAAAGCACATCTCAGTGTTTCTGTAGTTTAAAGTTTCCATTCTTTTTCCTCCTTGATTAATAGAAATAATAGATTTCAGGTGTATTTGTTTACTTCGATTTTGAATGTCATTGTATTATTTCAGTGTTTTGTTACCTCTCATTTATTTTGCCCATTTCTAGAGATTTCAATGTTTCTGTGCAGTGTTTGACAAAAGTTCAGGAGCTTTTTAGGCACTGTTAGGTTCAGGAGAGCCTTGCCATCACTTTCTTTAAGAACTGAATCAAGCCCATAGCCTGTGTTTTCACCTCCTCTGAACCTAAAGAACTTTCAAATCTTGATTGTGTGTAAGACTGAACTGAGAAAATCCTGATTGGGAGTCTCATCAAAACCACTGGAAATGCATCATTGTTGTCAAGGTAGAAAGGTTATGAAAAGTGTGCTCTCAGTCCCAACCTCTTTGAACATCTGAATATTCATTTCCTTCTTCCATGGAAATAGTGTGTTTGTAAACAAGCCTTGCTTTGCAGTAGAAGTGAAAATAATCAAAGTGTGAAGTCTTGGAAGTTATATACTCTGAGCAGTATATTGAGCAAGAGGGAGAGCACATCAGTAACAGTTTTCATTGCTGCTTTTTCTAAACAGGAAGAGTAATTAAAAATTAAGAACACTGCTTACCATTATTTTCCTTCTATTTTTTTAATAAAAATACCTGTTCTAGCTATGGTGTCCTATACATTGGATGAGGACTACTCAGAGCAAGAGTGTCACAGTTACTTCCATTATTTGAAAGTTTACAACTCGTTTTAGGTTGTTGTATTGCTCACAATTAACTTTATTCCCTTTGTAAGAAAAGTGGAAAATGTAATAAATATATGCGAGATATACAAGTTAAATTTTCACTTACAATTAGGTGCTTAGCATATAATTGTGGCCAGTTAAGAGGAAGATAATTGGATAAAAGCCCATGTACTAAGGTAGCATACAGGCATGGATTCAGAGGAGAGCTCTGGAAAACACTGAAGAGCTGGCTAACAGGAGCACTGCAGGAATGTTTTGCTCTCAATTAGTCCATATAATTGGCTGGTGTCAGAGCAATACTGTAAAACAGACTTGCAACGTGAGACCCACGATTGAGATCTTCCTTCAGTTTTAGACACTGATTGAGGTCAAATCATGTAACTGGAAAGCTTCTGGAGTAAAAGCAGTGTCAATTAGATTTCCTAGTGCAGATACTACTGCATTTTATTGTCAAAATTATATTAACTTACCTGTTACTGGCTAGATCTCAGTTTCCCTGAAAAAATTAAATGAGGTATAATAGCCTCTTTTTAAAAGGGAACTATTTGGTGGATGAAAACCCAAAAGAAAGTCTGGTTTACAAAACCCATGGGCAAACTGCTGATTACCCAAGTATTGTCAACCTGAGGTTTCAGTTTTGTATTTACAGAAAGGCAAGGCACAAAAAGCACTGGGAAGATGAAGATGGGCAGTTTGTGTGGCTATGTGTAGTCCAATGCACTTAGGGAGCAGTGTGATTGTGTTTTTAAGATAATGCCTGTGTAATCAAGCATAGCACATAATATTGTGGTCAGCATTCTGCAGCTAATTCAACACTCTGCAGTCCTCAGTAGAAAATGAGCAGGTTTATACCCCAGGTAGTTATAATAAACCCTGGAAACCAGTGCACATAACGTCAGGTTGAATAGAAACAAAGTAAAATCAACTGTAAACTGAGAGAGTTTATTATCTTACATAGTTGCTGTGTCTTTAATTTCGTGTTTGTGCTGGAATGGTGGTGTCTGCAGTGCTTTCTGGAGGATAAGGATCCTTCCAAAGGTTTTAAGATCAGCATTTAGTTCTGTGAAAGTCTGGATTAACACATCATTGACATGAGAAAGGCAAAACTGGTTTGGAGTCAGACTCCTTAGAAAACCAGCATAAAAATGAGACTGCTAGCAAATGTGAAACATGCTGTTAGATTTTGGACCTTTCAAAGACATGTATTTTGAGATAAATGTGCAATAAAGCCTGTGTTTAATCTAGGAAGAGGAGCAGTATTCTACTGGTAAAAAGCAGAAGGAAAATAAATTGCATCATCTATAACCTTTGCAGTCATAGGCTCAGTGAACAGAACATCAAAACCAAATGTAAGGAAAACAAGCCTCTGTGTTCAATTTACCTAGTGATATCCGGCCTTACAAGAAGCTTTAAGTATATTCATTCTTTAGCTGCAGTGTGAAAAAATCAGTACTGAGCTCAGTCTTCAGTGGATGAATACATCTAGGGGAAAAAATTGCTCAAAGCCAGATCCAAGGTCTGTCAAAGTGACTGGAAATAGTCCCAGAGACTCCAGGGACTGTAGATCAGGCTCTCAAACATGTAAATGAAAGTTTGATTGCTTTGGGTGAGCAATATTTCTGTTAATCATCCAGCAAAATAGATCTGATTATTTGGAACAGCAAAACAGCTGTTTGGTTCCTGACAGAATACAATACATGTTTCAGCATGTCCAATGTGTTTGGAGTTAGGGAAGGAAGAATCTTGAGATGTTTGGGTTTGGTTTGGATATGCACACAGAGTCTGTGTGTTTGCTGGAGCTGCTCACCCTGCACCAAGGGCGTGCTGGGGAATGGGCAGCTCTGCCAGCCTGTCCCGTGCCAGGGAGCCAAAAGTGCCCAAGCATTCAGGATGCTGGACAAGGAACAAGGAACTGGGGGTAGAGGCTTTTTGGTACAAGCATCTTTTAGAGAGAGCTCAGCTTTCCACAACACTGGTGTAAAAAGAACAGCTTGACTCCAGCTCTGCTGCCATGCAGGAGACTCTCTGAGCCTCTTCCCCCTCTGCCACATCCTCATGAGGTCATGTCCATCTCTGCCGTGTCCTCCTCTCCTGTGCCCTGAGGCTCCATCAGGATTTTGGGCTTTGGTGGCAACATGGAAATTTCCATTTTGGAGTGATGTGAAAATATTTTCCCCTCAGTTTCCTTTCAGATATGTGTATGTGCATGGAAGGGGGATGGCGGAGAGCAAAATCTGGAATTTTCTTTACCTTCCAATCCTGCCCAGATTAGGTACTTCCCTGATCTTGTTCCATGGCTCCATTTTCTCTCCTTGCTGGGTGCTTCAGGATGTAAGAAGTGCTGATGTCCTTCCCCTTAGTAAAATCAGGAAGCTTCAGTTTTGTGTCTGGGAGAGTCTGACTATGGTTAGGCATGGTAAAAACTAGGAGGTATGAAAAACTGATGTGGAGACAAAACTCCCTGTGCTATACTTGCTTGCTGCTGGAAAAAATCCTTACTGCAGGAGGAACACAAAATGAGGAGAATGAAGCTTTCAATGCATAGTTCAACTGATGCTTTATTCTGCTGCCAGTGCAAAATACCAGTGATTTTCTGCTCCTGAGAGAGCTTGGCTCGTAGGAAATGGTGCCTCATGGAGCTTGTGTTGACAAAATATCTAAATTCCCATTTTCCACTGAGGTGAAACTGGCCCAGTGGAACAACTGGCATACCTAGCTCAGAGATTGTGCCTGGAGTTCTGTCTGAGCATGTGCACTCCTACTAAATTAGTCACTTAGAGCTGGAAGGGTGTCTGACAGCTCATGGAGTTCTGTCACAGCTGTGACAGAATCTGCACCTGATTTAGAGAAGTTTTGCTCTTCTGAGAATTCATTTCTCAAACAGAAGCCACCCAGATAAATTTTATTTGATAGCTAATTAGAGTTTAAATAGATAAATATGTATCAAAGGACAGTGGATTAACCTGAGGATATTAAATGAAAAATTGGTTCCTTGGTTCCTTTTGAAAGGACCATAAAAAAACATCACACTGAAGAGAGCTGTCATCTTTTATTGGCCTGGGTGCATGTGTGGAGTTTTTTGTTTGTTTTTTAAGGGGAGGAGTAGAAGTCTTCTTTGGCAAGGTTTCTTTGTCTGAGAATCTCTGATTAGGAATGTTGTGCTTTAGTTATCCTGGTGCCTGGTTCTGGGCCAGGATTTCTCAGGACGGAGGATGTTCCCAGTGGTGGTGTTCCTTTTGCCTCTAGCAATGGTTTTTCCTAATAGGGCAAGCTTATAAGGCTCATTACCATGAAGGGAATAATGGGAAAGGAAGTTTCAGTGGGATTTTTTTGTTTGCCTTTTTTTAAAAAGGGTGAGGGAGACAAAGGATGGAGTTAATATAAAATCCTGCTCTCCAGTTAGCCTAAGAGATGACCTGCAGTTTTTGGAATTACGGTATGTTCAAAGATATGTCACTGAAATAATGTAATGCCACAGACATTAGGCCATAATGACCTAAAAAAGTATGTGTTTAGTAGTTTGCAGCTGGAGTCAAGGAAGGAGCAAAACCGCTTGAAGTGAGCCAGACCCACACATTCTGAAAACCATTATTACATTTGGAGCATTGGCTGGGGAAAATATCCCCAGCTAACAGTGTGCCTTTGGTTTAGATTAAATGTCACAGGATTAGTGGCCTGCAAGGGTGCAAGGAGAGCTTGGACAAAGAATTTCTGATTTCTTATGTAGTTATCAACTGCAATCTGAAAGATCACAACTGTAGTCCCCATCAACGGTGGTCTGGAATTTTACAAGGTGAGGTTTTTGTTTGTGTTTTTAAAGCAAAGAGAAAGGTCTTGTGAGAAAAAGGAATTGATACGGATCACCCAGAACAGGTAAAGGTCTTCTGAGTGTCCTCAAATACCTCCTGATAACCACAAGGTCTACCAAATAAGTATAGCTGTGTGCTCAATAGTTTACTGAATTAGAGATTAATATATGAGTACCTTAAATTTCAAGAGCCTGTTAAGGCCTTATATATTGTTAATCTTGCCTGTGCACCAACTCATCCATGCAGCCCTCTTGGTGTAAACAGCAGAGTGAAGAAGCACGTCTCCTTTGGTGGCACCACAGTTTTCCTGGGCAAAGCCAGGAATTTCAGAAGTATTCATTGTTCTAACAGCCAGGTGATTTTCCTGACAGAGCAAGTACATTTCTGGTGTCTAATTTACCAGTGCTTGGCATGATGTTTCCAAGATTTAACATCAAAACTTTCTTTTGGAGTTGTTCTTTTTATCTTCATATGTTGTCTTACTCTTCCTTAAAGCGGTTTTAGGTGTGCACCTCACAGCTGCATGAATTGCCTGTCCGTTCACTTGATGGAGTCTCTCTGTGCTTGCTTGTATGTGAAACCAATATTCCAACACAGTTGCCTTCTTTGGTGTGAGGTAGGAGCCACCTCTGTCAAATTTGAGGTGTTTCAAAGCACCTGCCATTGCCCTGCTCTACAAGTGAGTACAAATTTTCCTTTGGAGCTTTTTCTGGAGAGGGCTCTGTGTTCTACTGAGCCCTTCAGTTGGATCCAGAGATATTGGCTGAGCTAATAAGGGACCTTCTAGCCCTACAAATCTGGCCTGTTTTCCTGGATCTATTCACACTTATCAGCAGTTATCCCAGAAGTGAAGGTGGTATGTAGAATTAGGTACAAAAGTGCTTCTGATGTGGCTAAAAAACATTCACATTGGCCTTCTTTCTTTTTTTCCCCTGGAATGTTAATGCTGTGGTGTTTGGGTGTTTTGAACACAAAATGTTTTTTGTTTCTCTCACAGTAGTCTGGTCTCCGTATGTTAAGCAATTCTAAGGATAGTCTGTTCCAGAACATCTTTGGTTAATAAGAAGCTGAAAGATAAGCCTTGTGATAACTGATAAGTCATTAGCAGGACTCTAGTTCATCAGATAAGGCAATTAATGGTTTCACATTTCCTAAAAAGTGGCAGTGTCAGGCTGAGTCACTGCAAGATGTAGGATGGAGAATTCTTTTGCTATCCAGTTTGAATTCAGGACAGACTTACACCCCCGTGTGTTTGCTTCTGCAATCCATACGTTGGCTTTTCAATCATTTTTATTGACTTTGAATACTTAGTTGAGGGCTTGTGTTATAAAGAATTCATGTTTCATTCACTCAGATTTTGTACAGCAGGAACTGTTGTTTGTTCTCACTTCTCTTATGTGTGCTAATTAGTGGCCTGTCACAACGGAAAGGTATTTCACTTTTTTCACTATGTAGGTGTTAGAAATATGGATTATGAGTTAAACATCATGGAATCAAGCTATTCCATAACTAGATTACAAATAAAGAAAACATTTTTTCAGAATTCATTCCAAATTTCTTAGGAATTTATTTATACATTTGAAATTCAATTTTTTCAGCCTGTTAGAACCAAAAATTTCACTTACCTTGTATGGCATAAAAGTTCAAAAGACAATGAAGACAGTAACACAGTATAACTTGTTTATTCAGAGTTCTTTGTATTGGTACTGAGAATTTTGCTGAGAATTGTGCTTCGAACACGGGCAGGTTGAAGTGCTGAATCTTTGAGGCAGTGTTGATTAGAAGACCTGGGTCCTGATTTCAAAACACTCATTGAAAAGGACATCCAAGAAATGACAGTTTTGGTGGAGAGCTTCAGTCTTGCAATATTATTTCTAGAAAAAGTCATTTTAGTGAAGTGAGGAAGTCAGGAGAGAATTCTACCATGGTTTGTGTCGGATGGTTTGGCAGGATTGACCGTGTGGAGCCAAGGTGCCACTGCAGCCACTTGGACTTGGTAATGGAACTGGAATCCCTTCTGCAGGGAGTGATTAGGAACAAAGGCAGTAAGTTGCTTTGGTAGTCTTTTTGCTCTCTCTATTTGTGTTGCTCCAAGCCCAACAACGGGGTTTGAAAAATGCAGATGATGACTGGAACTGCAGCTCAGTCTCCCAAAGGACCAGTTGGAAGCTGTGGTCTGTAGCAGGTCCCTGTCACCCGTGAAGGTCAGTGCTCCTTGCTGTTCTTCCACCACCCAGTCCTTCCATCTCCTGAGAAATGTCCCTGAATACTTCACGCTGGGTTTGATGAATGAGTGTTTTATACTGAATAAAATTCCTACTGATTCTTAGTCTTACTTGTTTTGGAAAAGACTGCACGAATGGCACACAAATTCCTTGCTCACAGCAAAGTGAAGATAGAAGAAGAGATAACATCCCAGTTGGATTGAAGGATGAATTTTTAGGCCTATTTTTAACCTATTTCCCTCCATCCATAGGGGTAAGAGCTTACTGGACCCAGCAGGCAGGTCAGGAGCATTGTGACACTGAAGGCTCAATCTACACCTCAGTGCCTCTGTTTGAAACACCCCTTTGGGAATCCTTCAAACACTGTTTTGTACAAATATTGAGTAATTTTTGTATGAAGAATACTATGGCCACCTACTACACTATGAGGAGATTTTCTGGGTACACAAAAATGTACCCAGAATTAATTACCGTAGCTGCTTTAATCCTGTGTCTTTGAGAGCAAAAAATTCCGCCTGGTATTCTGTGTATCAATCTTAAAGTCCAAGCACATAAAGCTTGTCATCTGCAGTGGGGAAAGTGGATACCAATTGCACAAAGCTGCTTCTCAGCCAGTGTGAAGTGGAGCCTGTGTCCAGAGCGTAGATAAAGATCATGCTCTTATTAAGCATACAACTTAAGGAGTTAATTGCAGCGCTTAAGAGAGCTGATAGCATCTCAAACTACAGCCTTGAAAGTGTCAGAGGAAGAATAACAGTAATATGACTGTTTGATTTAAAGAGATGGGAACACATCCTCTGCTGATAAACGCCAACCTCGCTGGTGTTGCCAGAGCTCAGCTTGTTGTGCAAGGCAATGTCAGCAGCTACTGGGAAGAACTGTTTGAAGCCTATTATAGCCGGAGACCACTAATGTATGTCTAAGCATGTGTTAAAGCCCCCTCTGATTCAGTAATGAAGCTACAGCTCTTACATAAATAATAACTTCTTTTTATAAATACTGAGATAATTCCTTTTGAAAGGCTTGGAATATCCTAAAGAAACAGAATACTGAAAGGTGGCAGAATCTGACCTAGACTTTCTAATTTTGAAATGCAGCTCCGAGGGTGATATTCCAGTTTGCTATCACTCAGTCTGTAAAGCACATTGTTTGGGCTGTAATATAATACAGTTCCATTCATCTCAAGTGATGCCTATGAAGTCATTTGCACAGTGTTGAGGGCACTAAGCCTCCTGGTGCAGTGGGTGAAAGAAAAAACAGAAAGGAGCACGGGGTGGATGGAGGTGTTGGTGTTACTAAAAGTGTCTCAGGGTCTGTCAGGTCCAGTCCTGTCCCTGGGAAGTCTGGAGACAGAAGAATAAACACTGGCTCTTAACTCTTCACGGAGCTGAAGTGTACTTACTGCTCTCACTGGCAATTTTACTGCAGAAAAAACAGGAAGGAAAAATAGGAAAATACTCTACTATTTAAACTCACAATCTGTAGCAGCCACTCTTGGGCAGTCCCAGTTTAAGGTTTTTGTGGCACAGATTGGTCTCATTGTTGTCCTGTTACATCAGTACCAGTGACTTGTAAACAGTGGCTTCATCCTGCTTTCCCTGGAAATCAGAAGGGCATTGGCAGAGCTGCAGCTCCTTCCCAAGCTCCTCCTGGGCCAGAGCAGCTGCCCACCACCCTTTACATGAGGCTGAGCAAAAATGCCGAGTATCAGCCTGCAGCAGAAGGGCTTTGAACCTTTTATAACCTTTCTTCAGTAAGGTAACACCTCCTCTTCTAATCAAGTGCCTTCAATAAATTTTGTTCAGCCCAGGACTAGGTAAAAACTAAAAAAGCTTTCTGAAGTGCACACATTTCTAATTAACAAGGGAATCATGTCCTTCATAGGTTTTTTTCCCTTCAAAAAACAGACAAGTCCAGAAATTCTATTTTTATTACGGAGTTCTTTAGGCAGTGATTATTCACAGTGCCTTCTGCTGTTCTTCTCTTTGCATCTGGCTGATCAATTGGTTCAGAGAATTCGCTGGAGCACTGTTGTCACTCTTTAATCCTCAGTATACACTTGCAGGAAGGTAGCAGGGAAGTGCCTGAGCCAACTTCAAAGACTGTCACTTGAAGAAGAAATCCATGTCTTTACCTCAATTAGTGACAATAGAGGCATGCACCTGTGGTGGGGAACTTTGACTAAAAAAAAAGCTGATTTAAAAACCTTTAAGACCCAGGATTTCTAGTCTTAGGTTTGAAGAACTGAGAGAAATGACCTGCTCACCTCTGAGCTGGTGACCTACAGGTGGGAAGAAGTATTGTTAGAGGTGCTGTAAGCAGAACGTAAGGCTGTGTTGTTTTGATGTTTAAGCTATCCATTTCATCTTGATGCAAGAATAACAAAGAGGTGCTCTGCCTGATGAAAGGCAAAGCTGTACTTGAGTTAACTCAGCTACAAAGCTAACTTTTGCAAATATTTTTACAATCTGAATGGTGGAGATGTGTTAATTCAATTCCCAAATCAAAACCCAAGTAAAGGATTTTAAGGCTCCTACTGTCTTTATGTACTTTCTGTAGTCTCTAAGCCCTTTTAAACTGGAGTAACACAGTTTTGTTTAAAAAACTAGTGATGCATAACTCTGTCATTGATTTCAATGGCAGGAGTCTCAAGACATAATATAGTTCAAGAACCTTGATTCTTGTGGGTTGTGTTACCAGAGCGCAGCAAGGTGGTGCCAGGGAAACCACGTGGCAGTGAAGCTCCCTGCAGAACAGTTCATTTGGGAGGTGTTGCTCATTAAGGAGCTATTGACAGCCAAAAGGCAGAGAAGTCATATAAACCATCTTCTGACAGGAGCTCGTAGCAGTCAGCTGCTTCAATGTGGCATGTGCATGCTGGATGTGACTGTTAATATTCTGAGAGGCACAAAAGGAGAATTACAGTAGTGCTGTGTTGCCAAATGGGAAGGTAAGAACCTTCACTGTTTTCTTCAAGTGCTTGAGGTTGGCGGAAATCTCCTAAATGATCACTACTGCCAGATTTTTAAATCGGGCAGGAGGAAGGGGGAGAAGGAGATGGATGACCACAGGGAATGTGACCAGTGGTGTGTTTTAGGATGGCATAAAAATTATGAACCACCGGGGTAAATAGCGTGAAGAACCTCTCTGTATGTTCTAACATGCAGTGTTTGCTATTAAAATGTGTGTTTGTTTCTATAGAAATCAGTGGCAATGCAGAATTCTCAATAACTGCTATCCCTGGGGAGGCAAACATGCTGAGCATGGGGAACCCTGCCATGCACGTGTCTTGGGGCAGTGCCAGAGGAGCCAAGGTGAGGCTGGTCAGTGTCTAGAGCTGTATGGGAGCCAGCAGTTGTTTGAGGTAGATTTTAAATGTTTGATAGGGTGGCTGATCATTGCTTCATGCATACATGCTTACATACGATGTTTCTCAGAATTAGCAAGTAGAAGGTTACAAGGGTGACAGAAGAATATTTATCCAATAATAAAGAAAAGGAAATCAGTTGAAAATACACTTCCAAGGTCCAGTATCTCTTAGAATTGTAAGCCCACAGCACCTTGCACAAAATATTTGGTGTTTTTCAGCAAAGAAGTCTATATTTTTTATGTGACAACTCACTGGAAGGGATAGAAGACTCACAGTGTGAATTAGTGAGTAAAATTCGATTTTATTTAAGCATTAGCTACCATTTGGTGCTTAGAAATCATGTTTGAAACTGAATTAAAATGGCAAAAATGTACAGCATCTGTCGTCCCAAAGAGTTACCAAGTTTTAGAGGATACATCAAAAAGTCACATGAAACTGGAGCAGCTAATTTCAAAATCATTTTCATAATGCCTGATCCATTTGAATTTAAGCAGATGAAGGATAAGCTGAAGCAGGGATAAACTGAAAGGCCATGTCCCTCCATTATCTATGTGACTGGAAACTACTGTGCTTTAGCATCTGCTGTCTCTTTTTTGCTATCTCCCTCTTTAATTTTCCTAAATGGCTGGTGCACTGCTACTGAGATAAGGTATTTAATATGGGAAAGGATTTAGATGTTCCTACAAGACTAGCCTAGGCTCCTTTTTTTTTTTTTTTTAAATGTCATCTTGATTTGTGCTTTTTCTTCTCTCTAAGTGATGGGCATAGGGATTATGAAATGAATCTGTAAGCTCAATTCTACTAACAAAATCCTTGTATTCAGTGGTAACATAAATAACTATTGGTTTATAGTACAATAATTCCAGGCAGCAACCATTACAAGATGCATAAAGTAAACCTCACATTAGGTACAGTACATTACACCTAAAATAGACCTTTTAGAGGCTGTAGGGTTACATATACTTCATTTTAAATAAAGTTACCTAATTTAACTTGTTGATGACATTCTATATATAAAACAATCACCCATAATAGTGCTCCTTCTTGCTCCTTCCATGTCTTGAAACTCATCCTGTAGCAATTCCATGGACTGACAAATAAGAACTGAAGTTTGGTATCTTCCCCAGCAGTGCATTTTTAAGAGAGCAATCCTAACAGGATGCCACATTCTGGCATCTCCACAAATGTTAAGCAGCACCTCCCTTCAGATGTGTTTTGCACATGGCTGGGGGACACCCCTGCACAGAGCTGCTCTGCTGGGTACAGAAAGGTGTCCACACACATTTCAGTGGGATCAGAAATGCATTTCTGCAGTCAGTCTCTCCTCATCTCTGCTCACTCTGCATTGATTCAATTCTCAGGCCAATCTTGGACCTCACAAACAAACATAGAAAAATGTGCTTCAGAAATGCCATGGAAGTACTCCAGCCATAATTGGGTGTTCAGCTGTGGGGAACAGCTTAGAGCCAGCCTGAAGTACCACCCTCAGAGTGTGGTATGGTGTGGACAGTGCCTCTGCATCAGTTTCTGCACCCTGCAGACCTATTCCCACCGTTCAGCAAAACTTGCAAGGGCACATAGAGCTCAAGGGTAACAGGAAATGCAAAGGCATTACAGCAAAGTGTTCACATTCCAAATAGCTCATGTAACCTGAATTCTGTGTTTGTATGTCATGGAAGCCTTCAATGTCACAATCGCCCATTGAGTTGTTCGGCAAAATTTCTTGCTTCAGTCAGTGCATTCCATTGACTTTTATTGGGGAAGGAGAGAGAAAACCATTTCACTATCAACTTCAGGACACTTAAAATTCCCATTTGTTGCTGTAGAACACGTTTTCTATAACATTTTGCTTTACTAATGGTGAGGCATGTTCTGCTATTACCAACACAGATCTGTGACAAAGTGCCCAGGCCACCTCAGATCCTGAGCTGAATGGGGTAGGAGATTTCTAGATGTGGATTCTCACATCTGGACTGAGCAGTGAACAGGAGAGCTCAGAGCAAACTTCCACGGAGCTTCCCAGTGCTGGGAAGGGCAGGGGTGAGAAGCTGCAGGAGTAGCCCAGATGCATTTGGAGGGTGCTAAGCCCCCAAAAGGAAAAGCATGGAATTTCCTGGTTCCCACCTGAACTAAACCCTGTGTGGTGCTGTGTTTCAGCTGGCAGCTCACCCTCTGATGTAACCACCCTACAACTGACAGGCAGTATTAAAAGCTTGCTCAGATGGGCAGAATCACTGAATGATCACCTGTACACAGGTTTGAGAGTGTTTAACCATAGGTACACTTGAAACTCCAGAGCCTGAGTCTTGTAATCGATATTTTAGCCCTTTTGGTTTAAAGTGTAAGCTAGTAGGGCAGATGGTACTGGGCAGGGAAGGATCTGATCCTTGAATAAAGTTTGGAAGGCAGAGAGAACTGATGTTTTGGTAGGCAGAGAGTGTCAGATCCCTGGAAGGAGCTCAGGTCACAATAAACAGCACCATAGGAGTTACTTGATTTTCCTCAATAGAGGGCCACAGGGTGCAGGGTTTACTCCACAAAAGTGTGAGGTTTTTCATAACTGCCTCTATATCAACAGTTGTGTCAGAAATTAAAACTGAGAGTTTAATCTCCTGGTTTGCCATAGAAGAGCTCTTCCAGTGCATGAAAGAAGCATAAGCTTGCAGTAGCCTGTTCTGGAAATTCTCTGGTACCTTTCTGTAGCTAGAGGGAGGAAATTAATGGATGCAGATGATAATTCTATAATATTCTAATGAAAACTTTATTTTTATTTAAACTTAGCTTTTATGGGCTTCCTGCTTGTGAATAACACTTGGTAGGAAAATTATCCTAGTTGTTAAAGCAGTGTGGACAGGAAGATAATTTCAGAGACTTGATCTCAGTTTCCCCCTGGAGGTAGAAAATGAGGTATAAAACATCCACAACTGGAAACTTAAAGGTTGACTGCTACAACCAGTGCTGCTTTTAGGCAATTTCAGGAGAATTATGCTGCAAAGCAAAATGTTTTTCTCACTGCAGTGTATGAAGGATTTTTGTTGTAATGTCCTGGCTCTTTGTGTCACGTGTGATCAATGCCTGAGGCAGATATGGAGTACAACCTCTGCTCCAGAGTGAGCACAATTTCTGCCCTTTATTGAAAATGAGTGTTACTCTCTATTCTATTAAATTAGATGCTGGCTATGTCTCACCAATTTGGTGAGACTTTGCCAAGGTGCTTTTTGCATTTAGTATGGGGAGACTTGAATTTATTCCCCCTGCAGAAGAGGATACAGAATGCCATCCATTACTGGAAATTGGTTGTGCCTCTCCACGCACCTGAGGAACATCAGCTCCATGCTTCAGTTCAGGCTCTGAACCTCTGCACCTGAAAAATATTGGGTTTATGGTACAGTTCAGGCTATGTTGATGAAAATAATTAAAGAGCACTTGAATCTTACACAGTGAAGGCCTCTAGCTAATGTCGACTGTGATGATAATGTAAAATGCTGGGAAGCAAAAATTTTTTTTAAAGTTTTTAATAATCAGAACACAGGGTTTTGAATATTAGACATTTATAGACAGCTCAAGTAACTGTTGTTTTCACAAGAGCAGATGTAAATAAAGGGGTTTTTTCAAGGTGTAGTCTGGTATTGACAAAAGAGTTCTATAGCAAGGTATGCAGGAGCAGTGGATCCAGTTAAGGACTGAAATTGCTATTTACTGTTTCCATTTATAAGAAATTATCACAGGCAATCAGCCATCTCCTTGGCTTTAAGATGAGGCGATTTAAGTTTTGAGGCTATATCAGAAGATAACTCTGGAGACAAGCACTGACATAGATCTCATTTTTCCTTGCCTTGGAGCTGGAAGATGTGTGTGCTCCGAGGAAACCAAACAAACAAGAGCAGAAGAAAAGCCTGGGAAGTAAAACACGAGGTTATGGGGGAAAATGAAAGAGATACAGAAGATCATTTAGTCAAATCTTGTGGGTTTAGTGTAATACCACAAATACAATGCTCTGAGCGTTCTGAGGCCTCCTTCTTTATAGTTCTACACCACATGCTGAATTTTCACTGCTGTGGTTGATATATCTTGGAGTCACCTTGATCTATTTTACAGCTTTATTTCAATATTTTATGCAGGTTGTTTGGGTCTTTTTGGCTTTTATCTTTCTGTGATGGTAGAGATAATGTTGGCAGAACACAGAACAGTTAAAACAAGATGCACTCTCAATCTTCATGGAAATTCCAGTTATTTTTTGCTTTTGTTGCAAACTAGTGTCGAAATTGTTCAGAAAACAGCACACAGGGCTGAACATCTTTAAAAAAGCTTTGTCTCCTGTTGAATTAATTACCAAGAAAAAAGTAAGTATGCTCTCAATTTTTCTCATTACTGCTAATTCAGGACAATATTTTATTGTATATTAGTAAGTAGAATAAAATTTCAGTGAAGGGATAGGAAAGTGTCTTAACATTAGAAGACTATAGGTCTCAAATTTTCTTTGGAAGTTTGTGTCTTTGCCTAGGAAAAATAATAGAGTTGCATCAGGATTCTGGTAAGGGTTTTGTGCTAGGCTGTCTCAGGGTGTGTACTCAGTCTTCATGCTGTTGAAATTATTGAAGCTCGAACAATTTATACCTGCAGTGCACAGCTTTTCTCTTGAAGTTTTTGGATATTCCCCTGTAATTTCCCAGAAAAGCAAATCTTTGGAATGCTGTGGGGTTGTGTTCTTGCGTGGTATCTGAGGAAAGTGCATCTCAAAAGAGAAGTCAGTATTTGTGACAGGATAACATCAGAGCTTTCAGCATGAACACTGTCCTTTGCTTGTGCTGGGGAATCTAAATGCACATGAGCCTGCCACTGGGACCTGTTCTAGCTGCAGTAATTAGTGTAAAGGCTGAGGGGGAAATGAAAACTGGACATGAGCAGTCTTGTTTTCCCAGTTAACCCAAAGTCAGAGATCACAAAAGAAGGAGTAGTTACTACCAGTGTGATTCAGACTGGTGGGGAGGCTTGCCTGTGGTTGTTCAGATCTTCTGCTATTATGATTCTTCTGGTAAAAGCACATGAAGCCCTAAAACCAGGTAAGTTAGCCTAAAGTGCAGAAAACAGGTTTATTTTTCCTGTTAAGTAATTCACTGCAGTAAGAGAGCAGCGAGGGGATTAAGGTGGTTTGTCATAAAGATTGTAAATACTCGTGTTCACTTTTGTCTCATTGATCAAGTTACAGACTCTATCCTATCCTGCCCTTTTAGGTATCTGGTGATTATTCTTGAAAAACAAGCTATTCATCTTTGTCTAAACTACTTACCTGTAAACTTAAAATAATTTTATCCAAGGGGGCTTTTGAGCGCAAACTAGGATTTGAAAAACCACTGGTTCACAATATTATTAGTATTTGCAGGAAGCGGTTCCCAGAAATATTTAGCTGCAAAATGCTGCTTGTTCCAAGCGTTTTATTTGTTTGTGCATTTTGCTTAGCATTTGTTAGCATGTGAGTTTTCAGAGTCCAGCACTAAGGCAGAAAAGGACAATTGTTCTTCAACTGTTGCTATTATCTTTCTTGAGATTTCCCATTATGAAATGCCCTTAAATCAGTGTCTGTCAAAAAATCAGATTAGTACCTTATTAGGCCTGTCAAGTTTCATCTTCCAAAGTGTTTTGTGCCAGATTTGGATTTGAGAATGAATACTTAGAGTATTAGAAGTCAATATATGATACGATTGAAAGCTCTGTTGGGTAATTACATTTTTAATTTTGAATTTGTTACCCTAACAAGTACAGTAGGGCACAAATGAAAGGTTCTAATATCAGAAAATTTACTACATGATGTCATGCGCTGCATCCCTCCCAGAAGAATTCGTGTTAATTGTCACAGAGCCTTGCCAAAATCCTGAGCAGTGTGCAGTAATGAAATCCTAATAGCAGACAGCTGGGTTTAGAGGCACATACCCAATGTCTTTAGCATTTTCCAAAGAAGTTACTCCTGCAAGGGCTCTGAACTCTTGCCTGACCCACTGAGGGAAGGGATGCTGCTCTGCCAGCAGCTCTGCAGAGCTCTGCAGTCTCTGCACTTTATTTGTGGAAGGAAAAGGGGCACTGGATCCACCTCTCTCCCAGTTTCCCTTAATGCCTGGCTGAGCCCAAGGGAAATGTCTGCCCCTACGTTAGACTGAACTGCATCACAAATTTCTAATTATCCCTTACCTTCTATTTTCCCAGGCTCCAGCTCTGGGAAGACCATTCTCTGATGTGTTTTTATTTATAAATGGGTCATTTCCATGTGGCTTTGTCCTCTCCAGTTGGCTTCAAAACCCAAGCTGTGTGTGGAGTCAGTTTTCTACCTCACTGCAGAAATTCACTCCCTCTGTTTCTTAGGGCAAGGAACACACACCAGCAAGCATCTTCTTTCCTGAGACTGATTTGTGGATCATATTTGGAAATTTTGTGAAGTCACCTCCACAGCTCACAGTCCCAGACAGAAGGGAAGCTGTGACCATTCTTTTTGGATCCTTAAAAAACCCCAATTGTAATATGCCAGTCCACCTGCTGGTGCATTGATGTTATGGAGAAGTGTCAGGTAGATGCAGGTAGATGTGTCCAGTGGTATGAGCATCCATTCATAGATTAATTCTTTTCCTATGTTTGGAATTTGATTTCTCACTACCTGTTTATCACCTGAGAGTTAGATTAGTATCTACAGCCCTGTATGGATCTATTTGGAAGGCCCGTATCAGTTTTCTGCTGCCAATCCTTACCTATTGATGTGCTGATCACACCTGGGATGAGACTAAAACCTCATACTCCAAAACACTGATGTGAGCTGTCCACCCAAGAATAGTGACAGCTGTCCCTGCAGGGTGAAGCTCAGTGGAAAGTGATCTCAGGGGATGTTGGCACTAGCAGGGAGAGGTCCATGTATCCCCTGAGACTACTTTGGCAACACTTTCTGTGCTGGAGCAGGTGAATAAAGATGCAGAGCGCAGCAGTGCCCTGAGGGACTGTGTGTCCTGGATGGAATTTTGCACTGGGTGTTGCACAAGGACATGCAGGTGCAGGCTCAGTGAACCCCTTGTAGAGGCGGTGGCAATCCAACACAGGCATGACTCCTGAGCAGGGAAAAGCCCCACTGTTTCCTGCTCCAGAAACAGAACTGACAGCCCCTGGGGAAGAAAACCTCTTTTCATATGGTAGGCCAAATGAGTCTTCTGTTTAAACACCAATAAGTACAGGGCATAAGGGGAACTTGTCAGCAGGATGGTGAAGATCTGTGTGGGGGCTACAGATTGTGCCTTGCCTTGCCTTGGGGAAAATTATGCTGCTGAAATCAATGGCAATGCTAAATAAAAATGCTCCCTGGGCATGAATAGATTTCTACAGGTCCAGTAAAATATTTGAGAGAGACAGACAGACAGATAAATGGATAGGTGGGAATATCTGATTTTTTTTTTTCCCCATTTTCTGAGTAATAGGTGAGTATATTGTACTCTGGGCAAATCAATCCCTTCCTACACCACCTGCACCAAAACCTGATGGTTTTCAGCCTGTGACACCTCCAGGCTCTCTTCTTTAACGAGGACAACCATCATAGTTTTCACACACATTCTGCATGTCCAGTCAGTGCACATGCAAGGTAGAGCAATAATAAATCAGCTCAGACAGAAGTTTTTGCTACTCCTTCTTTCCCTCTATAATGAATTCCAGTGTAAACCTGCCATGTTGCACATGTTGTTCTAGCCATGCACACTATCCTGCTTCATATTTTCCTTTTGACATATTGGTAAATGCTCAAGCAAAACCATATTAAAGCAGGGAATGCAACAATTACTTTCTAAGAGATATCCCAAAATGAAAATGATGAAGCAGCAACTCCACTGTCAGAAGCTTGCTTGGCTGTATAAACAAAAGTTAATATTATATATCTCTAAATTCTGACTGGGTGGGGGAAGAGTGGACAGGTCATGCTGATTAGTTTTGCTTTTACACAGGACCAATCAAGCTGATTTTTTTTTTTTTTTTTTTTTTACACAGCACCAATGTAATAATTAGGAGCAGTAGCCAGATAGAATGAACACACACACATAAATAAAGGGAACGATTTTCAGGAAAGTGAGTTATAAAAGGCAGAATAAAAATGAAAAATTAAGTCTATTCAGCAGTGGAGGATGGCTCCCAGCAACTGGATAGAAGGAGTAGAAAAGTGGCTGCCAAATAAAACTGAACTCTTCTTTCCATTGTTTTGATGTAAATATACATATACATGAGTGGATGTGGAAAGTATGGCACTTACATCTCCTGTGACAACTCCAAACCAATATGGGTGTTTGACACGGGGCAGGATCATCTCCCTGTGCTCCCATTGGATTTCCACTGTGTGCTGCCAGTGCTCCCCTGCCGCTGTCCTTCAGCAGGTGCACGGGCACTGCCTGGCCATGGGGCTCTGCCCAGCTGGAGCTCCTGGGCTGAAATGGTCAGAATTGGGCTGGAGTCAAAGGGCTGTGTCTCCTTGCTAAGACATGGGATGGCAGCTCTCCGGCAATAATATAGCTTGGATTTTAATTTTTCTTTTAATTTATTTTAAAATTTTAAATTTTTTTTTTTTTTGACAGCAGGGAAAAACACTGCATCCAGCTTACTAAAAGAGGAGATTGATTAAATTCCCTAAATTCCTTTTTTGTAGTAAGTTCAGTAGTACTTTTACCTCTGTATAATGTGAAGTATATCTTTGCTTCAGAATAATCAGTGGTATTTTGATAAATTGGAGGTGGGGTCTATAGACTTCCCAAATGCACTGTGATTGTCTTTATCTGATTTCTCCGTGTTTCCTTACAAACCAGAGCAAGGTCTGGGAATACAAAAGAGACTTGCTGTGAGAGAGAAGAGTGGTGCAAAGCCCCAGCTTTTCAGCAGAGCTTGCAGGGGCACATCCAGCTGGAGCTGTGGCCCTGAGTGCTGGATCCTGGCAGGGCAGGAGCCCAGCTCCAGCAGCACCCTGCCCGTGCTGATTATGACATTTAAAGTCCATGTGGCTGTCAAGGCCTTCCAAATGCATTGATATGGGCGAGCTGGCAGCCTCTGGGGTTGGCACCCTCGCCACATGGGTGCCATGTGTTCTGTCAAACCTGTGCCTCTGCAGAGGGATTCCCTGGCTGTGCTGAAATGTCCCATGTCATGGGTCAGCCTTGCCACAAGAATTCAGGAATAAATTTCAATGTCCTCTCCAGTGTAGGTTCTGGTACATTGGTTTTCCTTAATGAGCCAAATATTGCCATCTAGAACAAGGAGTTTTTCCAATCCCCTCACTGCTGAGAGCTGGTGGAATGAGAAGGAACAGAAATGACCTCTGGAGTTTGTGCAGCCCAATGAGCTTTCACAAAGCTTTCAAATGCCATGAGTTCCACAGAAATGACTACAAATAATTGCCTAGGTTGGCCTGACCTCGGGTTGTCTGAGAAGATGATCTGATAATGGCACGAGTGACTGGTTCTGCTCTGAAGTTGAGATCCCGTTTAGGATTATACTTATTTGAACTCTCTGTAATTTAAGAAGAAAGCTTTCTGCATGCACCAGTACTGGAAACACATTCTGAACACAGAGGTCACTGATGTGGTGGTTGAAATCATCATGAAATAAGTCACTTGGGACACGAGTTTAAGCAGAACTGAAAAGTTACCTCCTGCTTGACAGTGCAGTTTTCTTTCCCTAGTCTCTCAGCCCTGGCCGCAGCTGCCAAGTTTTGTATTAACTCCTCAGTTCTGCAGAGTGAATCAGGCAGATCCAGCTCTGCAGGAGCTCAGCAGAGAGCACTGCACCCTTTGGGTGTCATCAGCCTGAGAGCAGCCTGCAGAAGGGCAAGTTGGGCATCACCTCTTTCCCTGGGGGCATCCTTGCCTCCCTTCCTTTCAGTGGCAAGTGGTGTGTGTTTTCAAGAATGACTAACCCGTTTCATGCAATGCGGTTCAAGAAAGAAGTATGTATTAAGAGAAACAGCCTTTATTACAACCTTGCTTAGTCATGCCTGTCTTTTTTTCCTGACAAATTATGAAGAACAAAACTGATTCAATGATCTTTAATACCTTTTCCAGCCCTAATGATTCTATGATTTTTTTTCCCTGTAATTTCTGTTTTGCAGAATGCACAGTGCGAGTAGTTCCATTACTTGCTGTCAGTCCACCCCAAGGTACTCAGAACTCACAGCTCTTCATAAGACATGATCTTGATATGTAATAGAAGAATTCTTTTGGTTTTGATGTGTCACAATGCCCCCGGTCCCCCCAAAAAATGAGAAATTGGGGTTTTGACAAAGCTGTCAAAATCTCCAAATTGAGATATTCTAAAAGACCCTCTCAAAGGAGAAGAAAAGCACTGTTAAAACACTGGATTTGGTAGCAGTTTCTCAAATGAGCCATGTCTGTGACTTGGTGTGCCATTGCTGCAAATTTTTGGGTTTTCCAGCAAATAATGATTTATAGATATTGCTGTAGAAAGCAGCAGCTTAGGCAATGTGATGAATGTGCTGCTGGGAGTGGCATAAACCACTTCAAAATGGCCCTGAGCCCAGCAAACAAACAGGACTGATGCTGCCAGTGGAGGTGTTTGCAGTTACTGGTGGTTGTACATGCGGCAGAAAAAAGTTTGGGAACTCCCTGGCTTGGAATAAAGAATTCCCTGAAGGTAGATGGTCTGTACAGATTAACTGTGGCCTTAGCAGGCCAAGCTGTTAATAAATTGTTTTGTTACTGGTGCCATCTGAAAGTCTTTAAACCTCATACAAGACTGAGAGAAAGCTCCAGAGAGATCTGTGTATTATTTATGTATTTTCATTTCTTCCCAAATGATTATAAAAATAATATTACTGTTTTGAGTAATCTCGTAAGAAGCCTGTGAAAGCTTTAGTTCTTCCACTTTGCTGCCTTCTCTGCTTAGCCTTTCTTGGCTTAGCCAAGAGTAATCTGTTGAGGGACAAATGCAGATTTGGGGAAGCCTTGGGGCTCATTTCATTGTGGCTGTAGTAATAATACAGACCATAAACAGTGTTAACTGATTTATCATAAGCAGAACCACTTGGGGGGGCGGGGGCAGATTTAATCAGATTTAATTTTTAATCATGGGGTGACTGCAAAGGCTTTATAGGTGTGAAAGAGGGACAGAAGAGGACATGCACAGTGCAGATTTCAGCTCTTCATCAAGTGTTTGGAATGTATTGGCTGAGATTTTCAAAATAGCAACAGGATTCAGTCACGTCTTCCACTGAGGTGTGATGGGCAGTAAGTTTAAATACCGTGCATTCAGAAAAGGGAAAAAAAAGATTAAACATATTTTCAATCCTTACCAAAGTGTCCCACGGTACACTGGTGTGAGGAGAAGGAAAAGACAGGTGAGATCTACTGTATGGCTGGGCAAGCTTCCAAGAGCATTAACATTTTATTTTAAGAGATGAATAAAACCCTCCAAATTGCTGTAGACTTGGCAGGTAAGGGTTGTTATGCTTCGTCTTGCCTCTTGGCCAGAAAGCTCAGGGAGTGGGAGCTTGCCAGATACAGCAGTCTTCCCCACTACCTGAATTTAATTTAAACCATTCTGTGCAGCCCTGATTTTAATCCTTTCATTTTGGTTTTGAGTTACCGCATATATGGCACAATGGAAATATTTTTTTAAGACTTAAATTAGAAACATATTTTAGGAGACAAAAAAAAAGGGCCTGTCCTTTATGCAGAATGAAACATCTTTAACTGTTAGATGAAGTAGAGCCATTGGACCATTTTACATGAAAAGTTTGATTGTGAAGAGAAAAATATGGATTTTTTTTTGTTTCACTTTCCTTCTTCCAGTTGCAGACATTGCACAGTGTTTCTTCAGGGTGGACAAAAATAAGTTTCTGAAATAACTAGAGATAGGAGTAGGATGTGTCAAAGTTAAAAAAAAAAAACGGTGTGTTCATCTTTATTTTTGCAGTCTGCATGTAAAAGTAATGGCGGGTTTTTTAAAATTCTACTGAGATGTTTTTATTTGCCATAAATTATGGCAATGTTTTCATCACCTCCAAGAGCATGTTTCCAGGATATGCCATCACACTGCTCTAAATACAGTGCAGAACAGGAAGTATAAATACTCAATCCAAGTAAAAGTGGTGGAAGGAGGATGGGTTGCTTCAGTTTTGCTGCCCAGGTTGGCCTTGTTTCTTCCACAAGAGAAAGTAAGAGGCCAACTCAATAGAGAAAAAAGGTAATTTTTTTCCCCATTTAAAAAAAATATACTCAGGATGTTTTTGGAGGCTAGAAAGTCTAGAAAATTCAGATCTGTATGGAACTGCCAGAGCACACGTGTGAGAAGCACAAGGGAAACCTGTTGGAGCACTTATCAGCAATTCACCTTGAAATAGATGGAGGGATGGATGGATGGATGGATGGATGGATGGATGGATGGATGGATGGATGGATGGATGGATGGATGGATACATGGGGTGGGATTTCAGAGATCCTGGCTATGGCTCATCTATGGAAAACACAGTTGGAAGGTGGAAGAGTGTGGTTGAAATGTGCAGATGACAGGATTCTGGTCCAGGAGGATGGGTGTGAGCAGAGTCAGCACCCTGACTATGACTTGGCATTTCACAGAGCATGAGCACCAGTCGGGCTGATTCAGTGTTAAGGATGGTTGGAGGTCTGGAAATGTCACTCAAGGCCTAAGTCAGTGCAGTGATGCTCATTGCCTTGTTGTGAATAATTCCTAGAATCAGATAAACATGGGGGGGGGGTGTTAATGCAGATTTATTAGAAAATAAGACATGTGTTAACGTAATTTATGCACTTTTTAATGCTTATACGTTGGCAGCAGAACTTAGAAACAGAAAGGAGTATTTGCTGGGCCACTGTGGTCAAAGGACTGTCCTCAATTCTTTGAAGGATCATTTAGGGCCAACTCCAGAAAAAAATGTGTCTGAGCACTGAGGCTGTGGGGACACACCTTGATGTATAGCACCAGCTTCTCTGTGGTCTAGATGCCAAACTGTTGGTCTGTGGGGTTACCAAACTGCTGGTGGTACTTGTTTCAGCACAAATATATGAACATCTGACACAGTTTTAGAAAGATCTCTTGGAGAACTGTGTCTTTCAAGAAATCCACATTAGGAGATCTGATCTGTTTTTTTTTAATTATGTGAATGAGGCCACTGGAAAAAATGGCTTATTTCTATTGGGCCTGGGAAATGGTGCAGTGAGCAGATTGAAATGTGGCTTCCCTGAGTGCTGGTATGCAGAGAAGGTCATGAAGTCACCCATGGGTGTTGGCCAGGATCACATCTGACACGGTCACATTTAAAGGCAAAGCAAACTGCAAGAGGGGAAGGAGCTGGTGGGGTATCTCTGGTGGAGAAAGCTTATCTCCAACATGCTGGCTACCCTGGCAAAGTGCAAAAAGGCCAATTAGTTCTGCTTCTCCTTCCCTTCCTGTTGTTCCCAGCTTGGGTGTGAGCCACTCACAACTTCTTAAGGCTTTGAGCAAGGAGCTGCTTTTTCTCAGGTCTGACAGGAAATCATTTAATAAGCTGGGGGGAGGGAGAAGCTTCCTGCTCTAGTTAGTCTCTACATAATTCCTAAAATAAAAAGAGAAGCCAGTTCAGTGGGCCAGACCATCAGCCCCAGTGTCCTCACGCATGCTCCTCTAACTGTGGAGATCAACCCAAAGTGATCACACCCTATGGATCTCACCTTCCTCTCAGCTGGACCCCTAAAATTCTATCAATTCTATCCCCTAAAAGCTATCAATTCTTTTTAAGGATGAATAAGTTGAGTGTTTTCTTACAGTTGCATATGATGCCCTAAGTTTTAGCTTCTATATTTTCAGATTCTGTGCTGTTTCAGTGTGTGCTTCTGTGTTACATATTAAGTGTTCATAGGCTCTCTTCACAGAGTAGGGAGACAAAACAATTCCCTTTCTAGCTTGGGACCAAAGACAACTGATACAAATTTCAAGCCCAAGAACAAAAACGACAGTGAAGTGAGAAGGAAAACCAAGGAGGGTGGGGCTTCATAGCCTGGAGCTGTAATTGGACAATTAACTCCAACATGCTAATGGACCAAAACTTACCGAAGTGTGAGATTTCGTGATCAGTTGTCCATTCTGTGCCCATTTTGGGGTTACCCTGGCTGTGGCCCAGCCAGGCTCTTGTGCTGCCCAAGTATGCCCAGTGAGGCCTTTTAATAAATACCTGCTTTATCCTTCGGCTCTGTCTGGTCTCTGTGCCAGGTCATCTTCCAGAAGGCATCACATGCAGTGGAAGTGCTCTCAAGGCTGTGACTGTGGAAGAGCTTTGTGCAAAGGGGCTGCATCGGGACCTCAGGGCCACTTGGAGCCTCACAGACACTGGATGGCAAACTAAGCTCAAACAAAGCCTATTTTGCATTGCACAGAAAAAATGCAATTGAGATTGATGTATCTTTGTCTTGTCCCACACCATTTAGTATCAATACTTAACTTCATTACTTTGGTCTGTGAATCAAGGACTTCATTCCTTTTAATCCTCAAGACACCAGGATGAATGCCAAGAAATGCACCCCATGTGTGAGTGCCAGGGGCTGAGCAGTGCATGCCCGGGTTCAGTTTCAGGCTGTGAAAATCTGCATAACTTCCTTGTGCTCCCTGCCAGCAGCTGGGCTGCCACTGCAGTTACCTGCCCTATGCTTCACTCTGGCACTGACTGGAGCAAAGTGTCTGCATCCACACACCCAGGAGAATGGGGCCAGAAAGTCCAGATTCTGCTCTGGACATGGCTAAAATGCATAAGGCACTTACATTTATCTTACTGGTGCTTTTGGTGTATTTATCTCCAGATTTGTAATTCAGGTCTTATTCTCTACCAGTAAATTTGAAATACACTTCTGAATTCACTAAAGAATGTGTGTGCTTGTTTAAAGTTTTGTAAAAGTACTGTTTTATTGATTTGAGTGGGTGAATGGGAAATATAAATTTTGTCCAAAAAATGGTAAATTTAAAGTTTTAATACTTTAACTGTCGTGCTAAAGAGTTGCACAAAAAAGTAGTGTATTTAAAAAAAAAAACTCGCTAGATAGGATTTCATATTAAAAGTGGTACTGACTAAATCTGCACTGTTAAGGGAGAGAGATATAAGCTCTGCTGTGCTTCCAAGTACATAAATAGTATTAGTCAATAACTGAATCCTTTGCTGAAGACCTGGCAGGTTTTTTCTGATGGTAGTGTGTGTTTGTTTCTGGAGCAGACATCCTCACACTGCTGAGGAGCCTCTCAGAAAGCAAGATATTTCAGAGGGGTCCTGAGGAAGGATGTGACAAAGTTCTGCAAGCTGTGACATCTGGTGGATGGCCTGGTTCCAGTGACCCAGGGCCCCTGTCAGGTACAGTGATGAGTTCGGCTTTATTGAGGTCTTTAACAAATTTCAGATGACTTGATTAAAATCATGAGAGTGCAACTTTGTCTCTGCTGGGAGTTCACTTCTTTGTGATGCAGTGGACAGCACAAAACATTTAGGTGCTATTTGGATTTTGCTAACTGGTTACTTGACAGCACTGAAGGATTACAAATTCGTATTCTTGGAAATTGGAAAGAGAAGTTTCAGAGGCCAGAGGTGTAGCATACATTGTTACATTTTGCTCTCTTTCTGCTTTCCCGGACAGATGTGTTTATTCTTGTATGCTTGTACATCTGCATTTCTATTCTTTAATCACCAGGGTTTTTTAAAAATCATGGCATTCCCATAAAATGCACCTCTGTGCAATATATTTTACTGCATTTATTTTTTTCATTTTCTACTTCTAACAAGAGCCAAGAACCTCACCTTTAAGTGAAATAATTGATTCTTTGCAACAATAGAAATTGCAGTCTTCTGTGGCTCCAAGAGTGGAGACTTTCTTGAAAGTACCAGAAATTGCAAGAACGAAGTAAAGAAAAATGGTTTAGTAGAGTTCAATTCTTTAGTAGGACTGGAACTCTGAGGCAATCCTTGCAGTGGTGGTTGCAGTGAGCTGGCAGCAGGAGCTGAAAAAGAAGGTACAGGGAAAGCAGCTGAAAAATCAACATTTTTCAATTAAAAATAAACCTTTCCAAGCCTGTTTCTGTTGGTTATATACACTTCTGTGTATATGCTGTTCAGAAGTTACAGACTGTGCATCCTTTATGATTTTTCCTCAGTCATTCCACTGAATTTTCTCTCCTGTTATTTGTTATTGCTGAACTACTCAAGCAGGGGAAGATTTGTTTGCTTGATTTTATTTTGTTTTCCTCCTGAGATGCTCTGTCTGGAATTTCAAAGCAAAGGAAAATTTTGGGTGCAACTTCCCTGGCAAGGATTGGTGTGGTTATTTCAAGTAGCTGTGGAAAGTCGATCAGAGATATAATGATTCATAATGATGAGGATGTATCAATCTGCCAGTAGTTTGCCTGGGACACAGATACACACACATGCCCATTGATTGAAATGTCTGACCTTTTGTGTGCAGGAAAATGTTGTTGATTTTATCCCATGGCAGTGTCAAAATACCTCCACCACAGATTTGTATAACCTGTGTTTTTTCACCACACTTTCCTTATTTTTTCCTGAACTAAATTCTTGTAAGATATTCTCTTCTCAATATAAACCCACTGGTCTGCCTTCCCCCTTAACCTCCAAGGATTTAGTTTGTGAGTGGGAAGTTTAAAAATAATTCCAGATATGGCAGAACAGCCTGTATCCTTTCTATAGGGTAACTGACATCAGACTTCTGAGTTCACAAAATGGTCAACAAAAGATCAGTAAAAATATCTAAGGATTGTAAAGGGCAAATATTTTTTTCCTTTTTCCTTTAAAGGAAAATGCAACATTTTAAGCAGGAGTAGATTTTCTGACTGTGGAAGGCTGAATGACACACACCTTTTTCTAAAACTATTGTGATGTTATAGTCTAAAGTACTACCCAACCTCTTAAAAGCTTCACCTCTGAAGATACATGTGGTTCTGCTGCAAAACCAAGTTAATAAACAGATTAAGGGCCCTGTGCATTAGTAGGGCTAAAGAGAAAAAGGCAGATCTCTCCTGTTTCCTTCATGCCTGAGTTAGTGACACACAGGTACCCCTTGTGCTGGCTCGGGGTGAGTGAGGGTTGTATTTTGCACATGTTGGAGCTGGGGGATGTGAGGAGATGCAGCCCGAGGCTGCAGGTGGGAAACTTCATCAGACCAGGAATATTTTCCTGCAGGGCAGCCCCAGGGACTGCTGTGGCTCTCATGTGACTTTTCCATGTGGAGGGCATAAAGGAGGAGCCAAACCCGGACACAAAAAACAAAAGCAGAGGAGGAGGTGGGGGTGTGGGCAGGAACTGATTTAATGGAGAGGGGGCTCTGTGGTTTGCTCCTGTTCCAGTACCTGGTGCCATTGCTGAGGTGCCATTGCCTCTCAGCCAGGAGCAGTAGCAGCAGCCTGGGGGTCACTCAGTGCTGTCCTGGTCAGAGTTACCTTGCACAATGTTCTTATTGAATTTTCTTATTTGAAGGAAGCACCTAAAGTGCTTGAGGAGAGGACAGACAGCAAAGGTGAGATGTTTCCTTATTCCCAGACCTGATGTAGTCCAAAATTCCACAAGAGACACTGAGTGAGACACTCCAAAGAACAAGGGCAAGGACATGGTCAGCACTTCCTGGCCAGGCTGTGATGGCCAGCAGGACCTGAGGCAGGGAGGACAACAAAGGTTCGCACACACTCAGCTGAGAACATTCCCTTACTGCAGTGCTCTACACAAAGAGCTGGAAAGTGAGCAGTACTGCAGATTTTCCTTGACTTTGTGGTTTCCCTGCTATGTTTAAGAAATGTTGAGAGTGGCTTTGGAGACTTTGAAGTGACTCATTTGAAAGCACCACTGGATTGTTTATAATGATGTTATTTTTAATGTGTGCACATGCCAGTGGACACCCATAGGTTGTGTTTTCTCATTCTCTTCTATCTAACAAAGCCAGAACTTCTTGTGAATCGATATCTGCTAGGATCATTATTTTACACTTCCCAAATTCCTTGGCTTACCTTTGAAAGACTAAATCTTGAAATAATAACTTCTTTTTAAACTAGAAATTTAAATTACTTTTTTTCCTGGTGTATAAGATACGAGAGGGAAAATAGCACACCCTTTTCCCCAAATCACTGGCTACATTCATAAATGCATATATACAAACCATGCCAAATTTTTCTAGATATTAGGAGCATATTATTTCCTTCTGCTGCATGCTAACAGATATTTCTAGATCCTTGTCGTGTTCCGGAGATTAACTGCTATGCTTCTATTAAGCATTTTCGGCGCGCTTTCCCTCTTTTTTTTTAATGGACTGGAAGTTGGTTGGGAAGCGCCGGGGATGCTCAGGCTCCTGCAGGAGCGCCTCGCTCGCACCTCGCCCGGTGCTGGGCTCAGCTTTCGCTCCTCTCCGCTGTCTCCATCACTCGCCGTTTCTCTGATGCCCCCTTCTGCCCTCCTCGCCTCACATCACAGGAAAATCCTTCTCCGGCACAGGGCAGCGAGTGGGGTTTGAGTGCTGCCGGCTGCGCTGCGGGAACGCGCCCGATTCCCCTCGTGTTGGCCCATCCATCGCTAGCCACTTGCCTTTTCTGCAAGTCAGAAATGCATCCTGTGAATGCGTTAGGAGCACACTGAAGGAAGGAGGTGGGAGTGATTTCATCCATCAGAAATCTTTGTGTGTGTGTGAACAAAAAACTATAAAAAGCATATGTGGCTTTCAGTTTTCAGTTGCCCATGCATTTTCAGCCAAAGAATCACATCAGAGATTAGTTCCTTCTGACAAAAAACAAACAAACAAACAAACAAAAACCAAACGAACAAACAAACAAAACCAAAAACCAGACTATCTTTGAAAAATTGGGTCTGGTCTCGGTGACTGTTCTTGCTCACTTTCCTCTTCATCCTCCCCCCTCAGGTGATACAGGAGTGCACAGCCCCTGTCCATTCCCCC